>JAOXYM010000016.1:13500671-13511729 GCA_028567055.1 Leptatherina wallacei | reverse complement strand
TCGTGACTTAGAACATTGTAAGAGACTATTCCAAGGACTTATAAAAGTGATTTTTGCATAATATGTCCCCTTTAATAGTGAAGGAAAACTGTCTTCATCCTGCAGGAGCAACTCATACCAGTGGGAACTTAAAAGTTCCCACAGCTAAAGTTCCCACAGCTAAAGCTAAAATTAGAAGATTACATTTTGAAGTAATTCTGTATGCTCACTGCTTTAAATGTGGGAATGCACCACAATACCAAGTGAAAAAGGTCGATAGATTTGGATGCAGTGGTCTCAAATGTGTTTTTATTATTACTCAAATCCAGGAAGGGTAAGATTATTCTGAACTCTGAAAACATTTGAGTTACTTTCATATCAAACACTGACAATGGTACACCTTAAACTAAACACCGCCTTACACTAAACACATGAAAACAGTCACATGATTCTGAGTCTCAAGAAATAATTGAAACATATTTAGCATGAATGAAAAAGCTTTGCTAAGTCTGCATTCAGAGATGGAAAAATTAAACTAACATTACAAATAATAGTAGCACTGTGTGTATTTTATTCAAAGCAAAAAGCAAATATCTACTAAATCTAAAAATATGAATAAACCAACAATAACAAATGTAGCAACATTGAAAGGCTAAACTCTCTCTGGTGTAAAGCAGAATGAAATGTAATCAGTTTTCAAGAACTCTTCAAATCACATGTCACCTCTAAACATGCCTCAGAAGCTGTATACACATATTGGCATACACATCTAGAGGTGTATCCATGTTTATTAACTTTTGTTGTCCCCTGCACCCCCATGCAATGTTTTTGTTTTGTTTTATTGTTGTTGTTGTTGTAGTTGTTTGTAATCTGATTACGTAATCCTGATTCCATGTAAACCATTACTGTCTTGCTCTGTTCACCATCTGTGGAGCAGGTGCATGATTAGTCCTTGAGTAAGATCAGCAAAAGTCTTACCTCCAACTGCTCACTTGTGTATAATTAACATTGCCTTCTTCCATAAATTAGAATCATTAAACAGGGGGTTGACTATTTTGTTTGACCAAGCAACATATAAAATTATTCACATCAAAACTACTTTGCTCCTGAACAGAATAATAACGTAACTTAATTCATGTTTTTAGTGTGTTTTGCTTTAAATACAAGCGTGTGAAATGTCATGGTGCGCGCCACCGCCCACCTCAACGTGCGCGCCGCCGACGTTGAATCGCGACCGTTAGCTGGGGCCGGGCGAATGCGGTGGTACCAAGAGAGGAGAAAATCTGACCGTCCGTGCCGGGTGATGTGAAAAGTCACGTTATCGCATCCAAACCAGTTTCCCACTACATGACCAGACCTGTCAATGGAATATGAGATTCACCACATGTCAAAAGGTAAGTTAGAAGATGCTACACGAGCCGTTCTTTCTGTTTTGGCACTTAGTTTGACTTGTTATTTTGACGACGAATTGCCTGCAGTGTTTCTGCGCTTACCCGTTCCGATCTCAAAATGGCGGAGAGGCCGATAGCTAAGCTAGGAAGCAAAGTTGTCATTGTGAAGACCAGTAACGTAGAAACTGAGTGTTGATAAGATATATTTGTAATATTTTTCAATGTATACTAAATGTAATAGTGATTTCAAAACCATTTCTGCGCTCCACGATGGACACTTAGCTTGCATCGCGCCACTTGTTTTGAAGCTTTGCTGGACATTCGGCTAATGTTAGCTACGCCTATTTATGGAAGTTCAGTGTAGATGAGCTAACGTGGTACGGTAGCTGGTCATGCTAGCTCAGGTGCTGTCATAGCCAAATATAAAAAAATAAAATTTGAAGACTGACGTTATTTTATTGGAAACCTTATGGATGTTATAGTGTTATACTTGAACTGTTAAATCATGGTTCTTGCGTACTGGGAGTATCATTTAACATAACCACAACGTTTATCAGACTTGTTACAAGTCTAATTCTTTAATGTCAGTTTACGAATGACAGGAATTAATTTCATTAAAGTGTGCTACATTTATTGGCTATTACTTTCTATAAAAAAAAACGCTTATCTTCGTTTTGAAATTGTGATTTTGATTCTATGAAAACTGACAGCTCCGTTTTACCGTGCTAAGCTAACTTAGCCGGAAAGGGCGTTGCTGAGCCATTGCTGCAACTTTGCCCTTGTGTCCCTAGAAGCTAAGAAAGACGCAACCTGAGCCAGATGTTTATCTCACTTAGTTTATTCCAAGGAATACAAATTAGTTACTTAATGTCGTTTTCAAGCATATTGCAAATCGGTTCGAGGAATTGCTTTTAGGGTGGAGATCAAGAAATCAATATTATATACTGATGTTGAAGAAAACTGTACAGATTTTGATATTTACAAAAATATTTTTTCTAAATCAATATCTAATAGTCTATAGGACGTTGCATAGCATTGCATCTATTTGTTCATGCCTGTACAATAGTAGGCAAATTGTCTGCTGAGGGTGCTCTAATCAGGGTCAAAGTCCCCTACTGTTATAATTACTGTCAAACATATTTGTTGACCATCCTCAGCGATGTTGTATGTGAAGTGCTTATTTTAATAGATGAAAAATTATCATTAATTGTGAAATTAATGTGAATTGGTAAAGTACAACTTGCTTTTTGTACTTTCACAAGATAAACTTAATCTGTAACAGCATTTTCTTTCTAACCATGTTTTATTCATACAAAATGAAAATCAAACTTACTTTAAACATCAATTCATCTTTGTTTTTTATGCACTAACACCTGTTGAGAAATTGTTATTTTATTTACAGTACAATCAGGAATTGTCCTCAACTTAAAACTGAATGTGTAATGTATTTACATGTGTTTTCTCTACCTTGCACTTGCATATTGTGAAAAGACTCGACTGCTTTTCTTTTTGCTAATTATTATCCTGAGGCTGTGAACTGTTTTACTTGCTTCATTGTTGACCCTCTTTTTAGTGCTTTGTCTTTTTAGTTGTTGCATTGACACCAAAAAATTAAGCTCACTTTTTATTGTTTTATTGAATTGCCCTGGATAAGAAGTGCTAAATAATATAAAAAAAAGTTTCTAAAGATATGACAGAATCCTCTCTTCTCCCCCTACTTTGCACCCCACTGCTTCTTCCCTGACTTTAAATGAATAATCTGTTTGATTTCTCCTGATCAGCCTTTATTCAGACTAATGGTTAAAACATGAACATTTAGATTTGTCAGATTGTGATTGGTGGTATGTTTATACAGAAACTTCGTTTTTAACGCGTTTAAGACTCTCAAGCTTTATCTTGCACATATATTCAGACTCGTTAAGTTGTAATTGATAATTTGCTCAAGGGTTTAGTGTATTTCTGATTATTTTATTTCTCTCCTGTTTTGAGAACCGCAATTGATGTGCTTTGATCAGGGTTCTATGAGTTGGACTATCAGGAATATTTGGAATCTGAGCTGTGGGCTGATCTTGGTTGTGTTGGTTCTGTCATTGGCTCTTTAGCTTTACTATTGCAGAATTTATAGTTGACAAATGTGCCTTCTTTTTCTTCTTTACATGTGCATCTTTGCTATTTGTTTCTGCTGTTCTCCTTTTTTTATGAAATTGGTTGTCATTGGCTTTCTTGGGTCAATTTAACTCATTCAGCATTTGATCAGTGCATAGCTAATGCTTTGTTAGCTTTTTCTGGGAGGACTGCACATTGGTCTGTCTGTTTTGGAAAAACAGTGCTCATCTCTGGAGACTGAGAGGAGTGCAGATGGATGTCTCTGTGCAATCATAGATTGGCCCTTGATGTACGTTACTTACCAATTTAAGTGTTAAATGAAAAATGTTGGTACGGTTCTTAGCATCTGTCATAACTGATTTTGATGTTCTCACTTTCTAATCCTGACTGTTATCATTGATATGAAAGGCTGAGTGAACTTTGAACTGCAAGATATCATTGATTGAACAAACCTTATAAAATATGGAGACCTGCCTGTTAGATAAAACCATCTGATTAAACCAGATGTAGGATTTTTGTAAGCAAATATTGCCTTGTGGTTTGGTTCACGAAAGCACTTTTCTGGCCTCAGATCAGCCATCAGGAGTACTGCTCTGCAGCTTATCACAGTTCATAATGACAAAATATTAAATATAACCAAGATTAATAACTTGTAGTGATTTCATTTTCTTGTTTTGATAGATTGACCTCAAAGCTGTAACAGTATTTTTCCTACATTCAACAGAATTAAAGATTGAAACTGTAGAATCAGTGTCGCACCTTCACATTTTTGCTCGGCTAACTGAGCATGACACTGTTTGAGTCAGGAGAAATGAGTAACAGCTGACGTCACGATGTGATATTGATACCTAATAGGGGCTTAGTCATCTCATTCTTATTTTTTTTATTTCAGTCAAAACTGAAAAAAACTGCATTATTGATAAAATATGAGATGTACAATTTGTTAGATTTGTGGTAAGGGAGCTTCTGGGACAAAGGTGTTTTCTGTTTCATTCTTTGTCAGTATCTTAATTAAATCTGATCATCATGTATGGGCTTGGTAATCTTTTCATGGACAGCTATATATGACTGTTTTTGCACTACACCTAGAAAAAAGAATCACAACATTGTAGACTGAACTGGGCAAAATAATTCAAAGTTCTCACAATGTTTAAAGCAGCACTGACTCTGTTTGGACAGAAAAATCTGTCATAAGATTTCATTTTTATGGACCACATTAAATAAACAGTGGATAAGTGTGTGAGTGTTGATCAAGGTGAAGATAATCTCAGTGTATTCCCACCTATGTTGGAATACGAGTCCTTGTTGTACTGCTCATGTTCTTGCTCATGAAACATTCTAAGATTGAGTTTGTGCAAAATTTTGACAGTATTTAATAGGGATCGACCGATATCGTTTTTTTAGGGCCGATACGATGCCGATTATCGGTCGATCCCTAGTATTTATTGAAGGAGAAAAAGCCAATCTCTTAAATTCACAAGGTCAGCTTTGTCACAATTCTGAGTTATGAAAGTCCAGTGTGACTTCCTCAAATGTGTTGTTTAGGTTGAGAATTTTAAAGGCCAGAACTATTCAGTTTGCAATGATATTGGAACAGAAATATATTGGATCCTCATATTTTCATCTCACAAATAACTTGAATAATTACAATCTCAATTTTTATCACTTAATAACTAGAATGAAATGGTGTTCTTCAAAGCCAAAGTCCTGACCACCTTTTTATCTTAGTATTCTGTCACTTAAGGCACCCTCTTTACAGATATGAGCTTTAAGCGATGAATTTTAGATGCTGTTTACAGAAAAAAAAAGTTCTCACTAAGAAAAATTGCCTAATTAAGTATTGTCAACTTTTGTCAATCTCACGTGTGTTGTATATCACCCTCCACTTCTCTCACATCATTTTCTTTTTTTTGCTAAGTTGATCCACTGATAGGACCTTGGACTTTCTTTTTTTCTCATTTATGACTGATCATGTTCCCTCTGAGCACTAAGCCTAGATAACTACATATTTATCTGTTAGTGTGATGATGCACTCTCTTGCAGTCCTATGCAACCACCCATTAGCCAAGTGAGTAATTTTTCTCAAGCTTTTATGTGTTCCCTAAAACAGTTCTTGTGATGCAGTATTAGAAGTTAAGGTGTCTCAAGCAGGTGCAGAAGCCACAGAGATTGACTTGGTTACATAATAGTTTGGAGGTTTGGTCAAATGGCTATTTTTGAACCACTCAGACAGTTCTGCTCACTCCTGGAAATCACTGCTCTTTTCTGTCAGCTCAGTTGCATGCAGGTCTGAAAGGGGGCGTCTTTGTAGGACACTTCTGGCGCGTCCCTGTCTAAATAACATTTGTGTTCAGGCAGGTGTGATTCCTCTGAAATTTAAATGTTAATCTAAACATTAGAAATATGTCCAGGAAAAATATACTAGTATCTTTAGTTTCCTATTAAGCATATCCTTCAGCTGTTTTTTTTTTTTTTGTTTTTTTTATTGAAGAAACCTGGTTTGTGAAATGGAAAAACAGTGGCCCAGACAAGAGCAGTGTCTGGTTCAGGTACCCTCCTTTATGTCTTGTGTTAATCCTGTTAACTATCATCCAGTCCCTTCTTTACATTGCACTGTCAGCTGTATGGACGACCTGTGGTCTCTATCACTTAGAAACAAACACGCACGCACACACATATGCGCGCACACATATACACAGACTTTGTGTTGTCTAGTCAAACTACTAAGCAGCTTAATGCTTTTGTGGCCCTAGACTCCAGCAGCGTTGAAGCTCAGGAAGTGAATACTTATCACTTTTCAATCACTGAATAGTGCATTTTGATTTTGAACATGTTATTGATCCTCTTCTTTTGTCAGATTAAAACTAAAGATAGGAATAGGAAATTTCATGATCGGTCAAATATCGTCACCTCTGGCACACTAAAGATTGTGTTTTGATAGGATAGCTGGTACAAAGTCATTCAGGTAAGATGTCCAGGATTGGCAGATACATTAAAGTTATTGATTTTACAACATCCTGAGATTCCGGTTAAGTGCACACACTGTAGGTGGTTGGTTGTTGTGTTTATAATTACTGGTGAAGCAGCAATGAAGGTAGTAGAGATGTGAATCTTTACTGGGCCCACAATTCAATTTACGATTCACCTGATTAACGCTGTGCTGCGCCTCAGGAACTTTAATTCTCAGGTAACTGTTTAATCAAACACGTCTACTTTCATTATTGAAACAAAACAGATCAGTCTGAATTCCTCTATAATGCTTTAAAAGAAATCTGACATCTGTCTTTGGTATGACAACCAATTTTTATTTTGTTAATTTTGACTCTGAATGTCTGTATGTGTATTCTGAATTCATCCCCCCCCCCCTTACCCGGCTTAGAGAAGAAAAACACTGTGATAAAAAGCCAAAAGAATGGGTAGGTCTTCACCTCTGATCCACAGCTGTACACCGTGTTATGTGTTGGTTTTTAATTAAAGAGTGGTGCGCATTAGACATCCTGTATGGTGTAGAACGACAGAATAGAATCCAAAACAGGAATCGATTGTGAAACGTGGTGGTAGTATATATAAATATGTTGGTATTTGATCATATGTGGTTGTTCTCTATCATCCTCACTAATTTAAGAGTTTTTCACCATGTCTGAACAAAATGAAGCAGAAAAGCTGGATGAGAGTTGGATACCTTTTGACTGCAGCAGCCACCCGTCTGTGTCACCTGCACTGACCCATCTCAAGTCTCCTCCAGAAGTTCATCAGTGACTAACGGTTTTAACAGGTTATTAAAAAATGGAAGATATCCATCGCTACACAGCTCTAAAATAGGGATGTAACGGTATGAAAATTTCATGTCACGGTTATTGTGACCAAAATGATCACTGTTATCATTAGTATCGCAATATTGTTGAAATTTGCTCAAAATGTTCAAAAAGTACTTATATATATACACACACACACACACACACACACACACACACACACACACACACACACACACACACACGGGTTGGGTAATATCATTAATTTTCTGAATCGATTTACAACAGCCCATTTCAATTTGATTAAATTCAATTTCGATTGATTTACAGCTTATTGTGTAACACCTATTTTTCTTGAATATTAAAGACATTCTCAGGTAACTATATTTTTGTAAAACACTGAGCATGATGATAAAATTACATGATAATCGAAATCCGTTATCTGGAAGTAATCAGATAATTGTAGTAATCTTATGACGCATCTACATGCATTTCTGAAATAACATAGCGATGCAGCGTTTCTCCCAATCACAGCAGATATGCTGTAATGGAAAAAAGTAAAACTTTTTAAATGTCCTGATGAAACTGTTTCATTTAGTGGAGTCGCTCTAATTATTATTGAAGTTCAGTTCTTAGATATGGCGTTAACGTTGATGAAACCTACAAAGAATACTGGATCCATTTTAAACGCACCAACTACCGTGGGATTTTGCAATCCTTGGGTGATTGAGTGAGCCGAAGAATCCAGCCTCGGCAGAGACGCTGTGCTCTGAAGCGCTCCTGGTGGAATAGGGTGCCGGGCGCTTCCTGTTAAGCCCCAATGCAACTTAGAAATTCCTACAATGACAGCAGATTCAACTTGCGCACATTCCCGAAACGGCATGATCTCGGCGAAACACAAGAGCAGGATAAAATCTCCAACTGCTCCTCACTGGAGCGAGAGTGTTTTTATCTTTACCTCGCTGACAGAATTGAAAAAACTCTCATATTTTTGTCAGATTTTTCAGTTGGTTGACGTGTCTTCCGACACGCACTCTCTGTCCGCTGATCGTGTGTGTGTGTGTGTGTGTCGCAGTGGACACAGAGCAGAGACCTGAACTACGAAGCTGGATTTACTCTTAGAGGGTAACTTTGGGATTAACCTGGGGTTTTCCGTACTACATCGCTGGTTAACTTCATACCGGGATGTATCGCCGCAACAGACACTGAACACCTAACCTGCATAGTGGAGACGCATGTTCTGCTGCTGTACATGTCATATGAGGGACTGTTGCTTTTCCAGGCAATGAGCAGTATCACTGAGTTTTTCAAAGTGCGGTTATCAAACACAGTTTTAACGATTATTAAAATTTGAAGTGGTAATACTAACCATTGGAAATTTTACCGTGGTAGTTTATCATTTTTCCGGTAATCGTTACATCCCTACTCTAGAATATAGAATATATAACGTGATGGTGTTGATAAAACCCACAAAGAATATTGGATCCATTTTAATCCATAATACAACTCAGAAATTTCTAGTGACGGTAGATTCTGCTAGTATTTTTGTGTGTGTTCCCATGATGAACATAACGTTCTTTGCTAACACCGGAGCAGGAGAAATCCTCGGGCCGCTCCTCGCTGGACCACACGCGTTTCCATTTTCACCTCTCTGGGAGTTTAAAAAAAAAAAAAAATATATATATATAAATTTTTGTCTGATTTTCTGCTGGTTGACATGTTTTCCGACACACGCTTTCTGTCCGTTAATGGAAGTGTGCTCACGTGTGTGTGTGTTTATGTGCACGCACGCGTGCGCAAGTATGTACGTGTCTATCAGGTGTCTATGCATGTAGCATCACGGTGGAGCTCACAGAGCAGCTATGACATGCCGTTATGTAAATCAGATAAATAACATCAGAGGAAATGGAACCTGAAATGACTTCTCTTGCAACTTGGTGCTGGATTGAAAAACAGTTCAAAATACCCCAAATGTTATGGGAGGAGGAACAATGTAGTATAAGAGGCTGCCGTGTATTTAAAACAAAAAACTGAATAACAAAATCCCTGGATGTTTCTGGCTGTCAAAGCAGCCAAAAACATGGCAGTGCCTAATTTATTCTCGACCAATTAGTTGGATTGGATATTTGTTTTGAGTTTGTAGAGTTCAGGTTAAGGTGATAATTGCTGACATTTCTTCATATTGCCAACGTATTCAATTTCGTCTGGGTGGAGTCATTATTACTTGCTGCTCACTGCTCCCACCCTCATCATATGACATAATGGTACTAACATTAGAAGTTAGTTAACTATTACTACCTCCTTTTTAATTCTACTGAACTTCAAGTTATTGTAAAAACATAACTACAATGTTATTGTTGTTTTATTGATTTGGAGAAAATCTCCAGTTAATGAATATGCATTCTAATTTCATGTAGGTTACAAAAATCATCACCTCTACTCTAGAGATTCATGCTTAAATACACAAACAGGAGGACAACAAAGAGAGATGCAAAGACATTTTTGGTTTTACTTTCAGGCATTGTTTGATTAAATGTTATACTTTATTACTCTAATAATGTTCACAGTGTCTATACTTTATATTCTTGTTACGATTCTTTTGTCATCAGACACTTCAATGCATTGAAGTGTCTGATAACCATGAATCGTAACAAGGTTATACTTTATTGCTCATGTGGTTTATTCCCCCACATCTTATTAAATGTTTACTTTAGTGCCTGTTTTTTTCTCTCCTTCATCTTATTTAATTTAATGAATGAATTTGAATACTACATGACAAAAAGATGCATTTTCCAATTTGTCTTTTTCTTTCTTTCCAATAATTTGTCATCTACTATGTACTTGTTTTGTTTTTTTTCTATACATAAAAAAAAAAAAGAGAATTTTCCCATTGATTTAAACACACTTTTCTCTTTTTCTTTCTCCTTAAGGTGATGGGCACATCTGATCAGTGAGTGACATTTGGACCATTGTAAATATTTGTGGAGTCTCGTCCTGGTTAACAACAGTATCTCCAGGTCACCTCCCTCCACGAGCGTCTTTGCCACCTCTGAGCTTCTGAAGGGAAAAAAACGCACATCACTGGGGGATCAGACTCCACCCCACAACATATTTCCCAGCCAGACTCCCCCACATCACCTCATCCTCACCTCCCTGAGAGGGAGAGAACAGCAGCCGACATGGTGTTGTCACAGAGACAAAGAGATGAACTGTAAGTGCCCTTAAATGTAGGAATACAGGCTCATTTCACATGCAGACAAGAACAGACGTGTATACCAACACACATGTGGTGCTCATGAAGAGAAGCGCTTGTAAAAAAAAAAAAAAAAAATGTGCATGCATATTGAATTTCTCAATAATGCTTCGTCAAAGTTTGACCACAAGCACAACTTGACATTACATGCTTTCCCTTTGAGGTAGGAACAGTGGAGAAATGTTCATTTGTGTGCGATAAGTCATGCACATCCAAGCAGAGGCTGTGAGGAAGTTCAATAGAATGTTAAATTGGTGGGGAAATGTGAAGAGATGTGAGCTTCAAGGTGCTTCTCTTGATAGCTACTTAGTGAATATTTCATAGCCCGCACGACAGGAGCAAAAACGCAAGGGGGATGGGTAAGGAGGAGGAGGAGGAACTTAACAAAGTGATGGCTGGTTAACATGAGCAGCTTTGCGCACTGGTAACTACTTGGCAGATTGTGTGGTATGCACCTCCTGTTCAGGCAGCACAGAAGAATGAGATGGATGGATGGATGTTTATTGTTTATTGTTAAAAGGATCCCCATTAGCTGTCTCAGAAGTGGGACGAGCTAGTCTTCCTGGGGTCCATC
>JAOXYM010000016.1:13469111-13483437 GCA_028567055.1 Leptatherina wallacei | reverse complement strand
ACGAGGGGTGTTCTCTATTGTCAGGAAATAGATGCAGACACAATTTGTGTGGTTATTTTCCCCTCCAGTTATTCTGATTTCCCGGTGACGCCATTCTTTGTATTTTTTTTTATACACAAACCTTTAAGATGTTTGTTACAGGAGCAAAGTGACACTGCAGTGAATCTGCAGAATGCCTAGAAGGAGTTTATGTCAGTTGTTGGATGCTGTTAATGAATAAAAAATCAGTAACCCAAATACAATACCGAGCATTTTCTGCATTCATCAGTATTATGACATGATGATGCTAATATGACATCTGTTGTTTTGCTTTGGTTTACCTTCATTGATCTTTTTTTTTTTTCTTCTGCAGAGGAGGAGCAGTGTAAAGAGAAGGAGCTCATCAATAGGGAAGCTGAGTCAAGACGTGTAGAAATTGTGACCTCACCTCAGCCTGTCAGAGCCAACCATATTGTTTGGGGTGATGATGCTTTCACTCAGCAGCCCCATCACCCTCCTGCCCATCCGCCACCCTCTCTCCCTCCTTCTCAAGTCCCCATTGCTGTCATCCCAATGGTCCCAGTGGTCACAGCAACGCCCTCTGTCCCACCCCTTCCTCTTACAACGCCGATTGCTGCGGCGGCAACGCCGCTCAACGGTTCCCCACCAGTCAAAAAAGAGAACGCTTCCTCCCCTCCAAAGCCGCAGCAGCAGCCGGCATCTCATCACCTGTTGTGTCCCTCCCAGATCAAAGTAGAACCTGCTCAGCACCTGATCGATGTAAAACCCGGCCTATCACAGGCTCAGGTTCAGATTCAGTACCCAGCCTCCATCAACACTAATGGCTCTGGCTCTCATCATGCACTGGCTCCCCATCAAGCTCCACCCACATCTCAGCCCCGACCTAATGGAGTGACGATAGAAGACATGAGGGGGATGGAAGGGAAGAGGAGGCCAGGAGGGTGAGTTTATGTGTTTGTGTGCGTGCATGAGTTACAAATAATGTCAGTGGGGATTTGTTAATGGTTGCATTTCATCATTTATCTTGTGTTTCCAGTGCGGGGACCAGAGAGGTGCATAATAAACTGGAAAAACACCGGTGAGTCAGGCGAATGTAACGGTCTGTATTGTTGCAGTTGGATGAAATCATCACTAAATAAGCTGCTATGAACGTCTTGTAAGCCCAAAGTCCATGGCATTTCCTCCAGTGAAAGCCACTTCAGATAAGAGTGGAGTAATGAGGTTTCTGTCAATAACACCATGGTGGTTATCTTATCAAATTGTTTAACAGTGAATTTTTACAGTCTGCCAAGGGCAAAGATATCAAAAGAGTGACTTTTTTAAATCTCTAACTCTTCAGACGAGCACATCTCAAAGAGTGTTTTGAGACTTTGAAGAAGAACGTTCCGAATGTTGATGAGAAGAAAACCTCCAACCTCAGCGTACTGCGCAGCGCACTGCGTTACATCCAGGTAAACAGGTTTTTCTAACCCTGGCTGTGTTCTGGGAGCTGAACAGACCATTGTTGAGTATAACTGACACACAAAATCTGTAACGTTAAGTCACTGAACCGTTAAGTGGTGGTTAGTATGTCGTGATGGCGATTTTGCATCCCACAAAAGTGGTGAATTAATCCGAATGTTTTTCCTAATCCTGGAACATTTTGTGTAACGCACTCAAGACACACTTTATCTTCGTTAATTTGTCTGTGGTAACCTAGCATTTGACTAGTGTAGACAGTGTTGAACTCTGAAGTAGTCTTAGTGCCTGAAGTAAGACAGAAAACTAGCTTGTTGGTTCAGCTGTTGACTATAACAAGAGGATGAAAGAGCATTAGTTTTATGTAGAGAGACTCTGCAGGAGGGCTCTTTAAAGTCTGAAGAGGTGAGTTTTCAGTCTACCAAAGCAAACAAGGTTCCAGACTTGAGCTAGAGTTGATGTAGTGGTGTTTTTTTTTTTGTTTTCCCTTTTGTAGAGTGGAATCTTTGATATTTTGAGTTCAAAGTGTATACACTATGGAAAGTCAGTACAAAGATCTAAACTAGGCCATGAGTTGGAAGAATTTGTTCAATACGAGCCTGGCATTAAGATCATTCAGAAAGATTTGAGGCCATATTAGACAGGATCCAACAATTCATTAAAGATTTAAGTATTTGAAAGACAGAGAAAAAGGTCATTCCCTACCCTCAAAAATAAATGACAACAGCTTATGTACCAGCAGCTAGTAGTGCTGACATAGTTGCAGCTAAAAATATTTTTTTGTGAGGACTGGTTGACTTTCATCATCTTGTACGATTTGATATATGTTATTGAATTTTTGCCACAGCAAGACACCAGTGAGCAGTGGAGCAATCTGTAGTTGCAGCTCTTATTAGACCAGCGTGTAATCGGTGCTTGCCGTGTTTCTGCAGCCCACAAAGTTTTGCAGACGAGTCGGGTGATGAGGTTGAAAATGTTTCCATCATCGTAGCAAAGATAGAGAATCACTGAAATATGTAAACAGTAACGTTAATGACATAAAATCAAAGGCATTGTTTCGAAGTTCTCTAATTTAATCGAAAGGCTCTGTCATTAGTGTTAACATGCGCAAAAGCATCCGGGTTTTAGTCCTATTCAGAATGCAGACTTTACCCGAAACACGGAAAATATTTACAACATTGTTAATGTGGTCACAGTGCGAACTATTCTTCTTTGTCTCAGTCTGATGCCACAGCTTCCTGCTATCTGAGTTTTTCTCAGGTAGCGTATTCAAGTTTTTCTTAAATAGGAACAGGATTTAATGAGGTTTGTCATTTTAGATTTGCAACAGATGCTTGGCAACTTCAGTCTTAACCAGCGCTGATGTAAACACACCTGCCTTGTTTAGTTTGTTTTTTTCCCTTTTCATCTCTCTTGGCGCCTCCCTTCATGTAAACCTGCAAACCACAGTTGCTCTCGCTGAGCCATGTGAGATCTGAGCACATGGCTACAGCAAGTCTGATGACGTCAGTGTAGCTCACCCACTCTGATCTGCTGCACACCCTTTAGCTTTTAGAGAGAGAGAGAGGGAGAGAGAGAGAGAGAGAGAGAGGGTGGGGGTGATGCAGCAGTGTTTTCATGATTGTAACGGGGGAATAGGTACAGATCTGCAACATTTATATCAGCTCTTTGTCTTTTCTTAATCTCTGTTTGTCTCGTGTCACCCCCATGTCTCTCCCCTTTGGAACACTTGGTAACCATGGTAACAGGCAGCAGGTTGCCAGGGTTGCCAGTTAGTCGGTTCCTTGTGTTTTATGTGATGAAAGGCTAAACTGATCAAATTCTGGTTATTCTTTTGTAGATTTTGTAGATGATGGAGCGCTACTGGGAGCTCTGAGTCATTTAGCTATTTTCATCCCGCCTTCCTATTGGAATTACCAGCATTACCTGCTTTCTGACAGCTTTGTCCTCATACTTCATATCAGACGTGATTAAGACAAGGATACCTGTCAGAGTAAATTACACTAGACCTTCTCCTTTAATTTATTATCGAGGACGTGCTTAAAGAGGAAGTATAAAACAGCCACTGCATAGATGACTTGGAGGAGGAGGAGGATGAAAGTGGGGTGTGTGCTCAGGGGGGCGATGAAAGAAGGAGTAGGAAGGGAGGGAGTGTGGGATGGAATAGTAGAGGAGCAAGAGGAGTGATCCAAAGCCAACAACTGGCGTATGTCCAGTCACATAATTCCTTGTTTGTCCCTTTGCTTCACACAGTTAGATGGCTCCTTATGCTTTATTTGTTTTTTTTATCTTTTATAAATTGCTACTCAAGCAGCCAGATCCTCACATATGAGGTTGTCAAGGAAACCGCTATGGGTGGCAGCTGTTTCCTTGGTAATTTACTGCAGGACTAATGGTGCCTGGGTTTGTATGGGAATATCCTGGACCATAAATGTTCTACTGTGTCATGTAATGTGTATCAACTGACTGTATTTACATGGATATGAAAAAAGCCTGGATTTTTCTAGTGGTAAGAAAGTGGTCATTAATACAAAATCAACTGTATTGTTTCACTTTTGTTTAAGTTTTTCTGACTCAAGCAGTCCCAGTTTTGGTAAATGTTAGAAGGTCGTATGTTTTCAGGTGATTTGTTGTAATGAAATTCGCATCGTCTTCAGTCATACCTCTAAAATGGCCAGTGTTATGGGAGGATGCTGCTTGAGTTGACGTGTATAAAGGAGAGGGTGCTGGATGAGAGCTGCTGAGAAGTCGAGCTACAGAAGAGTTCACCAGGTCTGGATTGGTGGCAGCTTGCGAAAGAGCACGGTGAATTTGGGCAGATCAGGGAGGAAAGTGGGCTCGCGTGTGAGTCCCATCACGTGTCTGCAGAGTAAACAGCTTTGCTCACTGAAGTGAGCAACCTGTAGTAGGATCATGTGTCCCCATATGCTCATTTTCCATCTCCTCTCTTGTATTTCCAGCCTTATTTTCCCCTTTTTGATTGCAGCAGTTGGACAGAAATCTTTTTTTTATTTTTTATGCCACTTCACTGCAGCCTAACTGGGTGTTCAGTTTCCAGTACTTTCATGAAATTAGGAAGCTGCACAGGGGAAAAAATGTGATGGGTTTCTTTTTACCAGTGCAATTTCTTACCCCTTTCTTTTTTTAGCTCTCTTTATCCTGCCCTCCTTTACCCACCATTTTTTCCTTCCTGCCTTCTTTCCCTCTTTAGTAATCTGCGTTAATGTCCTTAGCTTCTCGTACAGTTTGGTGTTCGTGCGTCAGCTGACCCAAACAAAAACTGGGTCACAGAGTGGTGTGCCGGGGCTGAGAAAGCTCTCCTTATAAATCCTTTTTCTTTCTTTCTTTTCTTTGTGTTTTCTGTGTTGCTTTCCCCTCATTTATTGACAGAAAATAACTCGTATAACTAACTAGTCACACAACAGTAAAGTATTTGGAAGTCCTACTTTTATTTATCCTGATAATAGTTATTGAATTCTGTGTTTAGTGGTAATAATGCACAACAGGAAGTTTTAATGACTTAAAAAAGCAAATGACATATCCAAGTAATAGGAGGTCCTTAAGCTGCTGACATCATCTTTGAAAGTAGAGCGAGTAACTTAAATTAGCATAAATGCCATGCAGCTGTTGGTGCATGAAACCAGTATAGCATGGGTGTAGTGTGTGTTTGGGAATACAGATGGAAGGAATGTTGTGTTCCAGTGTTGGAAAGGTCTGTCTTTGACATATTCTGAATTTGTTGCCCGGATGAATATTTTACAAGAGGCAAAACAGGGAAGTTCCCTTTTTGTCTGACCTTCTGTTTCTTTGCTGTTGGCAGTTGAAAAAAAATCTTTAACTCTTCCTTTGTTTCATTTCAACACATTTAAGTGAAAACTGGTGCAGGAAGTTTTGCATTTCATAGTAAAATTAGCTGCAACTAGACCTGACGATTGTCAATATAGTGTTAGTTTCACTGTGTTTACATGTGCTTTACTGTTCCTGTGTCCCCTGAAAGACTCTGAAGCGTAAGGAAAAGGAGTTTGAGCACGAGATGGAGCGTTTGGCCAGAGAGAAGATTGCGACGCAGCAGCGGCTGGCAGAGTTGAAGAACGAGCTCAGCCAGTGCATGGACGTCATGGAGATCGACAGAGTCCTCCGACAGACCATCCAACCAGAGGATGACCAGGTCTCCACGTCCACCGCTTCAGGTAAAGCAAGCTTTTTACAAGGTTTTTTTTTTTGTGTCGGAAATATTTACGTAAACATTCATAAGCACAGAGACAGGGGCTATCTTTGTGTGATGATGACTAACCCTCTCCTCCTTATTCTACAGAAGGAGAAGACAATTATGAGCAAGACATGGATGAAGACGCTCCTGCTCCCCCTGCTCCTCCTGCTCCTCCTGCTCCCCTGTCCCTCCCCAAACCAACACTTCCCATCTTACAAGCCCAGCCACTCCTCACCTCTCACCTATCAATCCAGCACGCCACTCTGCCTCTCTCTGGCGTTCTCACCACTCCCTCTCCCTCCGGTCCCCCTCCACCTCAAGCCATTGCCCCTGCTCCGGCCCCAGGTCAGCCCCCTCCGCCACCGCATCCTATTCAACCCCCAGCAGTGCAGGTGCAGCCCACCGTCATCGCTCACGCCGCTGTTTCCCACCCTTCAGTCATCCAAGCTGTCAATCACGCCCTTCCAGCCAATCACAAACACCTAACGCATATCGCTCCCTCACCTGGCCCCACCTGTTCTACACCTCAGTCAATCACAGCAGCTTCAGCTACTCCCATCACAGCCACTCACCAGCAAATAGCGGCCCAGCCCATCGGACACATCACCGTCCACCCGGTGGCTCACCTTGGAGGTCCCCTGACATCCCACCTCCCAACTCTTTACCCCCAGGGCATGTCTGTGTCCCAGCCCACCATGGTGGGCCACATCACTCACACCTTCACCCACCACACCCTGCCCCACGTACAGGCTAATCCTCAAGCTAACACTAACGGAGCCCAGGTGAACAATGCGTCTGTGGTGAGCCAGGGGAACCCGTCGCTAGGGAAACCCACAACAGTGCTGGCCCCGCACCCCCAGCTGGTCGGACAGGCTGCTGTCCTCAACCCTGTCACCATGGTTACAGTCCCAACCTTCCCTGTCAGCACACTCAAACTGGCCTAAAAATTCAAAGAGTTTACAGACTCGTGTCAGTAATGAATGGCAGCGAATCTGTGACGGACTAAATCTGCAGCTGTTTTTGGATGTATTGTGATGAATATCTTGTGGGATATTTAAGTCACGGCTCTGTTAGTTTGTGAACATTAGAGCACACTCACTGGGCCAGGCCATTGTCAAAATGAAACTGTGACATTTGCCTCCATCGCAAAGACAGGAACTCTGTTTGACCTTTTTTTTTTTTTTTTTTTTTCGTTCCTTCCTTCCTTCTTTCCTTCCTCTGCAACCAGAAGCACTAACACAATAAGCTCAGTTCACACTCAAGCATCAAAGAGTTATCTTAATCATGTATTCACTCATTTAGGGAAACACATGAGAGAGCCATTTGCCTGTTGCTGCAGTGATTATAATTACGCCGACGCATTCGCAAGGTCAAATGGGACGTTGTGGTGGGAAAACGTTACTGATGTGTTCAAAAGCAGCAGGAGGAGAGAGCTCAGTGGTGCGCTCCAAGCACATCTCACTCTCTGATCACGAGTGAAGCCGATCACAATTCACACCTTCTGAGCAAATAGAAAGATCTTGATTTTATTTGGCAGATTTCCCCCACTTTGCTTAGAATTTAAGAAAATTAATACATTTAGTAGATGATGAAATTATTTTTAAAAAAACATCTTACAAATAAGGTAAGGAAAACAGGGTTTGGATTGTAATATAACGATATCCAGCCTGAAGTTTAGAAAAGCAAACAACCAAAAAAAAAAGAAGTAGAGGTAGTGCTATCCGTTCTGCCGTTCATCTGATGATTTATATTCACTCCAAACAGCAAAGCTACTCCAGACATGATGTTACTAGGACAGCAGCTGTTTGATTTGCTCAACATACAGTTGGCACCTGTAAGATTTGTTCTGAAACCACTCAAAAGCAGAACAAGGAGTGAGAAATCATGAAATATACTGCAGTTAAATCAATGAAGAATAGCAAAGTTATGATTTTTTTTTTTTTTTATGTAATTTTTTTTGAGTAATTAGGGCAGTTAAATGTAGAAAGATTGCACTCCAGCTTTGATGTGGTCACTTGTCCCAAAGTGAAATGCTCCTCTATATTTTTAAAGAATACAGGACATTTCAAAGGCTTTTTGGTACATTTGTTGCCATCAGAAGATGTAAAGTGTGGGTCATTTCAAATTTGTTCTTTGAAATGATGTCTACGGCAGCAGAGTTCGTAACAAGCGCTCAGGGCGCGTGGCAAATCATTCCAGTGTTTGCATGCACATCGAGCTCCGATGCATCAGGCTAAACAAGAATCTACATGAAAACTTTCTAACACACAGTGACAGGAAGTTTATTTCTTCCATCTCACACAACAGCTCCCCCTGCTGCTTCACCCCCACACCTCATGCTGATACTCATGCACAACACCTGGGGTACAACACATACTCCCTTTTGATTTGAAGTTTGTTTACATTACGTGCAGCGGTCGTGTTATGGAAGATGGCGAGAGTTTCGAGTCATTTATCTTCTCGTCTGTCCAGATAAGATCCATTTGGTTCACTTTAAGGTTTTAGAATGTTTGCATGAAGCAAAACATGCTGAAGCCTCAGATCTGAAGATTAGTCTGCATGTGTTGCAACTTAAAGGCAACTTGGGTGTGATGTGCGAAAAAGGAAAAACAAAATGTCTCCATTTGGAAAATGACTTTCAGTAAATATTTTACGTCAAAAGGGGGAATGTGTTGCGACACCCGCACTTGTTTTGTGTGCATGTCATGTGCACAAACATTTAACCTTGCCAGCCTATGTGTCACATCTCCCTCTAATCTGTGTATGTAGTCGATGTGTCTGCTCTTTGCCTCCCCTGCTGTTTCTATGTTATGTCTGTATATGTGAGTATGTTTTATATATTCTGTACTATAGTTAATCCTATTGTACTTGTAGCATGGCTGTTTTTTTGGTTATAGTTTGCCCTGTGCATGATGGAGCGTGTGTGTGTGTGTGTGTGCGGGTGGGCGCGTGTGTGGCTATGGCTATTAGCAGGTTATTTTTTTACACAGAGGTGATTTACAGTATGAGCCTGTTTGGATGTTATTGTGTGTGCCTATACTCAGTTTCCCCAAACACTGTGACAACTCTGGTAAAACATGTGTACACACTGAGTGAATGGAAGAGGCAGATTTGCTGTCCATGTTTTTTTTTTTTATGTTAAGTTTCCATTTTGTGAGTTGGACTGAGACACGAGTGAGAAGTAAAAAAAGAAAAAAAAGCAACTGCTCTTTTCTTGATAACATGTCTAATATTAAATTTTGAGTTTTGTAATATTTGTATGTATGAAAGTTTTGTAAATCTGTGATTGTACGCATGTTTCAGCATATGAGTGTATGCATCTTTAATACTTTATTTTTGGTTTTGTTTTGCATGTAGGTTTCAGTTTTGTTCCTTTTTCTTTAAAAAATTGTTTTGTTTATTTTTGGGACCATGTACAATACTGTATAACGTGGGCTGAATCTTGGACCTCATGCTACATTGATATTATATATGAATATAAAAACATGTTTTCCCTATGGAGAAAGTTTTAAGTTATATATCGCCTGTACACTTTGGGCTGCCTTTTAGATCTAACTGTCCACTGTTTAAGATAACAATGATGATAATGGATAAAACATATTAATGATGAATAATGCTGATGGAATAATAAAGATTCTTAATAAATCTTATTACATTTACAACACATCCTGCTCCTGTGTTATGGTGTTTCCAGTAAAACAAAAAAAATCCTGTTGCAGAAAGTTGGTTTTTAACATCTTTAAAATGTATTGTCCTTAGAAAAGAAACGACTTTATTGATAGGAGATAAAAGAAAAAAGTTAACACACAAGTAACAAAGCTGTAAAAATATTCAACCCAACTTCACTACATTGACCACTAGATGGCAGTGTTAAATCTTGATGTTACTAATAAATCAGCACAGGGACACAATATTCAGACACATCTAGTTAAAGCGAGTGATTGGCAGCAGAGCAACTGTGTCTTTGGATGTAGGAATTCGTGAACATCTGAATTGGTTCATCTGTGTGCCAGCATCATTTGCTGCGGTGCTTTTTAACACAAGATCCAGACAACTGCTTACAGCTTGAACAAGCTTATCTTGTTAGCACACAAGAAAACATGGATGGGAGTCTGGCTGATGGGCACAGGATCCACCAATTGCTATACATTGGCACCCTTCTCTGCATTAAAATGCTTTTGTGTATCTTCTGGAAGTTCTATTTTCTCCGAAACGGGCCAATATCGACATGGCTGATTTCTTTTCACTATTGACAGGGCTTCCTCTTTGATCCTTGTTCATCTGCTCTGCTGTGGGGAATTTTAGGAGAAATCAGCAGCCGCCTCTCTGGCTGTGTTGCATCTGCTCTTGAATCCTCTCCAGCACCTCCTGCATCCTCCTCAGCTACAGGCAGGGGATAAACAATGGAGTATTAATTACCACAGAACTGAATGAAGGAAGAATAAGTAGGAGAGGAAGATGCACACCTCTTCTTCTTTCTCAAAAATCCGTCTCTCCTTCTCACTATCAACGGTTGCAAGAGGTAGAGGAAAATCTCCCAAGCTCCCCTCTCGATAGCTCTCATGCAAACTATGATAAAATTTCACACATAATATACATGCAGGTCAGAACACAAGCTGATTGAGTGTCCATCTCCACACGAGAAGACAATCATCAGTGTCCTGTTCAGAATTCTTTTGTTTATCAGTCATTCTTGTACATTCTGGCTCCACCCACCTGCGGTTCTTCTCCTGCACCATGCTTTGGATGCACTCGGCCCTGTAGTTTTCATAGTGCGTCTCTCGTGTCACGTCCTTCAGATCCTGCATATGCGTCCTCACCAACATGTTCCTCAGCAGCAGGAAGTCCGAATGGATCGGATTCTCCACTGTCCATTCAAGTGAGCACAATAAAGGGCAACGTGGGAAATTGTGACAAAATCAAGTTGCTAAAACAAAGTTTAAATGAACCAAAACTATTCATATGGTGACAGTGGCTAAATCTAGTGTAAAAAGTAACAGAAACCAGTACCTTCTACAACACCCCAGGGATAGGAACGACCCCTGAATTTGCGGCCTTTACTCTCCACCTGTATGTTACTCCCAATTACGGCAAACGGGATGCTGTCCTGCAGAGAGAAGTCGAAACGTTAAACTCCCGATGTCGACAGCATATGTAAACCACGACCAATCATCATAGGTCAAACCTTGAGAATCTGCTCCTGTGTCTTAAACTCTTCGTCCTCATCTGAATCACACTCTGGAAACTGGTAGATGTTAATGCCAAACTGCTTGATCTCCTCTTTGATCTGGAACACATTGAAATAATTATGTTTGTTGGGAGAGAGACTTGAACGATAAATCTCAACAGCCATTAGACTGATTGATCAACCCCCTCAGCTTGAATGATGGTTGCTGTTGACACTCCTTTACCTTCATCTTCTTTCTGCAGACCTCGGCTTCAGTCAGGCTGTCGGCTTTGGCCAGTAAAGGAATTATGTTGACTTTTTCATGCAAGGCCTTCATGCACTTCACATCCAGAGGTCGAAGACTGGCGAGAGAAAGGACACACTTACTGATATTAAGCCCAAAACATTGCATGAATTACAGCAGGGCTGCTGCAACACTGTTATCATCATGAGCATGAGGTGAAATGTGTTGTCAGCGTACCCATGGCCAAACGGAGAGATGAAGTAGAGGAGGCAGTGGACTCTGTTATCCTGAATGTTCTTTCTGTTCAACCCACTCTCATCTCTGAAATACTGCTCAAATTGCTGGTCGATGTAGTCTTCTATGTGCTTCCAGCTGATGCAAACACAACATCTAATGATTAAAACAGCAATCTTTGTGGAAAAGTTTATAATAGGAGCTACTTTGATGCCACAAGTCGCGTCTGTTTTTATGACCTTGGAGCCAGAGAACAGTGTCTTGAATGAGTTAAACTGGTTTTGAATAAGTAGGACTCTGATGACCTCACCTCTCTGTATTGTTGACAGCATCGCCAAACCCTGGCGTGTCTATGATGGAGAGCCGAAGTTTGATTCCTTTTTCCTCAATGCTGACAATGTGTTTGACAATGTCGACGGTTTGACCGATGCGCTCTGCAGACACACGCCATGTGCAAAGTCACTACACAGGCAACAAAGTAATAGTGCGTGCAAATATGGACAAAAAAAAATAACAGATTTTTTTCAGCTCAGAAAAAAAGGTACAAGTAAACTCACCTTCGGCATTTGGAACTTTTCTGTCTTTGGAGAGGTCGGTGAGGAACAAACTGTTGATTAGGGTGGATTTACCGAGGCCAGACTCTCCTAAAGAGTAAGATATTTTATCCATCTGTGAGTCGTGTATTCCCCGAAATAATTATTTCAAAACAAATAAAGTTGCAAAACTTTTACCAAAAAAATTTAAAAAAAACAATCCGTCATGGATGGTTGTGGTCGTGGTTGACAACTTAGTAATTTATGTAATCTTTGGCACATAGTTCCTGCAACAGCCTTGATGGTATTACACCTTAAAACTATCCCAGCAGACATGAGGGGGGACTCACCTGCCACCATGAGCGTAAATGTGAAACCTTTCTTCACCGTCTTTCTGTGAACCTGGTTAGGTAATGTGGCAAATCCCACATACTCTTTATCCTGATCCTGCAAACACACATGATGAAATGACCACTTCAGCCCAATCTGGACTCATCAAAATGAGACCTTTATCATCTTGATCTACAACATCTATCCCCTGCTTAGCTTGCACAACTTCCTTCATTCCGTCAAAGACTAAACAGTCCAATTTTTTAAATGAAAGCATTAAAGAGAATACCATTGGTATTTTTAGATAATCCAGGATTTCTTGACACCGTATTACCACCAAACTCTATTGTCTATTGGTTACACTGCACAGCAACCTTGGCTCTGACCACACGCTGCTCCTGAGTCAAAGAGGTCAGGTGGCAGACTGGGAGAATATGGAGGAAGGAAACAGTACACTGTGTTGGCAAAGTTACACTTTATGAGCCAAACAATGTGCTTAACACCTTTTAACAGTGACATAATGCTTTATGCGTCAAAGTTGCCTGACCTCTGTTTAAACAATGCATTTTACTTAATGTAATCCAAGCACTCAAGACGTTGGTGGAAATTGTTGTACCACGCTAGTCCGATTGGTTTTAGAGATGCATTAAGTGTAGACTCATGATGTACATATGTCTTAAGCAGAGATTATACAAGTTAACAAAAACACACCTCTGGAGAGTCATAGGGGTCAAAGCGCCCCCAGGGGCTGCGTGGTCGTGAGGCTGGGCTGAGTGGAGAGTCCAGAGACACCTGAGAGACAAGCGGATTCCTCAGTGGCAATGGCTGAAACTGCAAGTCCAGACCTGCACGATGTGCTCTGGGAGGGATTTTTGGAGAGCCAGCTGGGAGGCAGGGAGTAGGACGGGGCAGAGAAGGAGACCCGGGAAAACTAGGAAGCCTCCCATTGGTTGCTGGAGTTCCCTCTGCCTCATGGTGGTCTGGTGTTTGGAGCTTCTCAGCAGAATTAGAGACTGGAGGCAAATCCCTCATGGCGTAAGGAAACTGTACGTTCTCCTGATCTTCTATGGACAGACTGGAGAGCTAGGACAAATTTACATGTTTTTTTTTTATGGATAATCAAAATTCTTTAAACACAACTCATTTCTATTCACAACTAGAGAGAGAGTCTAATCAGTCGGGAAAATCAAGGTGCAGGAACTACTTAGATGGAGGGGAAAGCCTGCTTGTTCTTACCATTAACTTCTATTGTTATCACATGAAGTGCTGCAGACAAATACGACATAACCAATGTGGTATATACAGCAACTCTGAATACTCCACAATTTTCAAGTTTGCAGTCGGTTGAAACAAAGATAGAGACTGGTGAGTCGCAGAAATGTCAAACCCAGCAAGGCAGCATTTTATAATTCTTGCAGTGATGATCCTGCAGTTCTTTAGGTCAACAAGGCTGTAAACAAAAGTTGAAACTTGTTGCAGAGAAGCTGCAGTTGATTACACTTCTTTCTAATCAGAGAAATCCACAAGGAAAGAATAAAAACAAAATAGAAATAAATATGGATTCTCCATTTTAAGTACTTGGTTTTCAATATGGATGAAACATCTGTATAAGTAGGCTTCCCTACAAAAACAAGCTGACTTTCTGACTGCTGCCACAGTCAGGGCCATTCTCTACGCCTAAAGTTGGTTGACAACATCCTTTCTTCCCTGATTAGATCTGATCTGTGATCTTGTTACAATATCACAAAGCCTGTCTTCAATCTGTCCAAGCAGGTTGGAGAACCTGACAGAAAGCTATTATGAAGCTGCACATTAGTGGGATCAAACTTCTTCTCTTTTTTTTTCTGATTAAAATCCATTAGAGCAACAGGTTTTTTTTTGTGCGGTTTCTGTTATTTCAACTTATCAACACCTCACATGATAGCATTCCCCTGAAAGTAGCACTTTCTGCTGACATAATCAGCCAGGAGGACCAATAAACAGCCACCTACTTTCCAGAAGATAAACACAACATTCTGGTCTAGTGCAGACTTCTTTGCTGCTCGCCTGATTAGGGTTCATCTGGCATCCCTCTACCTGTCAGCTCTTATTACCCAGAAAGCTTTGCAGGAGGCTTAACCCAGCTTCTAATGCTCTAACAGGGTGGGGGG
>JAOXYM010000016.1:13403744-13418999 GCA_028567055.1 Leptatherina wallacei | reverse complement strand
GCCTCTCGCCTGATAATTGCTGGGATAGGCTCCAGCCCACCCGCGACCCTGAATTGGATGAAGCGGTACAGAAAATGGATGGATGGAGTTGAATAATTTCCATATTTATATTAATGAATAAAGAAATAGGAATAAAAAAGGAACCATCTCCATTAATTTAACTGACTAAACATCAGCAGTGTTACATACTCGCTTCAGACTGCCACTGCTGACTGTGTGAACTCATATTTGCCATGTGACCCGCATGTGTCAGACGCGTTTTATCGCTGTGATTGATTGCAGCTAAATGTCACTGCTGCAGTGGACAGGTGGCAGAGCTGGTGGGTTCGTCACACATGACGTTACACAGTCACAGTTACTGAGCAGATCGTATTCACAGAGCCAAAACTGAATGCATTCCCCACATACAGCGCAAGCATTATTCATGTACCACAACCCACTTGGTTCGAGACATTTTATTTGGCTCTAAAACTTGTTTTGTTTTCTGTATTATTGTTTTCTTAACTACTGTGAGAAAGATACAATAAGAGCTGATGTTTGATAGAAGTGAGAAACTTCTGATAATTGCCTTGCAGCTTGTAGCAGAGCAGGACCACCACAGCTTCAGCTCTGCATCCTGTCATTTGGAGATGTTGCAGCTGTAACGTTTGTGCACAGACGGAATAACATAGAACACAGACAAACAGAGCTAATTAAACTTTGTGTAACATTAAAATATAAACCTAGGAAAAATTTGTGATTAGTCAATTATTTCTTTGTTGTAACTCATTTTGCAACTAATCAGGTTCTGTTGGAAAACTTGTTTATTTCTCTTTGAAATGGTGCCAGTTTGTAGGGACACCCGTTTGTAGGGTTTGCACCCGTTAACATATTGCCCAAAACCCTGCCAACGCAATGCTAATTGCTGTCTGATAGGGTAACAGCTTTTGGTGGAAGCAGTGTGGTGGGGGTGGCATCTCCCTCACTGGAAAAATGAGGTGTCATCATCATTGGAGGCAATCACACATCTCCACAGCATTTTCCTTGTAATTATAGCACCAAGAGTAATAACAGTCTTTCTAACGGTATGAGATGTATTACCTAGAAGCATTGCTACAGACAAATAATCAACAAAAGACTTTTTTTTTTCTTTTTGTGCTATGTTTGTATAATAACAGTATATTGTTATGGTATATATAGTATTTTGAATCTGAAAATGCTCATAAAGTAGCGGCTGCTCAACACAGCAGCATTTACTGAAACAAATGGAAACGTATTATGCTTAAATGACCAGCTTAGAGGGTTTATCCCTAAAATGACCAAATTATAAAACATTTTCAAAACATTTTAACATACAAGTTTGCTACGGCATACCTGTGGAGAGCTTATTTTGTCCGACTTATTGCTCATGCCTCATGAGACTTAAGTAAAGCATCTTCATCCATTATACATGTTTTCCTTTAGATTGTTACACTGGCTTTATTTTTCATTTTACTATATCTTGTAATGCAGGAACATTGGAATTGATCAGTAATGGGAGCATAAGATGAAAATGTTCTTGTAACACGGGATAAAAGCTGTTAATTAATTTAGCATTTCAATGCTCACAGCTCAGAGTTTCCTGAACATTCAACAGGATGTGTAATCAGATACTATTATGTCATTTAAAAATGTGTTTATTAAATCTGTGCCTCATTTCTGTGCTGGTTGTGCTTGACTGTCACAATATAAAATGACCTCATATTTGCACGCTTGGATGAAGCTACACTAGATCTGCATGTATGAGTAAAACTGATTAATATAGTTTTAATAAAGGGTCAATAGACTGAATTAAAGTAACAGATGTATTAGAATTTTTCAGTTTCACAGTTTCAGTTTTTAATGGGCACCTCTCTTAGAAAAACATCTGTATGTTTAATCCAGACAGGATATTGCTGTGTGTGTAAGAACAACATCACTGAACTGTCCAAACACACTCATTAGTCATTGCTGTGAGAGAAATGATTTGTATCCACAGATGTCAGATTTTTTTAATCATTACCCAACAAAGTGAGAGGAAACACTGGAAGAAAGTGCAGTTTGCTCCAAAGATATTTGTCATTTTCAATTGTTAGAGTTGTGATGTCAAGAAAAATGTAGAGAGACTGTAATGCTTGACTACCAGGGGTGTATAGGCTGACGTACAAGAAATAAACATTTTGCAAAGTTTGAATAAAGGTTGATTTAGCTGTAAAAGCCCCTCATTACTGCCTGATAGTATTTATAAAACATATCTAACACTGGAAAAGTCTTACATGTTTAAACTTAGTTATTACTCTGGAAAATATCAGTCAGTATGCATTAAACCAAAGTATTTCTGACTGGAAAAGTGAAATCAGCTAGCTGAGGGACAAATCCAGCTTTGAGATAAAAACTGACAACCAAGAGACAAATACAAAAGAAAATTTGGACTGTTTGCCATTATTTGCCAAGAGTTGAGAAAATGTGTTTTTACTCAGAGGATAAAAATCTGTCATTTAAATAATGATTTAAAACTGCTTACCATCTTAGATTCATAACCATTTCTGACAACTTAATACTGCATTTACTTATCTTCATCCACTCTGATAGTCTGGATCCAGAAAGCACAAACATGCAACAAAACACACTTCTCCTCTTTTTGTAGATGTGTGTGCAGTGCTGAACTGTGTACGTTAAATGTGTGTGTTGCCAGTGCATGCCAAAGCCATGACTGTAAAAAGTCTGATTCTTGAATCGCGTCCAAAACACAACAGGAGAGTTTAATCACTTTGCAGATGGAGAGGGAAAACAAAGGAGGCCAAAAGAGAAAAGTGGGGAGAAAGACATTACACAACTGGACCAAACTGCCACTCAAACACTGGCAGCAGGATTTATGAGCACTGCTTGTGGTGCATACCAGCAATAAGTCCTGTCCTCCTGACCAAACATAGAATCAGACGCAACCGACCAGATGTGATATAAACACTTAGTTTGAGACATTTTGGCAGCTGAAACTGTGACCTAAATACTCAAACTATGAACGGTGCTGATGGCTGTTTCTTAAAAGCAAGAGAGAAAATAAAACTAATGAAGTTACTGTAATCTTTATATAGACTGAGTTGTCTGCTCAGCTGTAGCATTAATCACAAATGCTCAACTTTTTTTTTTAAATGTACTTCTCCTATTTTTAGGCTAGATTCAAAAAGTCACCGTTGTAAACAGCAACAGCTGGGCAACACTTGTGAGGTGACCTGTATAATAGAGCAGGTTCAACATATCCAGGGTACTTGTGGTTTTCTGTCTAAACTATATAACAAAGAGTTTATAATAAGTGACTCTGTAAGTTGACCCAGGTTTTATGACACTTGATAGGAGCAAAAAACGGTCATCGAGGGTCAAAACTGGCATCAAGGGATGAAGCGCAACGTAAATCTGTCGCTGTGTTTTCCTCAGAAGAACGTGGTGTAATCCAAAACAGTATGAGGGAATTATACAGTACAAGGTAAAGGCAGCACAGTTACTGTAGACAAAACCAGGATGGAAAGCTAATACAAGAAAGAAAAAATTCTGAGTGGATTTGTAAATTAATTCAAGTTTATCAATCAAATGATATAAACTGTTTCAGAGGTGAATAACTTTCTGGTTATTATGGCATCTGCAGGTTGTGCTGCATTGCAACATACTGACAAGTGTTTCAGATCATTAGAAGACCAACAATAATATAAATGGTTAGTGGGACACAAAACCAGAAAGTGACAGGTGACCAGACACAAGTAAGAAGTCACCTGGACAATGTTTACAGCTAGTGCGACTCATTACCGCACAAAGTTACTGCTTTTATCCAGGTGGTAACAGCCATTAGTGATCCAACAAAATGGGCCGATGTCTCCTCAATACCACAGCTAACATCATACACACCTCAGTCTCATATAGGCAGGCAGTTTGCAGGTGTTACTCTGAACTCTGGCTTGAAGCTGCACTTAAAAAAACAAAAAAAAACATGAGAGATAAAGTGGTCTCCCAAGAACTTCTGAACACTCTCATCATTACCCCACAAAAACATCCATGTCACTGGTTTAGCTCAAGGAGCAACTCTCAGCCATTTATGACTTAGACAGCATGCCAAACTTCAGGACAGTTTAAAGGTAAACACATGAGCAGGCAGCAGTCCACTATAAAATTTTGAAGCATTGCCCCAAACCAGGGTAACCACAAAAACATGGGCAATTGTTGAGGTCCTTGAGCACAAAATTGTGCTATCAAAAATAGAATCCTTCTTTTTTTCAGTCTGTAAAGTCGTTGGCTTATTAAACCATTAGAGATGCACCCTACTTGAGTTTTTTTTTTTAGAAAACCCTGTGGCACACATTGAGCGAAGGCACTGCTCGTGACTTTCCACACTGTTTTTGACAACAACGGAGAGAAATCTTGCAGCAAAAAAAGAAAACAGTGAAGGATATAAAATGCCTGATTGAATGTCAAAGACAGTTGACCCAGATCCCTGTAAAAACACTTTATAAACCCAATCAAACTTTTCAACCACAAGTTTTGAATTGTAAATATGAACCATATTGCCAGCTGACATCCTATAGCAGAGGTGTTTACAGGAACTTTCCTACTTCACATACTCTGCTCTCTATAGAACCCAGCTCAGGCAGGAATTTCTTTTGAGTTTCTGTTACAGGTTTCGATAGGGATAAGGATATCACCGACATCAAACCGCAGAATCCAGTTACAAAAAGTCACAAAGTCTGAAGAGGGCCAACTGTTTGACGCTCTGTTGTTGGGAGTGTTCACTTACAACATGCAGACTACAAGGTCAGGGGGGCCAGCAGCGAACAGGATGGAATGATGTCACTGGCCAGGGAATATCTCTGAATCCCTTCTGACTATGGATGTTTAATTTGCAGCACATTAACCAAAGTGATACCACATTGTTACCTATGACCTACTATGATGTTTAATGTGTTTTTATGGCAGAACATATGGCACTGAACATGGCCCTGTTGCCTCTAAAAGGCATCATATCCCACTTGCCTTTGAATCACACCTTCAACTCAATCCCAGTTTTTTTTTAGAGTTTATCCACAACTCTGTGAAACAAGCTGTGCGGATATTTGAGACTTTTAATGGGGTTAAAGGACATGCCTGTCACTGCATGTGAGGCTGGCTCTGACCATGCTCACACAGTTCAGAAGAGAGTGGCATACATAGGCACAGAGACACTATTATCATGCTTTAATACTAGAAATGAGCATTTTGCTTTTATTTCATAGTGACACCAGAAAGATGAGAGACAGTGATGAGAAACATAGATTCCCATCTGTGATGGAAATCTGTCTTTAGATCAGATAGATTTTTAAAAAAATTCTCATTTTGAATTTGATTCAACAAACACGTTTCAAGAAAGTTAATTAAAACCACTTATTAATGAAACCTCTGTAAGCACAGGATAATTAGGTTCTGACATTCTTTGTGGTTAATTTTCACTTATGCACTTAAAAGAATGAGTAGTTCTGCTGTAGATACAATTTCACAGCTATAAGTTCTCTAGCAGTACTTAGTATTTTCTTTCTGAAAGAAGACCTTTTCTGTAAAAGACTTTGCTTGGGTGGCAGCACACAATGCGGTGCTGTTATCTAATACAGGTGGAGGTCTGTGCTCACCAGCATGAACAGAAAGCAGACACATTCAGTTGCATGACAAAAAAAGAAATAAACAGTCACAGTTAATTATTATCATCAGCTGAGACAGCAAGTTTTATTAGAGTAAGAGCATAATGTAAGTACACTTTGTGCTGCTGCGTATGACTGAGTGGAGTATGATGGAGAAGACTGGATGACATGTTGTGGTAGTGCCAAGGTACCGACTGGAGTTTAGTGACAGGTGAGAGTCTCGCCTTTAACATAAATGCGTACTGCGATAGAAATCCTCATGTATGTGAGCTCAAACGTTGCCAGACTTTTTTTATGTTTAAGGACCCCACAAACATTTGAGTATTTCAGCTCGAGTACCATGTTGATAGATTTTTTTTCTAAAAAAGACCAAATTCCAGGATGCAGGGTTTCTTAGCAAAACATGGAATAGTAAGTACACTAGCAGAGTAACTCACTTTATCCGATCCAATCCAGCTTTATTTATAAGACATTTTTTAACAACCGCACCGGACCAAAGTGCTGTACAGAAAATTAGAATAAAAGACACAAATAACGGTCATAAGAGCAGAAACATGGCATAAAAGTGTCTGTATGACACCGAACATCTTTACCTGCAGCCACAAAAACGCTTGATGCTTTTTGCATAAATGTTAGAAACTAGAGAAATGTTATTAATCCCTTAGAGTGCTAGTTAAACATGACAACTATATGTGATACCATTGTGTTTAAATGACAGATAGAATCAAACATCTTCAAATAATCTTGATTGAGCTTTTAAACAGGCTTCCCGGCATTTTTAAGAACTAAGCACAATCTCAGTTTTTACTTCGAAATAGAAAAGTTTTCAAACTTGACCAGATTAAAACTACTCTAAATAAACTATAACATTAGGCCGACTGACCAACAAAATAACTGGGAAGCCTGGGGATTTAGAAATTGAGAATAAAGAAATAAAGCCACGGGCAACACGACATACAGTTTTTATACTTTATTCCATGTATTTGATATTTCAGTCAAATTCTAAACGGTGTCGTAAGACCAGAACCACAAAGCAAACCTTGGCAAACGTGCTGTTTAAGCGGTGTGTCTGTGTGAACTCTGTCCAAGCAACATTCCTAAGCTGCCACGTGCCATCGCTCATTGTCTTCCTCACAAAACATCAGTAACATGATAAACCTTCACTCAGTATAACAGTGAAGCATTAAAAAAGGACGAAAGAGATAAAGTGAGCAGACAGTTGGTCAGCCAGGGCCTGGAGAAAAAACATCTGCCTATTCTTGTAAAGATTTGGCTGCAGCCCAACAGGGGAACACTTTCATTAACCCTACAGTCAATCTACCACGAAAACAAACACATTAGCCTGCCAATCTATGACTCACTGCCGTTTCATAGCGGCCATGAATGTTAGCGCCGCTAAGCTTTTTCCTGTCCACCATGACTCGCCCTTCCTCAGTTGTTGCTGCCAGTGCTGTGCTATCTCGCTCTCAACCTTTAACTCTCAGTGCTGGCAGCTGAGCGAGGCAGAGACTGACGTACCGTACTGCCTGCACAAGAGGATGGCATGTATAGAATTTATCAGTCAAATTAAAAAAAATGTGAGGAGCAATAGAAAAGACTATTAGTTTACATCAATTACTGGGTCATAAAAAAGTGAAAAATAATGTCAATTTGTCTGTAAGACAGCATAAAAGCTAACCTATTTTAAGACTTGGTGAAGAGGTGGAGTTGAACAAAAGATTAGCTTGTGAAATAAATGTTACTCTGAGTACACCTCTATAGAGACCAAATATGTTTATTACATGTTTATAACTGTGTTCTATAATGAATTCAAGATGCATATGATTTTATTGGTTTCAGTGTTACGGGATTATTCTTATTTACAACTACATCAAGGGGATTTTTCGCTGTAGTGTCTTTCCAGCTATACGTTTTGTCAAAATAGACCAACAGTGAGGCTCCCAGTTCACTTTGTCTTACAAACTCTCCACCAACAGAGGGTCTGCAACCCTTTGACCTGCAAGTAGTGACAAGGTCTGGAAAGATGGAACAATATGATTTTTTTTCTATTCATTTCAGCTTTATTTGTAAATTCACAGCAACGTCATCTCAGGGCACTTTACAGACAAATCAATCGAGCCAATTCACTGTGATCCAATCCGTATTCATAGAAGCCAATTCATGAGAAATAACAGCCTGGCTAAAGAGACCAACGGATTGCATCAAATCTTGACTTCGCTTCAGTCCGCCATCCTGAATACATGGGGCGGCGTGCAACAGTGAAAAGGGGAAAAAAACTCCCTTTAAACAGGAAGGAAAAACCTCCGGCAGTACCCGGCTCAGGGAGGGCGGCCATCTGCCTCGACCGGTTGGGGGACAGAGGACAGGAAAGAGGGACCAATAGGCACTACAACTTTTAACCAGGGAGACCTGCTGAGAGAGAAGAGGAGAAATACAAGTTAATGATGCCAATACTGTCATAAGTTCATAGAAAATAAAGAGTAGAGAGACAAAAAGAGAAAGAAGTGCTCAGTGCATCATGAGACGTCCCTTAGCGGTCTAATTGAAGTGTGTCCTTTAAACAGTCTTTATTTTAATCTGCTTCTTCTCTACAGCCGAACTCCAGCTTCAGACATGTTTTGTGTTCAAAACAACTGCAATACCATGAATGGCATCCCAAAGAAGCTTATTGAATATTTGCTCCCTTTTCTCTAATCTTGCCAGTGAAAATACAAGACCACCAAGTCCTGAGAGATATGCATGAGAAAGAGGCTTCTATACAAAATGGAAGGTAAATCTAGCCTTAAGTGATTTCCACTCAGAATTTATATAAAAAGTTTAATCCAAGTGGTCAAAAAAGTCTGAATCTATATTCCATCTTCAGTTTAATGGATATCATGGCCTTTCTTTAAACTGTAAAAACAACATGCATGATCTCACAAAGCATTTTCTCAGCATTCAGAGCAATAGCTGAGCTTTAAAATGGCTCAACGGATGGGCCCTGAGAACAACTTCAGAGATATACTTGTTTGAAGTCATACACAAACATACTGGCCAAATAGCCTAATCTATTTTAAAAAGTCATATCTGGAGACTAATAACTTGCACCAGAGGACGTAGGCCAACATCATTCTTGAGTGTTAATCTGCAAATATTAAACCTGCTGATTAAGAGGTCACTGTGTTATCATAGAAAACATACATGTGTGCTCATATAGGCCATGTGCTATCAGGCCCCTTTCGTATATCCCAGCAGCAGTGCTTTCACATGATCCAGAGCTGATAACTGACCATGTCAGCTCCAGCTCGCTCATATATACAAACATTGGCTGTATTTGCAATTAGCTATGTATGTGATTATCTTTGAGTAAATATTGTAATGTAGGCTTGATACCATGTGATGTGTGACTATAGGGCTCTCCCTTCAGGTTTGATACAAGTCAGATCTTACAATAAAGCTGTTTCTGTGCTTTCTCACAATAAACTGGACTGTATTCTATAATCCCATCACTACATGATATTCAGCGATGGTTTTTGTGGTAACCGGTACCTGTAGCATCTGTATTACGACCCACACTGCTCAATGTCAAGTTAGCTGTACTTTAATTGTCAGACAAGTTTAATGGGGAATGGTATAAAAACAAACAGTATTGTGTGAATTGTCTCAGTGTTCTTGTATGAAGGAGACTAAAGTTGGCTAATGCTGTAATTCTGGCAGATGTAAACCAAAGCTGCACTTCCTTAAATGGGAAACAGAGACCCAGACCCATGCTTTACTACAACATGGCTCTGATTAAGACCAGACTGGTCTGCCTGTGGTTGTTTTCTGAGCCGCAGCCAGTTTCTGCTCAGGGACAAGACCGTTAACATTGTGGTATGAGTGCATCTATGTTGAGCTCTCCCACTTTTAGACATTTATATCAGCTCACTAGAGATCCAGAGGGGCTCATAACTGTGCCACATTGCTGCGAGGTGCATTGGTAATTTTACGGAGCTTTTACAATCTGGCTTATAGATCCCCTTATCAAAGAAGACGTGAGATTTACATGACCACTGACGATTCACAGCATTCAGCCTATAGATGCAAAACATTTTTTTTCTTACAAGTTATTCCAAGATTATCAAGCGCTTAGTCTTTATAATTTCTTATTGAAATAAAATAACTTTCAGAAGATAATGGAGTAATTATCTTGTTAAGACTTTTGCTAGAATTGAATTCAAATCAGTTTTCGTCATTTAAGGAGGAGACTTCCACAGGGTAATGTGTGGCAATCTGATTCATCCAGCTATAGAGATCTCAGTCAGTGGACCACATACACTGACGCATATCTACAACTACTGATTCACGACCTCCTCCTATGAATTATGTGATCTCCTAGGATTTGAGTCTGGAGGCAGGTAGTCAAAGTTAATGTGCAAATTCTTCAGATGAAAACCCCGAACATGGCAAACATTGTCGTTGTTAAAAATCAGCAGTGTCTTTGTAATCATATTAGCTCAGTGGTATTGGTATGCATCTCAAGGTACCACTATGCCTTAGTGCAGCCTCACAACTGTTAACACAACTGCAAGCTCCTAGTCATACTAACTGCGTAACTTAAGATTGATCTCACTGTGATAACATGCACCTCTCCGATTATGTATTTATCATAAATGAAGTACTAAGGTTGTATTTAATTAAAAAGGAGCTAAAGTAATGAAAGGCATTCATCACTGAAGTGGCAGTCATGACATACATTCTCCCTGCGTTAAAACACCTTCTGTTGAGATTTTATCCATAAAAAATCATTAAGGAAGCCATTACGGGACCACCACAGCTTCCTCCAACCACTGCTTTTACCCTCTGTAAGATTGTGTGATTGTTCTGTCTTTGAAGATGTTTTGTGTGTCTGTCTATGTGTCTGCAGAGCAGGAACCTGCTGAAAATCAGCTTTGCTCATTGAGGCCCTATTGCTTATTTATACCATTCAACATAAAACAAATAAATAATAAATGCAATATTGTCATAATGATTTATCGCATGCTGATATTTTGCATGGTTAAGTGTCTCAGTTCTATATTAAAATTACACTTCTACCCAGCAGTCCGAGTTAGCGTCAAGGATAGTAGGGCCTGTTGATATTTGTGGGTTGAAGTTCAGTATTGCATTGCTGGCAAATATTAAATAGAACAGAAATAGATAGAAAGCATTTAAGCTTTCTATTTATGTGTTTTATTAACTTGATGCTAACCCAAACAAAAAATTAGAGGTGATGTGTGTTATTGTAGTAAATGTTGCTAAAAGTTTCTTTGTTATTGTGTCTTAATGCATAGCTGTTAAATTTTGTTATTCAGTTATCTTAAGTACATGAAAGATAAGCTTCCTTTGTCAGTGCTTTAGTCTTGTATTCATGTTTGAAGAGATGTTTCTCTGCTGCCATCCTGTGGTTATAAAACACATTAAATTATCTTAGCAGCAGAGGAAACCAAACTAAATTGCAACATGTGGAAAAATATCTAAAATGGATCGTATAAATTGGTTGGCTTGGCTCAAACGTTGATGGAGCTGCAATTTAAAGCAAATTATAGGGTGTATCTAATAATAATGTAAAGTATTCTCCGTCCCAGTAAGATGGGGTTAAAATATATCTGCAACAACAATAAACATACAAAACTGCATGAAGTTAAGAAACAACTTTAAAAATAAATGTGAATTTGCACACGCTAAATGGTCGAAAATGAAAACCTGAGAAAGACAATGAGCGGCTCTACTCGCGTCTCTCCTCAGCACCCGTAGTTAACGTCATCAACACAAGCCACCTAGCAAGCATGGAGGATCCCAGTCGCTGAACAATTTTTGACCTTCTAAACTTTTTTTCCGGCTACTTTCAGTTAGTTAATTTTCATCTGACTTTCTGCATTTAATCTTAATTTCTATCAGTTTCAAATAAGGTTTGTGTGTGTGGTAATCAATTCTTTTTAATGAATAGCGCATAATGTTGCAGATAATGTTAGTTGCGAGAAGGCTAGCTTCAATGTATCCCCGTTAGTCTTATGTCATCTTCAGTTGGGGGAAAAAACATCATTATTTAATAGGTTAATATTACTTGTGATGAATTTCATATTGACTTGAAAGTGTTTGAAGTGAAAGATGGACATCAGTTAAATGTAAATGTCATACAGCAGAGTCAATTATCATGTTTGCTATACAAACACGCCTTTCCCTATTTTTGGGTTTTCTTTACTACAGGGTTAACTACATCTGTGCAGAATGTCTGTCAAACATGCTTCAGTCCACGCCAAATGGATTATTGGCAGAGTAATCGGGACCAAGATGTACAAAACTGCCAAAGTGAGAGTGACGAGGCTGGTGCTGGACCCTTACCTACTCAAGGTAAACCTTTAATCAAGTTGTTTTTCCACTGCAATCCCCTGGGGGGGGGGGCATGGATGTTGTAAAGTCTTGTTTTTCAAACAAAACAAGCTAGCTAAAGAGATACATATTTACAACTAAAATGTCTAAATCATTGAGCATGCATACCGTTCACATCTTTGCATCAGTATGAAATATTGCTGTAGTACTCGCAGTGGTGTAAGAACTTTGCCTGAAGTAATAAATATTAATAGTAGTAGTATAATAGTAATAATAGTAACTGTCAATATGATATGGTATGACAGCCTTCATTGTCTGGTACTATTTCAACCAATTTTGTTGTGTCCTATCTCTAAATTATGATATAATTAATATTTGAAAAAAACCACTCAAACACTTGAAACATGCAGTAGATGTTCTTACTGTTTAGACGTGGAGCATATTATCCTCCACACAGATGGGAACAGTTTGCTTTATTTTGTCTTATTTTCTTATTGTTGTGTAGTTGAGGGAACTAACATGAATTTTATGATTAGAGTAAAAAGACAAAAAAAATATTTGTTGAAATCACATGGCATTGTCTTGTTTAAAATACGCAAAGAGCTAATTCTTTTTCTTACGTTGCTAAATGATTTTGACAGAAACCTTAATTCTTAATTTTGACCTTTACTTGATCTACCTCCTCATAATGAACGTACTTATGTTCTCTTAAGAATTGTGTTTAATTGCTGTATAATTATTATGTATTTGAGTCGATTTAACATTATCTTTTGTTCCTTGATAGTACTACAACAAAAGGAAGACCTACTTTGCCCATGATGCTTTGCGACAGTGTACTGTGGGAGATATTGTCCTCCTCAAGGCACTGCCTGAACCCAGATCCAAACACGTGAAGCATGAACTGTCTGAGATAGTGTATAAAGTCGGTCGGGTGGTTGATCCACTGACAGGAAAGAGAGTTGCAGGCTCTGAGTTTGTGGACCCTCTGTCTGACCTTAAATTTGAAGAGGAAACAACGTTGTCAGAAAAACTACAGGAGCTCAACATCTCTGCTGCCTCCAGTGGAGCTGAATCCCCATCAGCACAAAGTTCCACTTCATGATTGAAAGCTGTTGTTCCCTACTTGCTTCAATGCCACTCTGCAATGTTTTTTTTTCTGGTATTAATGTAGATATATGTTTATATGCCAGCAGTCTAACAATATTGAATTATTTACAATAAAATGACACTGGGAATAAATCATGTCCTTCATAAATATGTATGTACGTGTCTGTGTGGATTTACCATCTTGGAAATTAAAACATGATATAAAGTCACATTAAAAATGACTCATTTGAGTTATATGGTCTAATTTAATTGGCTACTCATTTAACTATTCAATTAAATGTATTAATAATAAACTGTCTTGAAACGGTGACAAAGTGCTGCAATGACGGTACAAACTTGTATAATGGATACAAGATCACAGGGGAACATGCATGTTAGAAAAGTACACCCAGGGACAGAAAATGACTACATTTCATAAGATTATAGAGCAGCGGACAGGAGTATAAGGTTTTATTTGAGATTTAAAACTATCTTCAAACTATTCAAAACGTGAAACAGCTTTATTAAGAAACAAACAAAAAAAGAACAAGCAAGATGTTAATCATGAACAAGATATGTGTTTAACACGCTGCAACTAGCATTAGATCACTGTGTTTCAAATAAAGTAGACCGTGTTACTGACTACATAACCTGGAGTTGCGTTATTGTGTCAGCTGGTCGGAGAACAGCCCGGACTGCGGCTACAGCCGTGTCAAGCAGGCACCAATCCTCAACTACTTTCAGGGAAAGATGGCGACCCGAGTCCTTCAAAGAGTAGGCAAAGGCCTTAACAAGACGAAAAACGGACTTCAAGCGAAAGGGCCGGTCACCGTTAACATCAGGTCAGAGTTGTACGGATGGCATGTGTCAGTGCAGAAGGTTGACTGTTCCTGGGAGTGGGTTGAGGTCTAGTACTGTTGACAGAAATGACAAAGTCTGGGATGCTAGGTGGACTAGCTAACGCTAACACTGAAGTGAACGGTAACGTGGGGACGTTGGCACGTTTACAAGGCTGTGCAACGTAGCTAGCATTAGCCTCATAGCTCTAAACTTGCTAACTTTCTGCTAATTTTTTTACCGTCCCGTATCATAAAGTCGAGGGGCTACTTGTGTTAGCATTTGTCCTCGTGCATGTCCTCGTGCAGCTGCAGACTGACAGTAGTAAACACTATGGGTTAACTTAATTAAATCACAAATGAGTTTGTCCCAAACTGATTTAACTTCAAGGTCAAAACGCAGTGAATCCCTGACCAGCAGACCTTGTTTTGATTTGTGACTGAAAAACTTTCCTTGCAGTGGTGTTTTAAGAGAGTAACAACGAGAACACAATGTTATTAAATGCCAAGTTTAATATTAAATTGAATTTTAATGTGACTGTTGAGTATTACTTGAAATACTTAGATTAAAAGCCCCATTTGTCAGGTGGTCTGATAAAGACCAATAACATTGTTTACAATTCTGTTTTGTTATTCATATTCTGTTAATTACCCCAAATATAAAAGCGTCCACATGGGAAGGCTGCTTAGAATTCCATGAAGACTAATCTGGTTTTGTGTAGCATGTGCAGCTCATTATTGGTAACAGTGTTTTCAGTGTAAACCAAATACTGTGACATGCTGGGAAAAAAAAGTAAATTCTTGAAAAGTAGCTACTAAAAATGAGTTAAAAATTATATATACAAACTTTTTCTGCAGGCATAATTTGGAAACTGATGGTAATAACTTGTTCAATGCAGCAAAATGTATGTTTATAAAGAGGATGATGCAATATGTATTTATATAGTCAATTTCATAACAAGTTAACACAGTACTTTGAATTGAAGGAATGGAGGTGGCAGTATGTAAATACACCCTGTTAAATACCCACTTTTACTACAGAGGTTTGAAATCCTTAACCCTGTGAAGAGATTTTACCATAATTATTTTTCTTAGACTTTTTGTGCAACCTTTTATATATAGTAGAGGGATATTTTCCCATTATAAATAGGTTTGTGTTAATGTCTGTGGTAATGGACTTTGTAATTGTCACCAATTTGTTTGATTTGATAGAGATGCAGTTTTTTATTAATTCCTGTACTGAACTTCCCCTTTTTTATTGTCAAGCTAATTAACTTAAACTGATAACTAATATATATATATATATATATATATATATATATACTGGCATATTTGTTTGTTATACTAGC
>JAOXYM010000016.1:13362936-13400685 GCA_028567055.1 Leptatherina wallacei | reverse complement strand
CAGACAGACAGACAGACAGACAGAAAGAAAGAAAGAAAGAAAGAAAGAAAGAAAGAAAGAAAGAAAGAAAGAAAGAAGGAGGCATTTAAATGTGTGCTAAACACGTTTTCTCATTAAAGAGCAGTAGGAAGAAAATCTTCTTATTCCTGATCCATAAAAGGCTTACAGTTGGCATCAAAGAAATGTAAGCATATGGGTATTTTTTTATCATACTAGTAGTGGCCTCTAATAGCTTATAGTGAACAGTGCAACCAGTATCCTGCTCACTCCCAAGCAATCCTCATTTTCCAAGACTATAATGAAAAACAAGGGCTGTGTAAAACAGAAGAGGCTTGTTCATGAACCCATAGCTATGAGTATATGGATATTTGATGTGGCTTAAATAATTCTGCTTAATGATTCAAATGTAAATGTTAACACGGACAAACACCCATATGAAAAATGTGATCTGACAAGTTGTGCTGACATGGTGCAAAGCATTTAATCAAAATGAAACTCAACACATTAAAAAAAAGTAACTTTCCTGTTAATTTGTGCAAGCATCTGCCTGGTAAAACAAAGGCTACATCAAATAAAAGAAATAGAAAAAAAGAATTAAAAAAGTGTCACTTTACCCACTGTGGTTTGAGGATGTGCATAAAAAGTATGTTTACTGCAATGAAATGGAAAGAATCCGTTTATGTGCAAAATAAGATTTTCCCGGTGATCAAAGTATATAGTTTTTGACCTTTTGCTTACTATAGTAACACAGTGATGCAAACACATTGTCTAGATTTAAATTTCTTGTTGTAAGATGATGAAAATACTACGGTTCATATTTTAATGTAAGTTTCTTCTGATTAAACAAAAATTGTACACTGTATTATGGCAGTGAAAGTCAGAGCAACACACTGAAGCGTCACTGAATATTGTAGTACCGCCACCAGACCACAAGGTGGTGCTGTAAATTTATAAAGTAACGATAGGGAAAAGGAAATAAACTATCCGATGTTAAAGGAGAGTCGTTTGTTTGCTGACAAATTTGTGCCGCGAAAGTTTTGCCTACCTCCCCATATAAAATTGCGTATCAAACTGCCATCTTAGATAATAATAATTGTTTATATTTGTTCTCCTTGGCCCGTGGTACCTCCAACCTTTGACTGTTTTTGTCACAGTCGTTAATTTATTGCAGCCGTCACGATAAATCCCGGTGTGAACAAGTTTTCTGCAAAATGTCAGCAGACAAAGACGAAACTCATCAGGTAAGAGAAGCTTTTTACACTGTGATTGTTGGTCATATTTGGTTTCTATTTACGTTAACTAAGCCTAGCTTACATAAGTGTATCTATGTTCTATTTCCGTCGCCGCACCATCCAGATGTCTTGCAATAACATGTAAAGAAATATGTTGTTTTCTTCAGAGGTTAAAGGCAGCAGTGCATTATACTGTGGGTCGTCTCTGTCAGAAGATCGGAGAAGACAACCGAAGGAAGTTAAGCCGACAGCTCGTAGCAGCGATAGCTGAGACGACATTCAGACAATGTGGTGGGAGACTGGATCAGCCGTCAACGTAACATACACAGTACATGCTCCATATGTGAAGCCTCAGTGTGAAATCCCTAAAAAACAGAATAATTGCAGTCCAGCTATAGATGTGTCATATGTGATTTCTTGGAAACCTTAAATGTTTGTTTTGTTTTTTTAAAGAGAGAGGGAAAGGAAAATGACTTTAATACAGTCACTACAATTAATATTTTTACATTATTAAAACTATATCCAATATTAGGCATCCATTGGTGTGCCTTTGCAGTGTTACAGTAACTGGCAAGAAATAATAATTCTGCTAATTTGATACAAATGAGTATCACACACACACACACACATGTACAAGTATTACATTTTTAATTTTCATTCAGTATAGATTTACAAAAATCCAACACATCCATCCTTGTCATCTATAATAACTATCACATTTGACATTTTCTAAGAAGCTGCACTTTCATGAAGATCACATCAGAAGTTAAATTAATTAAGACTTAAGTTAACATGGAAACAGGCTGTTGTATGTTGTAATTCTGACATTTGGTTTGATACTACATTGCAGGAATGGGAACCGCTGCTAATATGTTTCAAAGTTAAAAATTTATATTTTCAATTCTCAGAATTTACTAAAATTCAGTCCACTGTCAATTTGTTCTCAATTGTGTCAGCAAATCAGTTTAAACTTATAAAAGCAACAGAGATAAAACTCTTTCCATCATTTTTAATAGTTAAGACACCTTTAACAGAGTAAACAAAGCAATTTCGAGAAGCGTCCTCCGATATGGTGTGAAACATAAGCTCTAAAACCTAAAATAATAATAGTAATAATAAAAAAGAGAGAAATAAAAATATAAAACAGTCCAATAATGACTGATGGCTCATAATTGGATAGTCATTCAACAAATCTTTTTCCCTTCATTATGTGACCTTATGCAAATTAGTGCACACAAACACATGAACAATTGAGTTTACAATTTCAACACAACACTGCTCCATAAGGAAACTTTTTTTCCCAGTTAACCTTTTTCAATTATGGAAACCCAGATATGCCACATTTCCTTAACACTTTTTTTTTCCCTAAAAGAATGATATTTCAGTTTTGATATTGTCTCAACTCAATATTTCACTTGGTGTGCTTTTCCAGATACATTTGCTAAAGACTTGGAAGCCTTTGCAAGGTGAGCACGTTATAAATCAGCTTTTACCATTCAGTAAACCATTTTAACCTGAAGAAAAAAAACCTGCAACATACTATCCAGGACTGTTTTTACCATCTTAAATTTTATTTCAGGCATGCTAAAAGAACCACAGTGTCTATGGAGGATGTAAAACTTGTGGCCCGTCGCAGTACAGCATTGGTGAGTTCTGGCACAAAACTGATAAAACACTGGTGCGGGTCAAATGTAAAAGATAAAAAGTTCAGTGTTGACTATCCATACGGGACTTGCATATTGAATGTACACATTTTACGGCAGACGGCAAATTCAATTTTTGATATGCCTTTATTTCAGTCCATCTACATACAAAATAAAAGTGAAGAATTGGCCCAGGAGCAGAAAGATTTGAAAAAGAAGAGTACTGGGAAGAGGAAGAGCAGAGAAACGGAGGAGAGCAGAGAATGACGAAAGCATTCAGAAAAATCTGCAATCTAACTTGTGTCCAACATGAAATTAAACATGAAGTATGACCAATACATGAAGAGTTGAGTTTCATTAAAAGTCAGATTTTTTGTTATGTTTTTCAAGCTCATGAGCTGATCTGGATTTAAAAAAAAAAAAAAAAAAAAAAAACACTGGACCGTAACATTTAGACAATACATTCTCTCTGAAAGCAAATTACTTCAAACAAGATTGTTTGTCTTCAAAGTTACCATACAAAACATTTACTACAGCGACTAAAGATGTTGTCCATCTTGACAGTGTGGGTTACAAAGTTACCAGTTTCTCCTTCCATATGAGAATGTGAACTATTTCACATGCCACCCAAGACGTGGTTACCTTGGAGCTGAAGACTGTTGGACCCACAATATTTGACCATCTTAGAAAAATGTCCAAGGCCCAGCAATGACATCATTTCTAGAGCCAAATCAACAGCAAATAACTTGGAAAAACTAAGGCCACATTAGTGAGCTCATCTACATAATATTGAAGAATAAACTCCCAAGAACTTACCACTAACCTTAGGAATAGATGGTAATAATAAAGAATTCCCTCTAACATGCCATCAAAAGCAGCAAAAACACAGGTACTACCCCATGTCATGTCTGAGAAAGCCACAAACTGAAAGTGTCGGAACTTCCATCTTCGTCCTTCAGAACAGACTTCAGTCAGGGTTCAAACGGAGACCTCGACCAGCAGAGCCCAAGGTCCCTAGATATGTGAATGGGATTAGATGTTTTTGATTTTACAAACTGACTCAAGTAATATCAACTATGTAACTATTCAAAATGAACTTTATTAGACAACTGCCTTCATTTGACATGTTTTTAGACACCTCACAAACATCAAGAGCTACTGGGAACCATTGGGCACACCACTCCACGTTCTCACACCATCACTCGCGTCCCCCAGAGTCTTCAGCAGGTGTCATCCACATCAAGTACGCACTTACAGATCAGTTCAATAACATGAAAGCACACACCATACAGCATTCAAATCAGATAATATAGGCAATACAAATAATCATCACAGCATTCCACTACAGTTTGATACTTCTGCACTTGACAGACATACTTAAGAATAAGGAAAACTTGCAAAGATTTAAAAAAAAAAAAATCTTGAAGTACTAATTAAACAATGTCCATGTTAGGGGAGGTGCTCGTAGCATCTGCAGCTTCCACTCACACACTCAGAAAGCAGTCAACTTTGGGCTCTTTCATCGCACAACCAGTCCGTTTCACGCTTCTCTCCGTTCGCTCACTCACCGCTTCACTCTTCGCCACAAGCCATCCTCAATCGCACTCATCAGTTCTTAAAATGTCAGTTGCGCAGTTCTTTCCATTTAAAAGTGGATAAAAGTGAAAACACCCACCGTCTCTTAGAACATGCGGAGTGAAGCCGTTCTGTGATGGCATAGCATTTACAGGTAGGAAGAGGGACAATGATACCGATATCACCCCAAGAATGCTGCCAAAGAGGAGCTTCCTCACAGGGAAATGGAAGAGAGGTGAACTGCAGAAGAGATTTCAATGAAGGCTTTTCCACAGAACTTGACTGCAAATAAAGTTGCACTTAAAACAGTTAGGTTTCAACCAGATTCTTTCCAATGCAAGATTGCCTTTTAAGTCGATGACCAAGCCGGATAATGGTGAACCACAAACATTCATGCATTTTCAAGATGGGCATTACATTTTACAATACATGCATTAGAGAATCCAGTTGAAATGGATACAAACAAGACATCAAAAATAGCACTTTAGTCAGAGATCCTGGTAAACAATTCACTTCAACACATCCTAAATTAAATCTTTAGCATTTTTTTTCTCCAAATGTACAAAACATCTTCCTCAAAAGTGTTTTCAGATACGCATTAACACCAGAAATAAACTTTGAAAAGACTCATCTCTCTCACAATACTTACCATACAAACACTTCACTTACATACCCCACCCTGATGACTTTGACTCCATGCTGGACCCAAAACCTGAGCTAAACCCACTACCACCTGTTGTAGAGTTTGACCCTGTGCCCCAACCAAGACCAGCCGAGCTGGTGCCGTAGTTGCTGTTGCCTGTACTGAAAGACTGACTCTGGTCCCTACTAGAACTCGTTCCACTGGAGGTACTGCCTGAGGAGGATGTCTGCTGCTGGCTAGCCAGCATACCCATCATCCCCCAACTACTTTGCAAAGCAGCCTGAGCAGCAGCCATCATGGCAGGGTTCAGACTAAAGGAACCGAAATTAGCCAGACTACTGTTGGTGCTGCTCCCCAACCCACCACGGCTACTACCAAATGCTTGAGCTCCAAAACCATTTCCAAACCGTGTTGTACGATCAAACTGCCTATTGCCATGTTTGGGCTCAGCATTTGAGATGTGAACACTGACTCCTTTGATAATAAGGTCTTCTCCACAGAGAGACTGGGCGACCTATGATGGAAGGGGAGGAAAACAGGCATGAATCAGGACACGTAGTGATGGACTGCACTAAAATAAAGGCCATCTCTTTCAATACTATACCTGATCATCTGCAAAAGTGACAAAGGCAAAAGCACGGAATGGCTTGGGGATAAAGACATCTGTGACCTCTCCATACTGCATAAAGAACTGCCGTAGATCATCTGTGGTCATGTCCTCTGTACAGCGGCCTACAAACACTTTTCGACTCCTTAGTGGCTCGTCTGGTCCTTGCTGTAAATGAAATGGGACCAAAACAAAAAAACATGCTATAGCGCGATCATGACGTTAAGATATTTTTCTTTCAATGATTTGTGGGTATAGGCATGGACATTACCATATTCACCTTCGAGTTAGGGAGCTTGCAGTCACACCATCTCCCATCAATCATATGGCGCTGGGAGATCACCTTTTCTTGAGCTTCATACTCTGTGAATCTCACAAAGCCAAATCCTATAGAGTTTCCAGTTTTGGCTATTCATATCCCGGACGTCATAAGGACCTGAGAACTTTGCGGAGAGTGACGAACCAGGAACCGGTAACAAAGCCAATACTCTGTCACCAACTTGGAAATGGCGAGAGACGGCTGAGCGGCCGTAACGGAGCTTCATGGACTTCTGAGACTCACCAAGCATCTTTCGTGCAAAATGCGCGCGAATTATGCAAACGCTCAGGGAACTGTGACACATAACCTAGAGCATTCTTATTTAGAGACGTACCAGAGTCTAACAGTTTTTCTTTCAAAATTTTTAAGTGGGTCACAGGGACAACAGCACAGCCAGGCACCGGAGAGGATCCAGTCAGCTGTCCAATTATCTAGGTGGGATCACACATATCTTAAACCCATGCCCGTAACAGTTGATTAAAAACTGAATGCTATGACTTGCAAATTTCTTAAACCAAATTGGATGCTCATCTTGTCTTGAATCCACAGATGTGATGTTCATGATTTCTTAAAGAAAATCATTTTAAAATTCAATTCCTCTGACCACAGATTTCCACTTTTCCTCTAACCATTTTAGATCAACTTTGGTTCAGAAAACTACAACATTCATTCATTTGGCTGCTGCTTTGCATAATAGAGCTTAAACCAGCTTTTGTTGATGGCAAAGTGAGGGTGTTCCGTGGTTTCCATGACAAAATAATGCAGTGCTGCCTGAAGGCTCAAAGAACACAAGCATTCAGAATTTATTTTCAACTGTGTCTCTTACTCTGAGATGTCTCCATACTCTCTGCATCTTTTCATGATATTATGTACTATAAATGATTGAATATTCAAATGAATTGCCATCTCACATTAAGCTGCATCATTCTATAGTTGCTCCACTATTTGTAGCTTTTTAGCAGGTTTGAAAAGGAGAGTTTCTCAGCAAGGGTGTCCAAAGTCAGTCCCTGAGGAACTGTCCTGCAGGTTTTTAATGTGTCCCTGCTTCAAACACGCCTGATTCAAATTAATGAGTCATTATGCAGAACTTCATAGGGTGTTGGATCCATTTAATTTGAGTCAGGTGTGTTTCAGCAGGGACACGTCAAAAACCTGCAGGACAGTTCCTCAGGGACTGACTTTGGACACCCTTGCTAAGAAACTCTACTTTTCTAAGGTGCTCTTTTTCTACTAATTCCTGTTTCTGACCTGTTGCTGATAAAACTAATTGTTTGCAACATGCTCCTGAGCTGTTTCTTTTAAGTCACACAGTTTTTTTTAGCTTTTGTCTGAACTTTGTCATGTGTTGCTGCCGTCAAATTCAATATAATCTGATATTTTCAGGAAAAATCTTGTCTAATTTTCAACATTTGATATCTTTTTTCCATGTTCTATTTTGAATGAAATATTTGTGTTTGAGATTTGCAAATGACTGCATTCTGCTTTTATTTACATTTACAGAGGTTTACATTTGGGGTTGCACATCCCAGCTCATGGGTATTGATTTAATGTGTACACACAAATGCTCATACAGACAGACAGTGTAGCTGACTTTACTGTGGAGATCCCACTGACCAGATAACTGTAGTTATCTGCTGGAGTTTGTTGGTGAATCCAGATTCACCGAGCACTGTCTTGTTTTGTCTATGCTGTAGGAGTTTATGGACTACAGGGCTAAAAGGGGGACGATGCTGCTGTCTCGAAGGAACCAGCTGCTGCTGGAGTTCAGTTTCTGGAATGAACCCGTCCCCCGTCCAGGTCCCAACATCTACGAGCTGAGATCATACCAGCTCAGGGTAATTATCCGTCTGTATTATATTCACCAGCATCCCATTTTATTTAATAAACTCATTAATTGTTGTGAACCATCACATAATTTTCTTGTCTTTTAAATTTCTCTGCCGTCTTCTTGCTGTAATTACAGCCAGGTACGATGATCGAGTGGGGAAATTACTGGTAAGGCATAACTTTCTTCTATTGTTTGCTTGTTAATTCATTTATATATTTAGCCATCCATATATACACAGGATAAAAAAGTTGCCAAATTAGATTTTTAGTTTCAAACAGTGGAGTCAGAATATTGTATTTATTTTTATTTATTATCGGAACCCCTAAATATTAAGGATACAATTTAAAATATCCTCAGGAATTAACACAAATGAACCAACTCGCTAAATCAATATATTTTTGTAATACAAGTTAAATATTAAACATTTCATGAAATATTCCGGTTTTTATTTATTTTAAAGAAATGTTTAGTCTGAATTTATTAAGGTATTTGAAATTATTTACATTGAAACTATTCTGATGTGTACTGTAAGCTTTCCATCCGTTTAGTCCTTATTGTAGATAATATTCACCATTTTAGATATTCCCTTACTATGCTTTTATCGGTTTTTACAGATTGTTGCCGATTAAATTGAGTGTACGGTACATTTTGACCTCCCAATGAATGCATGATTCTAAAGCATGCGCAGATATATTACACAATTTTATTAATAAGTGTAATTGGCTTTTTTTTTTTTATTAAACCAATAAAGAATTTGCCAGTTGTGGTAATTGTGGTTGTAATTAAACTCACACATGCTGAGAGGATTAAAACAATTTGTAAACTAAAACATAATGTTTGAAATTGGAAAAAAATTAAAGGGATATTGGGGAGTATCTCTCATGAAATCTACATTTGTGCTGATTAATTAAACGCTTCAGCAACAAGCAGTTTACTGGGGTTTTTTGTTCAACAAAAAATAATACATTTCGGATGCTCTGCAGGGCTCGTGCTATCGAAATTCGCCAGAACCATGAGGCAGTGGGAGGTTTTTTCTCTCAGATCGGAAGTCTGTACACTGTTCATCACTTATGGGGTAAGCAGACTTCCCAAGATGAATGAACTTGGTTAATAATTTGTTTTTAGAAAAATACCTTCTGATGTTATTTTTTTTTTTTTTTACAACGTGAGGAACATTTTCAAATGCATCTCCATGTTGTAAATAAGTAGTAATGTGTTTGTACTGGCTAACTTGAAGTATGACGTGTGTACTTGAGAAAAGTCAGCCCATACATCCGTGTATCTTCCCCCAGCTTACAAAGATCTTCAGTCCAGAGAAGAGACCAGAAATGCCGCCTGGCAGCATGAAGGCTGGGATGAGGTTGTTTATTACACAGGTTGGTTTGCTGAACTCTTCCAGTTTCTCATAATGCTGGAAAATAGAATTCAATATAATCTTTTAATAGACTATCATGTGGATGACATTTCTGTCTTTCTTGTTAAAATTCATTCCTATGTTATGATTTAAAGTTACATAGAACTTAAAAAAATGTGAGATTATTTGTTAGTGTCGGCCACTTTAACGCATAACAGAACTTTACTGATCACTATGTAAAACATTAGTTTTGATGTGTTTTTGATTTTCAGATATTTGCCATGTTGTCATAGCCCATGCATGAGTACTTGTATTAATGATAGATTCCATTCATCGAAGGAGTAATGAAGGCAAAATACAAACAATTTATGGATATGTTAATTATGAAAGGGCTTTACATGTTCAGAAATGCTCATAAAATGTGAAACAAAGTAGAAGAGACACAAATATAAATGTGGACCATTTAATATTCTGATACTTAATTCCTAAAATAAGATGAGATGGTCTTCCTTGTGCACAAAGTTAAGGTTCAAAGCTAAACTGTTGTTTCTTTGTCTCTCTTTCCATAGTCCCTCTTATTCAGCACATGGAATCCAGAATAATGATTCCCATGAAGAGTTCGCCCACAAAGTAACCACAGACATCAGGGGAAACACTCAGCAGCCACTGCGACAACTACACCAATTTCTAGTGTGTATCAATGATCAGAGCGTGCACTGCCGGAGATATCGGCGTAATATAAATGTTTTTGTTTCTTTCTTTTGTTTCTTCACTCCCGTTTTTCTTTGGAGCCCTTCTTCAAATGATTATCTCTAAAATTGGACCTGTTACAGCAATTCCCGAGTTACTGATATGTTCATGTGGAGACAGTTTAGAATTTGACATTCTCCCGCTCCTCACCAGTTTTTCAACATGATTTGTAAGCTCTGTGCAAATGTAACTGTCCCCAGTATGTCACAACTAAATCACCGAGTGCAGAGCTCACGATTCAATGGCAATTCAAGTGCATAGGCTTCAATTTTACAGGCAATGGTCAATTATTCCCAAGAAAAACATGATTCACTGTGTTGATTTTCTTAAAAAAAAAAAGTCTTGTGTTTACAAGGCTTCAGCCCAACCATCTGAGGCATGTACTGGTGATGTGCTTCAAATTGATTTGGCTGGATGGTGGGATTAATGAAAGTAACATTATATGAAGATATTCATAAGTTGAAGCCTACAAACATATCTAACTGTGTTGGAGTGAAAAGATCAAATCCTTTTTATTCCTGCTGGATTTCTAAATATATTAAATTCCTCGTCTGATTGGTATCCTTTGTTAAACTGACCACATCCTCCCCAATTCTACTTTAATTTTAACATCATGACACTTCTGGTTTGCACATGGCTCTTCTGGTTGTGAAGAGGGGCGATGGGTTGTCAAAATGAGTTTGATTATAGTAGAGCTAATCAGTAATTACAGAACAAACTACTGTACATTGACTGGTTTTGCATGTCCCTGTGTCAAGCTAGGCGATTGTGTGCTCTAACAGAGATGGTCTTTTTTTTTTTTTTTAAACCGTCAGTTTGTAGGTAAACATAGTGGACTTATTTACTAAGTCAGAGACAAGGTCACTCCTGTATATATGTAAACCAGTGGGGTCTTCATAACTATCTCTTGATGATAAACAAGAGGGCAGGAGATGTCTTTGTGTGATAAATGTAAAATGCAGTGCTTTAATTAAATTAGTTGTACATATTTAATAAAATTTCTGATGAATTGAAAAAAGGTCTCTTATTTTATTCCACATTGTTATTGGAAACAAAACTTTAACTTTCAGCATTTCCTATGATCTGCATCCATCCACCCATGACATGAAAAAAATAAACTTGAATTTATTTTGTCAGACTAAAACAAATGTATATCTGAGGCTGGAGCATAAATTATTTCCCTACATCTGGGAAGATGTCTTACTCTTTAACTGCACTTCCTGTACAATGGAGCAAAGCAAGTTGACCTGCAGGGTGTAACTTATGATGCCTTCAATATCTGTAGGACATCTCACTTGTGAATAAGGAGTGAAAGAAGGAACTTGTACCTAAATTAAAATAGTTTCAGAAATATTAGTTTTTTTGCCTGGGACAGCAGGCTAATTAACAAGGGACAATACGATTGTTTACTTCTTAGACTATTGACACGTCTATATTTTAACTTTTCTAGATTTAAGAAAAAGTTATACAATTGACAATTAGGCAATTTTAATAACGTACCTTTGTCACTGACCTTAACATAACTGGCTGCTTACACTACTCACAAAGTTAGGGATATTCTGCTTTCAGGTGAAATTTTCAAAACCCATAAAATTTTAATGAGTTACTGAAGTTCAAACTGAGCATTAACGAGGACGAAAGGAGATTTAAGTGACTGTGAACCTGACATGGTTGTTGGTGCCAGACTGGCTGGTCGGAGTATTTCAGAAGCTGATGTACGACGATAAACACAATGTTTAGGGTTTACAAAGAATGGTCCGAAAAGCAGGTGTCTGGATCAAAATGCCTGGCGAGAATGGGCAGACTGGTTCCAGATGATAGAAAGCCAACCGAGAATCAAACACTTGTTCCAACCAAGGTATGCAGATTAACATCTCTGAACACACATCACGTCCAACCTAGCAGCAGAAGACCACATCAGGTGTTACCATCAACCGAGAACAGGAAACAATTCAAACAAAGCTGGACAATAGAAGATGGAAATGTTGCCTGGTCTGATCAGTCTCAATCTCAGCTCCACATTCAGACGCTAGGGTCAGAATTTGGTGGAAGCAACATTAAAGCATGGATCCATCCTGCCCTGTATCAACAGTTCAGGCTCCTGGTTGGGCCCTTTAGTACAAATATGGCATGGTTTAAACACTACAGTGTAGCATCTTCCAGCAGGATCATGCACTATGTCAAAGCTCAGATCATCTCCAACACAATGAGTTCAACTAGTTTTTACTGCAAAAGTAGTCCAGATTGATATTTTGGGTCCAGATCCTGGACTCTACATCCCATTCCAGAGGGGAAAAAAATTTCTGATCCAAGTTTTTACAGACAACTGATTTCTCATAGCCATGGATGCAGAACAATCTGTCACTAAGGGTTTACCATCTAAACCCAACTTCTTTCCTGACAAGGGTTGTGTGTTCCGCCTCATAGAAAAACAGGACTTGTCAGGTTAAGAAAGTGTTTCACTGGGGCTGGTTGCATCTCTTCTCACCTACCTGTTCTGGAAGATTTATCCATCACTGCCACTTGGTGGCTGCAAGAACTCCTCTGCAGCAGTGCTACCATTTATAACGTGTCAGCGTAAGCCATTACCAATTTGGGCACCTTCTCATGAAGGGATGGATGACTCAGTTCTTTGCCAATGTTGTACACCCAGTAAATATGAAAATATTCAGTTGATTAAAATATGCCTGAACTCCGATGGAATTTTAAATTGGAAAAAAAAAAAAAAAAAAAAAAAGTCTAGCATTAATATAAAGCTTAGAAAAAAAAAAATCTTTAGGCTTTAATTCATTTACCATTTCATCTGACAGTCCTCTCATCAAAAGGAACCATTAAGGTATAAAATGACAGCTTATTAAGAACATTAACAGCACCCCCCATTACACTGAGTGCATCTGACCAAATCAATGTGCCTGTATCAATTATGTTGTAAATAGTCATTCAAAATAAAACCCAGATTACTCATGCTCAAATTTTATTTTTAACAGTATTGATTTGTTAATGTGGCCAGGAATTCACAACAACAAAGACAGGAACACTCAGCAGTAGCTTGTACCAAGATTAAATTTAAGCCAGTTCATCTTCACCATCCTCCTCAAACTCTACCTCCTCCTCAGCTGTGGCATCCTGGTACTGCTGGTACTCCGACACCAGGTCATTCATGTTGCTCTCAGCTTCTGTAAACTCCATCTCATCCATCCCCTCTCCGGTGTACCAATGGAGGAAAGCTTTGCGCCTGAACATAGAGGAGAACTGCTCAGAGATGCGTTTGAAGAGCTCCTGGATGGCAGTGCTGTTGCCAATGAAGGTGGCTGCCATCTTGAGGCCTCGGGGAGGAATGTCACAGACTGCGGTCTTGACGTTGTTGGGGATCCATTCAACGAAGTAGCTGCTGTTCTTGTTCTGCACATTCAGCATCTGCTCATCCACCTCCTTCATGGACATGCGGCCACGGAAGATGGCGGCTACAGTCAGGTAGCGGCCTTGACGTGGGTCGCAAGCAGCCATCATGTTCTTGGTATCAAACATCTGCTGGGTGAGCTCTGGGACCGAGAGTGTTCTGTACTGCTGGCTGCCTCTGCTCGTGAGGGGAGCAAAGCCTGGCATGAAGAAGTGCAGACGAGGGAATGGCACCATGTTGACGGCCAGCTTGCGCAGGTCAGCGTTCAGCTGTCCGGGGAACCTGAGGCAGGTGGTGATGCCGCTCATGGTTGCAGAGACCAAATGGTTGAGGTCTCCATATGAGGGATTTGAGAGTTTGAGCGTGCGGAAGCAGATGTCATAGAGAGCCTCATTATCGATACAAAATGTCTCATCTGTGTTCTCAACAAGCTGATGGACTGATAGTGTGGCGTTGTAGGGCTCTACGACTGTGTCAGACACTTTTGGGGAAGGCACCACGCTGAAGGTGTTCATGATGCGGTCGGGGTACTCTTCACGGATCTTACTGATTAGCAGGGTACCCATACCGGAGCCTGTGCCACCACCGAGGGAATGTGTGAGCTGGAAGCCCTGCAGGCAGTCACAACTTTCTGCCTCCTTCCTCACCACATCCAGGACAGAGTCCACCAGCTCTGCACCCTCTGTGTAATGGCCCTTGGCCCAGTTGTTACCAGCACCGCTCTGGCCTGAAAAAACAAGATTACAGATTACAGAGCACTTCCCTGTGGTGCACAATGACTTCACATCTCAGTAACCTACCGAAAACAAAGTTGTCAGGCCTGAAGACCTGGCCGAAAGGTCCAGATCTCACAGAATCCATGGTACCTGGCTCCAGATCCACAAGCACAGCACGTGGAACATATTTACCACCTGCAACAAAATACACACTTAAATTTTTCTTTTTAAAAAAAAGGAAGCTCTCGTCATTGTACATACCTGATGCTTCATTGTAGTAAACATTGATCCTCTCAAGCTGCACGTCACTGTCTCCATGGTAGGTACCAGTTGGGTCAATTCCATGTTCATCACTGATAACCTCCCAGAACTGCAATGAAGTGCATTTTAAAAATTTTCATTTAATAGGTTATACAAAAGATAGAACATTTAAATTCTATTAAACAATTATTTGAAAAGTAATGGGATGTTTAATGGGCGATGCATTTTCCTGCAGTACTTTGTTCAGCGCATGCAGCCTCATCCACCATTGGTGGTGATGAACTCAAACCAAGCAGGACAGTAAAGTCAGTTTCAAGTAGGTAAACAGTTGCATTAAAATATTTTAAGTGTCAAAAAAATACAAGTATAAAAAAAAAAAAAGTGTGGATGTTGGAGGAAAAACAGGACGAACACTACTCCAGCTTTATTTTTCACTCCATCCAAAAACCACTCAACCAAAAAAAAAGTTTTTTAAACAGCTAGCTTAACCTCGAAAATAACAGTGCAATTTGTGTGCGAGTCTCCATATTACTTTTTTCACAATTCCATACCTACTCCTTAAGATGTATTTAAATTATGTTGGGGGTAAATGGTGGCAGATAAAGGGCAGGGATACTCTTGTACTTTCAGTGAGGTCCACAATCCAGCATGTTTTCCAGGTGTCCCTGCTACTGCACACCAGACTCAAATTAATTAATCATTCTGCAGAACCCGATTGACAGCTCCAATCCATTTAAATTGATGCAGGTGTGTTGAAGCAGGAACACGTTGAAAACCTGCGGACCTCGTAGGACCGAATTGAATATCACTGGCATAGGTTGTGATTTATGGTGCTGGAGAAGCACAAGCACCAGCATTAAAAAAAACAAACAAAAGGCTAGGCTAGCTAAGATGTACAGTACTCACCTTGGCACCAATCTGGTTACCGCACTGGCCAGCCTGAAGATGTACTATTTCCCTCATTATTACTAATGAACACCTGGCTTACTTCTCAAAGACTTCAATTATTGTCCACGTGTGTGCTGCAGTACTTTTCAATGGCTCAACACTGGTTTTTATAGTGCAGTATGACTCCTCCCTTTTTCGAGTAACTCAAATGCCAATTAGTTAATGAGAGCAAGACTCAGGGGCCGCTGGCCGATAGAGGGCGCTGCCCTCCAGACAGAAGGTATCATTCAAAAGAATTTTACAAGAATGTGAAAGCTTAATTTTTTTGTATTTACAACATTGATTTACCCAGTAATGTGTAAAATGTTTAAAATCAAATTTTCCTGCACGCCCACTGTCTGTATGTCTCAAGTTAACGAGGAGGTGGGGTTTTGTAGCAGATTAGCCAATAGCATAATCTTATTGCCAAACATATAATGCAAATTTATCCTATCAGGTGGTAAAACTAATTCCACGAAAAGGGGCCATTTTATCGCTCCAAGACAGGACTTCTCTCAACAGACGCCATTTTTCTACATGACCGCAAGCAAAATGACAACAGTGATAAGATCCAGTTCTGACTCTGTAAGATCTCTCCTTCAAGAACCATTTGAGGAGAACTTTGGTGGATAAACTTCCGGTAAAAGAGCTGGGCCCAGATAAACCTGACCTTGCTATCAAAAACCTGGCAGGGGGAGGCGGTATGCCTCTGGTAGACCAGAAAGGCTCGGCTAGCTGGATGCTACCATGCTAACGCTTTGTTTTGTTTTCCGTGTGTGCTTTTTAAAACGACCTGGACAGATCCCACCTGGGCAGTTAAGGGAGTAAGGGATGTGAAACATTTGTCTGAAAAAATAAAGAAACACAGAACAACAGAGCATACACGGATAAAACTCCATGAAGCTAGCCGTTTTAGGATGGAAGAACATCACTACGCAGCTGGACGACGGTCACAGTTTGGCTACAAGGTGGATAAAACCGCCATGTTTTATCCAAAATAACTGACTGCGTCAAGTTTTGTGGCGCCTATGAGTTTACCAGGCGTGGACATGATGAGACAGAAAACCCCGGGTATTTTTCGGGGGCTGGTAGATTTTGTTGCCTCCCTAGATAACGTGCTGGAGAAGCATCTGAAGACGGTGACCGTGTTTAAAGGGACGTAGAAGACGGGCCAGACCGAGCTTATTTTGGTCACATGATGCTGTTTTTGACAGATCAATATTGAATATCTAGCTGGGGAATGACTGGTGCCTCTAAAAAATAGAAATGTTATAGTTCTAACTTCATTATGAATAAAAACTTTTGATATTTGTTTAAGGTCTTTGATACCATCCTGGTGCGCACTGAGGAGCGCTTTGCCTTCACCCAGCATCTAGTCAGTACAACGCTGCTGTATGGAGATCTTTCCTGAGGCGGCGCTGGACACAACTGTTGAGGCTTATCCGATGCTGGACAAGGCGAAGCTCAAACAGAACTGTCCTTCATCTACGAGAACAGTGAATTTAAAGCTTGTAGTGGAGCAGTGCCTCTGTACCAGTTTTTCATGGAGAACAACCTTCAGAGCCCTTTCTCAGAGACTGTCAGCCTTGTCCAGATCCTCATGACTGCGCTCGTGACTGAATCTGAGAGGTGCTTCTCCACTCTGAAGAGGAGACCTTCCCTGAGAAACTTCATGACACAGGATCGCCTCAATGCTCTGGCTATGCTCTCCAGGGAGAATAAACTTGTGAGGGACATTCCTGACTTTAATTAAAGGGTCATTGAGAGGTTTGCCATGCAGAAGGAGAGGAGAGCAAAGTTCCAGTGAACGAGGAACATTACATAATTTTGATTTGTACAAAGTAACCTCAATCATGTTTGTTTGAATTGTTCTTGGAGGAATCAAATTATATAATCAGTTCACTTTTCAGGTTATAGTGTTCATTATTTTATATTCAAATCATTATTACTAAATGTAGATGTGTTGTAAAATTTCTTTCCAAGAGTTTCAGTAGGGTTAAAATTTTTGAATGAAAGGTATGCTGGTGTTTACTTGCAACCTACACACAAGGCACTTCACTCCCATGCTTTGTCTTATTAGGGCTTAGGGGAATATTTTTAAGTGCAATTTTATTACATTTGACATTACCATTTGATTTGAAATCAGCCTTTTTTATTTTTAGTTCCAAACTTGCATACACTGCAAGTTTATTAAGCATATGTACTATATAAAAAAAAACCTTGACTTCGCTTTTTAGTACAGTTCATATTTCAAAATATATTGTGACCAAATATATTTAATCTGATTTGTTGTAAATATTTTTATTTAAAATACAATACTTTTTGTATACATTATTTTCCTTTGTGAGTGACCAAATTAGAATGTTCTGATATTTGTCATTGTTATAGTGTTATTTCATGATGGAAGGAAATAGTTAAATTTATAACCTTTTAAAGTGGAAATATCTTGGTTTACCTTTTTTTAATTAACTCATGTTTACAATCTTTGGATCACTGGATGTGACTCAGCCCCACCTAAAAAAAATATCTTACCAGCCATCACTGGTATGTGTGCTCGTATAAACGCTGCCATTTCAGATTTACTTTCGTTATTTTCTTAGCCTTAATATTTATTAATAGCATATAAACATGTAATTTGGTACCTGATAAAGAATAAATCAATGGTATTAGTATTTGCTTAATGTGGTAGTCTCTGAATCATTTTGGTGATTATGACGCTGTGTAAAAGCAAAATTTCCCATCCTCGTCAGCTCACCTAAAGGCAGCACGAGAACACGTGTTGGAGCCTTCTGGAAATCGACTCCCCTTTCTAAAGCTGTCCGAGCCCAAGCAGCGCGGCGAGACTTTTTCCTCAAACTCCGCTGGTTGTGCTGCTTCGCTATGGCCGCCGTAAAAGCTCTGAATCCAAAAGCAGAGGTGGCCAGAGCCCAGGCTGCCCTTGCTGTAAATATCAGTGCCGCCCGGGGGCTTCAGGATGTCCTGAGGAGTAATCTGGGACCGAAAGGGACCATGAAAATGTGAGCGCCGCCGGAGCTCTTTGTGCTGCACGCGTGCTATGCTAACAATGCTAAGTAGCTAACATGATATGCTATTCAGCGTTAAATTACTCTTAGTTATCATTCTGTTGCCACGTGACTCAATGTGCTTAAAAGATACACTGACTTCTGTCATTTAACAGAATACTAATCTAAATCGTAGTTTCGTTCAGCTGAGGCCCTCTTTACGAAACGATTAACTGGTTTCCCGGCGCACGTTGCCCTGCCCAGTCATCGTCGCGAACCATTCTGAGGACCACTAAGCTAAAGCTAGCATGTTAGCCATAGCTAGTTAGCAGACTTTGCAACATGAGGGGGGCAGAGTCCCAAAGTTAATGTCAACATGTAATACACTTGGGAGACTGATAATTTTAGTCGCCACTTATGTCTGGTGGTTTAATCTCGAGTTCAGGCACATTTATTGTAACAGTTGTTAGCAGTGCGCAGACTGTACGCACTTCTGTGGTTTATGGTCATGTCATGATCGGATGAAAATTTAATTGTTAGAGGCTACCAGTAAATAAACTGTACACACCACAGAGGACTTTGTGATAAATCGACTTGAATGTTATTTAATCTGTATTTGGTTTTTTGGACCTGCAGGCTGGTGTCTGGTGCAGGAGACATAAAGCTGACCAAAGATGGCAACGTCTTGTTACACGAGATGGTAAGGAAGTGATGAGCTGTGAGATTATTGGATCTGTGGACACAGCTTATTCCTTTATACTTACGCTTGTATGTAGTGCGACCTTGTCATAACATGTGTTTTATGAATAAGTCTTCTGCTGCTTGTAAATGACTAAAGATATGATGAATAAAGGTTGTGCATTTTTGTTACATTTTAAGGCATAATCAGTTATGTGCACAGTAAACACCCCAGGATGCAAACATTGTTAATCCTTCCTGTATCTTTGCAACAGTAACTCTTTATCCACACCTCTGCATTAGGATAATCTTCTCATCCTTCATGTACTTAGAGGAACAGAATAATCTTAACATCACTTGCTATTTGTAATTGCAAATCAATATTCTCATTAGTCACCTTACTCTTAAACAAAAGAATATTCTAGTTTATGATTATTCCAGCGGTGTTCCATCTTTAAACCCATTTACATTTGACAGAATAGTCTGATTAATTTGTCACAAATGAAGTTAAGTACTTAAATTAGTCCCTTGAGGGAAATTATGGTGATGCCCATGTAACATTTCCCTATGCCGCTGTGATATTTCCACCCATTCAAACTCTTCAATATATCCATATCTTTGCAAACACAGAGCATCACTTGGGTTTCTCCTTTGATGTCATCTTACCTGAAATATAAGGGATGCTAAATTCTGTTACACAAAAAAATCCACCTTATCTATGAAACAAGTAGGAAAACAAGCAACTGGTTCTTAAAAAAAAAAAAAAGGAGAGAAGAACCTTCCGGAGTCTACTATAATGAGCAAACGTTGGCAATGTGCAGACAAAGGCATAAAGCAGCAGATAGTGAAAACTATGGTAGCTTGATAACATTTTTCATTTAGGTGTATACATGTTGACATATTGCCAGTAGAATAGGCACACTCCACACAGCTTAACTAGATTAACTTTGCTTGCAATATGAATGTGTGCAGGTTGAAGTAATTGGAACTTACCGTTTACACTGTGTTTCCTTTAGGTTTTTTGGCATTGAGGTGGGCGGTGATGGCGTTTGGAGGGGAATATTGTTGGATAGAATGAACTTGACCTCCTTGGGAGGGTGGGGGGGGCTTGCTGGAGAAACACTGCATTGTCTTATTCTCTTAAATAGACTTAGTTTTTGACATTATTCAGCTCAGTGTGTCATAAATTGAATATGGAAGGGGTTCAGTTTGATTACTATGAAAGTTTTTAAGTTAAAATTTTATTTCAACCTGTTTCTTTCCAGCAAATTCAGCACCCGACCGCTTCATTGATCGCAAAGGTTGCCACAGCGCAGGATGACATCACAGGAGATGGAACCACCTCCAACGTCCTAATCATCGGTGAACTGCTGAAGCAGGCTGACCTCTACGTGTCCGAGGTAAGCGTGTGAAGTGACATGCATGTGCAGTGCTGCTTATGAGGTCATTTTATTCATTTGTGTGGTGAATCTCCAAAATCTATAAAGACAAACGGAGCTGGACTGATTAGATCCATAACCCCCTCTGTGTTTCAGGGGCTTCATCCAAGAATCATTGCTGAGGGCTTCGAAGCAGCAAAAGAAAAAGCCTTGGCTGTTCTGGAAGAAGTGAAGGTGACTCGGGAAATGGACAGAGAGACGCTCATTGATGTTGCTCGCACCTCCCTCAGGACCAAGGTCCACGCAGAGCTTGCAGACCTGCTCACTGAGGTGAGACACAAAGGACTTTGTTCACTGAGCCGAGGCTTAAGCGCCTTAAACACATTGGGGCAGATATTCCAGAGCAAAAGAACCTTTTACTGGTTCATCAAACATTGGTAATGTTTTTATGTGATCATGACTGGGTTGTCTGTCTGCAGGCTGTAGTAGATGCTGTTCTCGCCATCGCAAAACCCAATGAACCCATTGACCTGTACATGGTGGAGATCATGGAGATGAAGCACAAGACCGACTGCGACACGCAGTAAGTTTTAATACAGACGTGACGCAAGCAGCATTTCAGCCTGTGCCAGAGAAATCTAAATGCTTTTTTTTTTCTTTCTTTCTCAGACTGATCAGAGGTTTGGTGTTGGACCATGGTGCCCGACACCCAGACATGAAGAAGAGGGTGGAGGATGCCTACGTGCTGACATGCAACGTGTCCCTGGAGTATGAAAAGACAGAGGTCAACTCTGGTTTTTTCTACAAAAGTGCAGGGGAGAGGGAGAAACTTGTGGCCGCTGAAAGGAAGTTCATTGAGGATCGTGTGCAAAAGATCGTCGCTCTGAAGAAGAAAGTCTGTCCCGATGATGAAAAAGGTTTCGTCGTCATTAACCAGAAGGTACCGTTGAAGAATGCTGCTGCATCATAAACTGACTGAGACTCGATACAGTTCATACAGCTGAACAGTCATGCTGAGTTTGAGGGGGGTGGGGTTGTAGCATAGAAGTCAGATTTGTGCTACTAAAGAAAAATCCCTGTCACTTATGTTGTAAGTCTGTTGTAAGAACTAACCACTGAAATAAGTTGTTAGATGCACAGTGAACACCCAAGGATGCTAACGTAGCTCTCCCTGGTATTTATAATCTGTGCCACAGTAACTCTGATCTGTACCTCTGCATGAGGAGAGTCCGCTCCTCCCCTACATGTATTCATCAGATCAGAATAATCTTTACATTACTTCCAAATAAAATGATAAACTATTCGTTGAATTGATGACTGCAAAAACAAAACTGTTCTCTGTGGTTTGTAGGGTATCGACCCATTCTCCCTGGATGCACTCGCCAAGGAAGGCATTGTTGCCCTGCGCAGAGCAAAGAGGAGGAACATGGAGAGGTAAGAAAGGAACTTCTTTTATAAGTGACAAACACACTGTCTTTGGTTTTTTCCCCCCTGGGGATTAAAAAAATGTTTGTATTCTGAACAAGATCTTATTCGGGAACAAGATTTAATAGCATAAGAAAAAAACTGATATAAGGTGTTTTCAGCTCTGCACTTGAGGAGATGTTTATGTAATGGTAAGTGTGTCGATGCACTCTTTGCCAAAGGAGATTTATAATAGAGATTGGTAATAGCACTACCAGCACATTTTTATTTTGACTACATGTACAGTTTTCAAGTTGTCATTAGCCTTTTTTTCCTGCTTAGCCACAAGAGGGCAACACTTCAGGCAGCCAGGGTCCTACCAGCAAAACTATGCTGCGCTCTATTTGCCCCGAAATCAAAACTATTCACTTTTAATGACATTGCACCTGAATCGAACACGTACCATCAGTAAGTTAGAAGACTTGTTAACTCAGTATATGTTACAAAGCTGCTCTTTGGGCTGATGTTAAATAAACAATTGGAAAATTCAAACATTAAGAAGTCTCGTTGCTTGATTAATCCTCAGCTTTAGATGCTTACATCATTACTCAGGTGTGTGTGTGTGGGTGTAAACAATGCTGTAAGTGCTCTGGTTTGAGAGACTAGTCTCGATTTGCATAAAACTTCATTTTACATCCAGTTTGTTATTCCCTCTGTAGGCTCACACTCGCTTGTGGTGGCATTGCCATGAATTCAGTGGATGACCTCACACCTGAGTGCCTGGGCCATGCCGGACTGGTTTATGAACACACTCTTGTGAGTATTTGTCTCAAGTTCTCTGGTTACATTTGACAGAATATCTCTCTTTTTTTTTTTCCTTCAAGTGGACAGTGTTTATGTATGTTTTGTTACAACTGATCATTGCTATCGATGCTGTTTGCAGGGAGAGGAGAAGTTCACATTCATTGAGAAATGTGGGAACCCTCGCTCAGTTACCCTGCTGGTGAAGGGGCCCAACAAACACACCCTCACACAGATCAAAGATGCCGTGAGGGATGGTCTGCGAGCAGTCAAGAATGCAATTGAAGATGGTAAGACACCGCAACGTTACAATGTGCTCAAGTCTTTTTAAACAATTCAGTAACTGGATTTAGCCAGGACTCAGTCAACATCTGGTTCTTTCTAAAGCAACTTTGACACCCTGAACTCTAGAAACTATGTGTTGAAAGTGTTTGAATCCAGTGATTATTACAGTTTATAAAGTTATATTGACTCATTTTTACACAATTCTCTTTTTGAAGGTATTACGTTACTTATTAAATAAAATTGTGGTCAGTCTCATTTGCACAGCGAACACCCAGGGACGCTAACGTGGCTCTCTCTGGTCTCTTGTAACTGTGCTACAGTAACTCTGGTCTTTTTCCTCTGCATTAGGAGAGTGTTTCCTCTTCTACATGTATTCAGCTGATCAGAACAAACTGTTTCTTTTAATCAGCTGTTAGTTTTGCTTTAAACTTGCTGCATTTGCCTCATTGAGGAAATGCCATGATCCTAAACACCCATGATGTTTGTCTTCTGAACATCCTTTCTAACCTTTGTCTCATCAGGCAGTGTTGTGTCTGGCGCGGGAGCATTTGAGGTTGCTGTAGCCGACACTTTGGTAAAACACAAGCCCAACGTGAAAGGCAGAGCCCAGCTGGGGGTCCAGGCATTTTCAGATGCTCTTCTGGTCATACCAAAGGTGAAAGCATTTTTATTTTCCTGCAGGGTTTTGATATTTTCCTCATGTCACAGAACCCTCTGCTTCTGTTGTTTTTTAATATTATCATCTCATCAAAGAGAACTATGTTGAAACTGATTTATCAGTGGATGTTCATACTGTACTAACCTTTTTGCATCTTGTTTTACAGGTTTTGGCCCAAAACTCTGGCTATGACCCACAGGAGACCCTGCTGAAGCTTCAGACAGAGTACAAAGAGTCTGGTCTACTTGTTGGAGTTGACCTCAGCACAGGTCAGAGCTACAGTAGTGATCAGAGCACTTATCACAAGTGCTTCAGTTTTCAAGATGGGATTAAAAATGAATTCAATTGGCAAAAATGTCATGTTTTTATTTGTACCTTGTGTTTTTCAGGGGAACCAATGGTGGCAGGGGAAGCAGGGGTATGGGATAATTACAGTGTCAAGAAACAGCTTCTCCATTCATGGTGAGATGTATTTCTAAGTCATAAAGCCAGTGCAATATTTGAAATGACCCAGAATAATTCTGTTAAACGATCTTCAACATGTCTTTATTTACAGCACCGTGATTGCCAGCAACATCTTGTTAGTGGATGAGATCATGCGAGCTGGAATGTCTTCCCTGAAAGGTTAAAGGTCAATGAAGAAGCTGCAGCTGTTATCCTACTCTCAGGTAAACCCTGTGAGTAGGATACTTGTTTACCTGTCGGTTCAGCCAACGTGTTCCTGCTCTTGGCACTCCGAAGCACCCCAGTCAATGGACGGGCTGTAGACCCCGCAGCATCCATCCCAGCGTCTGTCAGAAATCCTTGTTCTGCAAGTCATGGTTATTTTTCATGGATTTGTCAATGCCTCCCTCTGAAATGATTGGTTTATTTATGAGATTTTGTTAAAAGCACTGACCTCTGCCCCGCAGTTTTGTTTCTACCCATTAAAGGTTTTCTCAACTCCCAAAATATTGGTCGGTCTTCTGTGAAGTGTTTATGTTTATTTTAAGCTCAAATAACAGAAATTATTTGGCTCAATAAAGACCAAAAATAAGTGGGCCTGAAGAAATTATTCAGCCTAAGTATAGTATGAATGGTACACCAGAATTAGCAGAAAACAATGGCTGTAATTTCCTTACTTGAACTGAACCAGGGCTCTTATGTTCCCAGATTTAAATCAGCAGCAAGTTTAAAGTGTAGTAGAATATGCCGACATGTTTTGAACCACATTTACAGTTATTCAGGTATTCACTATTATTAAATTTATGTTATACCAATTCAGTGCACAACAGGTCTCTGAATATTTTTTTATTCTTAACAAAAACGTGACCACATTTCCCACTCCAAGAGTGCCCAAGTCCAGTCCTTAAGAGCAACTATCCAACTTCTAGATGCATTCTTTCTCCAACACACCCGAATCAAATGCATGGTTCGTTACCAGGTCTCTACAGAGCTGATTGACACGTGGATGAGGGAATTCAGCCATTTGTTTTGGGTGTGTTGGAGAAGATCCATCTAAAAGTTGCAGGATAGTAGCTCTGGAGGACTGGATTTGGGCACCCTTGTCCTACTCTAACTGAAACCATTTACTATTCCGTAAAATTGTTATTAATAGTGTTTTTATTTTTGCAAGAGCATTCCCAGAAATCCAACAAAACTTGTAGGAAATTAAGAGCGCGCCATCACCGGGCAGCGTTCTTGGAAAAGCTTGAACGTTAGTTTTACGCAAAGCGGAACCTTTTACACGGCACTTGTTCAACGTCGAATCTGTTGACGTTGCAACGGTGAAATTTGTCTGACAGGAAAACATGTAACCAAAAAACCAGCATAAGTTCTGTTGTCGACAAAGTTATACGTTAAAAGTCTGTGTATTTAATCGTAGTTTTAGGTCAGTGTTAGCACGGCCACACCGGGGAAGAATGAAAACTCAGGCTTCGTTCCGGATATTTGTCGTGTTTTTATTGTCAGCCGTGGGTAAGATCCCTGTTTTATTTTATTTTTTTAAATGAATAAATTTTCAACATGATGAGAAGTTTTACCTCGTGGCAGCTGCGGGGGAGATGCTGGACATTCCTGGGGGAAGGATGCTGATGGGAACCACTGCGGCTGACGGGAGGGACGGAGAGTCCCCCATCAGGGAGGTTGAGGTGCAGCCTTTTAGGATAGACAAATACCCTGTCACGAATGCTGATTTCAGGTAAAACAGCTTGAAACCCGAGATTAAAGTAGGTTTACAAAACCATGAAAAGTAAGTTATTTGGTTTTCATTCATTAGAGACTTTGTGAGGGCCCAGAAATATAAAACGGAAGCGGAGACATTTGGCTGGAGTTTTGTGTTTCAGGACTTCGTGTCTGACGAGTTGAAGAACAAAGTCACGCAGAAAATTGAGGTACTGCAATTAATCCAGTGATCATGAACAGAAGATGGCAGCTGAATGTTTTAACAATGATTACTTTAAACTCATTTTCTCTTCTTCACTCTCCAGTCTGCTCCTTGGTGGTTGCCCATAGAGCGAGTGTTTTGGAGGCAGGTAAGTTTTTCTGTTGTGTGTGTATATATCTAAACATGCCAGCACCACACTTCTTGAACCTCCCATTGGTCAGCCTGCAGGACCTGGTTCAGGAATCCGGGAGCGTCTGGACTTTCCAGTGGTGCAGGTAAGCTGGAATGATGCTAGGGCTTTCTGTAGCTGGAAAGACAACAGACTTCCCACAGAGGAGGAGTGGGAGTGGGCTGCACGGGGAGGGCTGCAAGGTAAAGTACACATTCTGTGGAAATTCAGTGCAACAAAGTTGAATACATTTGTAATTTCAGGCTACGAGGAAAATCTGTGATCATTGAAACTAGATTTTAAACAATTGTAATATTTATCAGATGTTGCATATATATATATATATATATATATATATATATATATATATATATATATATATATATATGTGTGTGTGTAATATTTTTCTACTCTTCACTGATTGACATGTGATAACATTGTGTGCTCTACTTCTACCATGTGTTGTTTTCTTAGCGCATTCTGTGCTTTTCTTAATTAACAGAAGAGTCCTAAACTACAGTTTAGTGTTTACAATGTGTCAGGTGTCTTTAAGAAAAAGGAGAAACGAGTTTCCAACAGAATTTGCCATTTATTTTTCTCCAGGTCGGACTTATCCATGGGGAAACAAGTTCCAGGCCAACAGAACCAACCTGTGGCAGGTGAGCCCGTTACAGTAAAGCATGCTACACTGCAGTGACACTTTTTGCTGCTCTTGAATATTTGATCAGGAAGTTAACAGCTTTCCATTTGTTCAATAACTGACATAAGCACTTTCCACTCATTTCTTTGGACAATTCGGCCACTTTATTAGTCTAAGTAGACTTATTTGTGGCTTAAATTACTAATATTTTTCTTATCTTTAAAGTACCTATGTGCTGTTTTAATATATCATAATGTCCTGAGTGTGTTGCTAACTGAATCTATTATTGCATTAAGTGAGATGATTATAGAAGAAGGTTGCATTTAAAGTAATAACTTTTCGTTTTATGTTCTTCAGTACAGGTAGACATTGACTACCTGTACCTGTAGACATTTTTTTTTTTTAAATGTTCACAAGGAACAAGATGTTTTGCAACAATCGCATGGTATGTCATTCGTCTTATTTAGGGAAAGTTTCCAGATCGAGACACTGTCGAGGATGGATATCATGGCACCTCTTCCGTCACAGCATTTCCTCCTCAGAACAGTTACGGTAATTCTGCCTCCAAAAACATTAACATAGAGGGAATGGAGCCATGTTTATTGTCCCAGATCAAAGTGCTTTTCATTAATAGCAGTAAAACATACAAACAAACAAAAATAAAACAAGTGGAAAAGTTGTTAGAGAAATATATTTAAAGGAGACATAGAGCTGCCACTCCACTACGCTCCACTCCATGAGGTGTGATTCTTTTGAGATTACTGTATAGAATTACACCCTGTAACTGTCAAGGCATGTCATAGTTTACATACAGTACCTACTCTGAACTATCACTATCACACACAACAAGCTGAGCTCAGATTACCTCGTGTCAGACAGATAGAGAAATACTTGACCAGCAGTTTTATTCTCAAATATTTACATGTTCCTTGTCTTTCATCAGGCTATAAACAGCGGGTACTGATCCCTCGTTACAGCAAATCCATGCTGAACTGACCCATGTTGATAAAACACCACACCACAGATTGGAGCAGTGAAGTAATGTGACATAAAATGAAAGAGTAGATAAGTCGAAGGCATGTCATGCTTAGTTTGCTGCATATTGGCTCCATATACCCTGGGCTTCTAGCATCTGCCACCCATGGGAATAAATAGGACCCCCTAATATGTTCCCTTTCATTTTCTTAACTTTTTTACTGAAATGATCTGCTGGGACTTGGAAGCTTTGGCAAAGATTTCCCATTATAGACTCAAAGTCCAAGATGAAAACAAGATGGAGCGAAGAGTAAACAATTTAAAACAACATATATCTAAAAAGGAATTCATGCTGTTTGCTTCTTAGAATATTATCACCACAATGATGGCTTTTCCTGTAGGTTTGTATGACATGATGGGAAACACGTGGGAATGGACATCCACACCCTTTCCGGCTGCACAGCCAATGTATGTGCTGCGGGGCGCCTCCTGGATCGACACGGTGGACGGCTCAGCCAATCACAAGGCTCGAATCACAACCAGGTGAGTTACTGGGTAAAAAGCCCTATTTTGAGATTGTACAGTATAGCCCTCTTGTCTGACTGATGGTTTGTGATTCTGTGTTCCTCAGGATGGGCAATACCCCCGACTCTGCCTCTGATAACCTGGGATTCAGGTGTGCTGCCAGCGTTGGACAGAAACAAGCCAAGAAGAAAGACAAAGCAGAACTATAACAACAAAGTGCTCACCTGAAGCACCGGTGTCTTATTTGTTATTAATTAATCTGATGGCCTTCAAGTTGAGTTCCAGTTAATGAAAGGGACCAGTAAAAAACGAAAGACTGTGATGAACAATGTAACAAATTACGTTTCTCTTGTGGAGAACTCCGTTTTGTTGATTTCCTTTTTTATTGTTTTATAAAGCATACAATTAAAAGAAAGCAGATTCATTAAAAAAGTCCTGTTTTTACATAAGATTGTGCAGATCCTAAAGGATCTGATGCCTTTTGACTGTTGATTTAAATGTATTCACTACACAACAGGAAGGGGAGCCTCTTTGGCTGCCAGCAGTGGTAGTCTTCCTTTTACAGGCTGGGATCTTTCTTTTGTTGAGTTTTGTGACGTGACTGGAGAGCAAATCAGTGCTTTAGTTTATTTACCGCTTCTCTCATCCTGGTCTTGGCATTTTGTTCTTTCTCATCATGAGTTGTTGGTTGATTGGACTCCGATTGCTGAGCTCATTCTGAGAAAAAAAACTCTGATGCTGGTCAGGTATCAAGTCCCTGTGCCAAAGCCAAGGCTTCTCTCTGCTGCAAAGAAATAAAAAAGTAGTCTTCACACGAAAACACAAGTGATACCATGTAGGTGGAGGGAAATGTGTTTATGCGGAAAAAGTGAAACTGAATGGGAAAAAAATCTGCTCTTGAACAACAAATACTTTCAGTGCACCTCCACAGTTCCTGTCTGAAGCCCAATTCTGCAGAAATGCCACTTGTAATGATTATTATGAGTGTTTATATGAAATACTAATAATTTTTCATTTTAAATTCTATTTTGCACTTGCACTGATTCAAGGGATTAGCTACATTAGTGACATAATTAAAAGTAAGCAAAAGAAATTCCATCAATAATGACCAACAATGTTAATAACTTGTGAACATATGTATTTTATTATACAAACTTTTAAAAGTGCCAACACGTGGCCATGAAACAACTGTAAGGCTCAATTAATCATGCATTATATCTAATGTGTAATGCATGATGCCTAAGCCCAGAACGGGGTAAGATGAGCAGCAGAGGTGGATTCATTGAAAAATGAGTAGGATAATGCATCGCTACTGTTGGATTTTCACTTATAACTTAGAAGCTGAATGTCTTCATGTGAGGTCCTGTGCAGGTCAAATCTTTGAAACTGACAGTCAAACTCCACTTGTTTCTCTGAAAATAACAAAATATTCCAACCACTTCTACAGCGCTCCAATTTATTTTGTGTTTGTTTAAGAGTGTAAATGAATGGATCTGTTTGATTTTGAGCCAGAAACAAAAAATCCACAGGGCAATGGCCTTTGAGGACCACAGTTCCCTATCCTTGGGATAGGCCCCCTTCAGGGCCTTAGAGATGGTGGTCACACAAAGTAAGTCCTCCTGAACTCGCAGTCATGAAGTGGTTGGACAACAAGCCAGTGGCCACTTCATTCTCTGCCGTTGGCATTGAGCCACAGCAGGAGATGGCCTACGAAAGGCAGGTTTGTCCAGGTTGTAAAGCCACTTGCTCAAGAAAACACCAATATTGGTGACACAAACTTGATTGACTAGAAGCTTAGTTTCTACAAAAAGGCTATTCCCACTCGGATATGGACAAGGTGGGGAGTTTTGCCCTTGTTTGATCTGGCAATCGCCATTCAAATTTAAGATACTCCTTGATGAGCAGCTGATAATTCATCCTCAATAGAAATCATGAGTGACAGTGAATTTGACTGCACATTACAGTGTTTCACATGTATGGAGTTCCACTGTTGTGGACACTATATCTGTCAAATAAAAACTTATTTGAAACATTTCTTTTGTGTACTCATAACCCTCCAAACAATTGGGGAATTAAAAAAAAAAAGTTTCCTCTGGAAGTCATGAAGCTGCTAAGCTAAACATGTTTCAGGATAAGATAGTTGAACAGAAGAGAAATAAGAAGAAACAGCAAGTGTTTTTTACTCTGAATGAGTTCTCAAAATATGTCATGTTGCTGAAATTTTCCCCATCATTTATAAAATAACTAAAACAACACAAGAAGTGTTTTTTGTTAACCCATTTCTATTTTTTTTACATGTTTTGATACACTGAAAAGTAACAACAGACAAAACCTGATCTATGAGTAGTGTGACAATTTCGACTTTCATATTTAGCATAAAATGTAAAGTACTGCAGATGTCACCTGAGAAATGAATGACAGGTTTATGAATATTTTCTGTCTTAAAGGTGACCTACTTTTTACTGAAGGATGTGCTCCAAGACAGCTTTTAGTAGGACGTAGAAAATAAACAACCATTCTTCTTCTAACAGCTGTTTCTGAACAAAAATTTAATCTATAAGCATGGAAACAGCTTCTTTAATTGGCAGTAGAAAATTAAAATAAATACTTAGCAAATAATGATTATCTTACAACATATCATTAAGCTTCTCTGTTGGTGACTCATATCCGCCTGTAGGAGATTTGTCACCAAAAATTACCCTTCTCAGCCAGAAATGACCGCAATTGGTGTTTTCCAAACAAGCATTTCAAGCCAAAAATAAATCGATGACTAATCATAAATGTGGTTTAGACTTTGCACAAGATACACGCTTCACTTCCATTTACACTGACTGAATTACTCTGGTCGCTGCCAGCCTTCTGCTCTGTATGTTTTACCAGCTTGATAGAAGAGCAGCTTAAATCAGGTGTCCTGCGTCGAGCCTGAATAATTAGATTGTATCAAAGGACTAGAACGCCTCACCCCTTTGTCTCCCTGCTGCTCTGGTATGTTTGCACATCATGTGTTTGTGTAGCTGAAAAGGAGGAAGAAAGCCCAGACAGGCCACATGAAGTCCCAGCCTCCGGTGACATCACATCATGTCATTTCATGTGCCTGTGAGGACGCCCACAGTTCAGGTAAAACAAGTTCAGTGACATTCTGCTTGTCTTTCCTCCCTCCTTCTTGTTTTATAACCTTCCTCCTCCATGTGTATTTACTCCTGACACCATCAGCATACGCTTTAACTGATACAGCTTCTGCCGAGCTGATCATGGACTACTCTCAACCTTTCTCAGTCCTCAATGAGAAGCTGAGACCCCAATGCGTCTCCAGTGAGCTGCTCTACTCTTCCCTGACCAGAGTGGAAGAAAGAGAGCTGGGCTCGCTCAGGAGCAAGGCCACATCTGACCGACCAACTCTTCCGCTGACAGAACCAGAACCAGAAGATCCACAGGAAACTGAAACCAGCGCAGAGCAAGATGATTCGAGCTGTGATGGGACAGAAGAAGGAAATTGTGCTGACTTTCTGGCCAACGACTTTCACGTCTCATGCCTTATCAGTGATTTGAATATGAACGATGAGGATGAAGACGAACTGGTTAACAACGACAGTGATACTACACAAGCTGAGGAGAAAGACAGTCCGGGTGAGCTGGCCCCAGATAGGAAAAGGGACTCTTCAAAGTCAGAGGCAGTGGCTGGTGTAGGACAGAACTCCTTCCAGAGGTGCTTCATCGACGGGACCGTACCAGACCTGATTAAGACTGGCAGGATGCTGAGCAGACGCAGGACGCTGGGACACGTCTCAGACACGGTAAGACAACATATCTTTTAAATGTTTGATATGAGAGACCCTGCAGGCAAATTTGTAATCAGTGCAGGACTTAAATCTGCTACAACAGGCTTGCCAGACCTGTAATACTGGGAGGACGCAGTCTGAACTGCCACTCAGGAGTTACACCAGTAGATAGAAAAAGGTACAAAATGAAAAATGTGAAACTGTTCCATAACATATTGATGTATGATCATGTTGCTCTGGTACCAGATGGCAGTAAAACCCTTGTAAAAGTGATGATAAATGACTTTATATCTTTATCTCCTGATGACGACAGCAGAGGATGATTTGTGATCATCAGGATGGAAACAGTGCTGGTACAAAATGTTTGTGCCTCATACTTATCTCAGCATCTTGGTGTGTCTTTGCTGCTTTTTACGAATGCCTTCATGTTTGCAGAGTTTGTAAGTGCTGAATAACATGTCAGCCAGTACAACTGGATTTCTTGTCTGTAGTTTCACGGTGCAAGCTAGATCATCGGTTTCTGTTTACATTTTATTTTCCATGAGGTTGTAGATTTTTGGAGCAAGCATGCGATGATCTTTCCAGGAAGAGATACTGATGTGTCTTGTAAAAAATACTTTGATTGGATATAGTTATATCTTATTATTTATAGCTTAAAGAGGTGCGCAGAGAAGTGGAACTGTCTCGGAGGCGAAGCATCAAGCTTAAACTTCAAGTGGACAAACTACAGGAGAATAGCGATGGACCAGGTTGGAGCCATCACAGAGAGAGGGTAAGCCTTACACAGTACCAGGACATAGGCATACACTTGTGGAGCTAGCTATAACCTCTTCCTATTTACTTTTATTCCAGGTTACAGAGGAAGTTCTGTCCATTCTGAGGCTTCTGCACCCACTGACAGACGCAGAGTTCAGCCAGCCTGAACCCAGGGATGGAGAAAACCGCCTAGATGATGCCCTGGCTCAGCTGCAGAATGTCGCACGCAAATTGGCAATCAGCCACACCAAACAGGTCAGGGCACTCATATAGAACTCTTCACCTTTTTACATTACCCTGCAATAATAGTTTCAGTTGATTTTAGTGGGCATGTTACTCAGAGGTATGTTTGCTTTGCTCATAATGGTGACTGGTCGGTTGACAAAGGTGGATAATCATTTACTTAGCAGGTGTAAGTTAATACTTTCTCATCATATTGGCTTTCTCTCTATATATTTATGTTGTTAATGATAATGTTAAAGGTAATGCAGTTAGGAAATAGTGGAAGGAAGAAGAATAAAAAGTATTTGACATTGATTGGATTAGTGGTACAAATTACACTAATTTAATGAGCCAATATGAAAGAATTAACTTGACACAAGTGGTGGGATCTGCTTTATGTTATCTGTAGAGGAAAGGGCAACAGTTTCTTTATGTAGTCTACATAGTTGAGAACTGGAAGCCTTAAAATTTTCCCTGAGGCTTTTACGTAGGTATGAAGGGTCACGTGAGAAGCATCTGTGGCCATGAGTTGAAGCATTGTCATACCCTGAAAATAGATCATTAATTACTCCTCACTGGGGTTAAGACCAGTTATGTGGTTTGACAAGTTTACAGGTGACAGTATCAGTGTGTTTGTCAGCTGTTTGTTAGTCAGATATTTGAAAGTCGCACAGTGTGTGACTGAAATGATAAGATAAAAATCCGAAAAGAGTGAGTGAGGTCATGTATACCTTAACCGTCCTCCTCTGCTTGCGTGCTGTTTTAGGACTTCAAATCTGTAAAAAATGGAGCAGAAGACAGTGCTATTCTTCAGCAGGCACTGAGGGACAGAGACGAGGCCATAGAGAAGTGAGTTCACACACAGATGCACACACAGTCACACTCCTCTTAATAACTATTGAATCAAGATTTAAGGGAAAAGGGAAGCTGAGAGTCCAGTATTTATGTTGAGGAATGAGTCATTCCCTCTGTTTTGCTGTGCAGGAAGAAGGCGATGGAGGCTGAGGTTCTGCGGAGCAAGACAGAAACGATGGAGCTCAACAATACGCTGCTGGAGGCTGCACAGAAACGTCTGGAGCTGTCGCTGGAGCTCGAGGCCTGGAAGGTAAACCTGAGACGGGTTTAGTGTTTAACAGGGACTAAAGGACAAAAGGGTGTGCTGTCGGACAAACAAGAAACGAGGTTCATATAAAAGCACAATGAATCATAATAAATAAAAAGAAAAAAACATATGGAATTCAGCAAGAAAAGTCTAGAAAGGTAGAAAACACACACACACACACATACAGTAATTAGTATGAAGTGCAGGTTAGAAGCCACATGAAACAAAATGGCAATTAAAATTCACCCACATCAGATTGAGTAGATGCAGTCCGTGTATGCAGGCGTTCATGCCAGCTGGTATCCTGCCACACTGTTTCTGCCTCGGGTTCATGTTCATCTGGTTTGCACTGAACTCCCTCCAGAATTACACTGAAACCACATAACGCAATGTCCTGTTTGCAAGTTTTGAGGCCCAGTGTAACAAAAATACTCCCACACATTTATTTAAAATGCCAGCTATTTACAAGAAAGAAAAAATAGAAACTAAAAACATTAGCCTCACGGTTTAAGGATGGGTTGTGATATCCATCTATGTATAGGGGCATATCATTGTGTTTTTTGGGGGGTCTATTGGTAGAAAAAATTATGGTTAGAGACAATTGAAAAATAAAATATATTGTTATTATCCTTTGAAAAAAATGCAGCGTCTCAATATCATGAAATAAAAAGAGAATTGGGTAAATTAATTCTAACTTTACAGAGGCCAGTTTTAAAGATAATAGAGTATATCTGAATATAAACCTTAAGTAGCTAAACTATCATTTTTAGGAATTTCGTATGAAGTAGAACCATAATTCCAAAACAGTTGTGGTGCTGTGTAAAATAAACAGGTTGTAATGATTTACAATTTTATTTCATGATGCAACATAAAATCCTAAAAAGTTAAAAAGGAGAAATTTTATAATGAAAATTATTAGCTTGTTTTGAATTTGATAGCAGCAACATATCTCAAAATAGTTTGCATAGACTCAACAAAAGGAAATATAAGTGGCACTAAAAAGTAAAAAGCTTGCAGAACATACTGCTGCTACTAATTAGGTCAATTGGCAACATGGCATTTAAAAGAGCACCTCAGAGAAGCAGAGTCTCTCAGAAGATTCAACATTCTGCAAAAGAAAGTGTCAAACTTCACCAACAGAAGACATTTTGTACATCGTCTTTCTATCCATACTCGCTTATTCCACTGCAGGGTCGTGGGGGGCTTGAGCCTATCCCGGCAGCTACTAGGCAAGAGGCAGGGTACACCATGGGAAGGCCACCGGTCCATTGGTGCATCATGAAATGTAAAATATGAAAATGAAGGCTCAGCAGATATAATCCTATATCAGATAAGAAAGGGGCAGCATTCCTCTCCCAAAAGTCCAGCAGCTGGTCTGCTCAGTTCCCACATGGCTTTTGTTAAAGAAAAGGGGCTGATAGACAACGCTAAACGTGAACCTGTCCCAGCTTTAGTGAAATTGGTGTTGTAGATATCAAATGTTAAATTGACAGCAAATCTAAAGCTAAATAATTGATGTGTCCTTCTTATTCATAAAACAGGTTTAAAATAAGTTATGCTTCATGCTATAAAAAACATTTATAGCATGAGATTAATTTATTGACTAATGGGTAGATTATCGGTGGTACAGATAATATTAGATCACTATTGTCCAATATTCATAAATATCTATAAGCAGTACTGTTGTATTGACTCTGTTATTAAGTTGACTGTTATGTGAAAACGACACCCAGTTTGGTTTTGTTACTACATGCACTAGAAAGGACATCTTTATAACCCGCTGTGGATAATAAACCCATCATTTTGTGTTCATCTATTTCCACCGGTAGTAATACTCACTTTACTTTACTCTAACGTCAGCCAAATAATAGAAATGTAAAATCCATCTCACTCCCATTGGTCTGAAATCACCAAATTTGTCTTGTCTCTCCTTTCCACATTTCCTGTCACACATCACCTGCTGTGAATTTGAAGGTGAAAATAATTTTTTTGGGCTCTTACATGTTTTTTTTTTTACTTCTTTTACTTATCTTAGGAGGACTTTCAACAGCTCCTCCAGCAGCAGCTGCTTATTCAGCAGCAGGCAGAACAAGCCCAGAAGAAGTCTTCTCGCCTGGGCCTCCTGAGAAGAAGCAACAAACCACTCATCCAGCGACCGGCCAACTTTCCACTGCCTGCACCCACTCCTCCCACAACCAACTCTAGCCAAATCTTCATGAACAAATCTGCAGGGTCTGCCACTCCCACTCCCTCTTCGAGAACGCCTCCTTCTTCCACCGGCACACGCACTTGGAGGGATAAGCTGAAGAAGCGCAAGAGCATTCGCCCTGAAGACCAAGATGGAGCTGAGCAAGAAGATTGGAGCCGAAGCGATTACGGCTTCCAGGTTGTGTCACTCGACTGAACCAGAGATGATTTTATATTGTCAAAACTTCTTGTAATACACAGTTCTTACATGTTTCTGAAGGCACAGAATGATGTTTGGTCCTTTTCTCAGAGTCTTTAGCTGAAATGTGAGCAGGACTTTGTGATAACTATTAGGAAGACAGTCAGGTACCAACCTGCAGCTGACACAAGAACGATACAAAAAGCTCCAGAGTACAAACAGGATTGACATTTTACTTCCATCTTGTGTCCAACAGCTCCAGAGTGAGAAGGCGTTACCGCCACTTGAAGTAATTTAAATGAGGTAATTGAAGTTTTTCTCTATGTGCAAAAACATTCTATACAGAGTGGTCATGTGAAGTATTTTATATACATTTAAACATAAAGAGATTGTGTGTGTATTCTTGGGTCATGTGCAAAATATAACAATGTAAATGTGAAATCACGTATTATACATTCCTGATACTTAAATTTCTTGGTTATTGTTTGTTGTGAATAAATTAAGACTTCTTTCAAAATCTCCTTCAGATGAGTCACTTCAGATCCTTCATTGTCAGCATGTTTGCTGGGAAAAAAGATTGAACACTTGCAGATTTGAGCCATTTTATTGTATAATATTCCAACAATATATAATTCACTTATATATGCATTTTGCAAACATCTAAAATTTAAATATATGCCATTATCTAGAATAAATGCCACCACTGTGGTAACATAATCAACAAACTTATGTATATATATATATATATATGTGTAGCACAGCAAGGTAACACCTGATGACAAGAGAAAAGGCATGCTCATAGTGAAAGAGTATACAATCCTGAACAGATGATTACAGTCTACAAACATTTCGTTGCTGGCAGAGTTCTCCTTTGACAATTCCTTGTCCCACTGCAACACTGCAGACGCTGAAGCAAGACCCGCATTCAGATTTCAGCAGTACCCAACCCCCCCGACAATCTATTCATCGTGTGCCACTGGACAAATAAGTCCCGTGGGAGAGGAGGATGAAGGGGTAATTCTCCGGTAACTGGAGCTTTATAAAAGAATAAAATAAGGAGTTTCACTCAACTTACTTGCACTTATTCAAAACCTTCTTATACTTCCATATTCACGTCAACCAAACATAAAAGGATTGGAGTAAACATCTAGTGCCTCTAATTGTTAATTTACACAGAACTGACAACCCAGCTGCCAGTCTACTGGAAAGTATACATATACATGGATATACACACCTACCAATCAAAGGTTTGGACACACTTATACACTGGATTTAATGGAAATGGGTCTCCATATGTATATATATATATATATATATATATATATATATATATATATATATATATATATATATACACACACACACTAT
>JAOXYM010000016.1:13336958-13348035 GCA_028567055.1 Leptatherina wallacei | reverse complement strand
CAATCGATCTTGTTCTTACCTATGGGATTGAAAGTAACCAATTAACAGTCTTTCCTCACAATCCAATTTTATCTGACAGCTGTTTTTTTTTCCTTCTTTAATGGGAGGGTATGAATAGTTTTGCAGACAACTATATATATGGTAGTTTATTGTGTTTCTGTGTGTGTATTGTGTATCATCATTGTGAAATACATTCCCAGCATTATGTTGTTTAACATAAAACTGTCAGCGAGGGAGTGTTTACCAGATTTAACGGACCAAAAACTCCATATAAACTATAAGGTGTGCCAGTCTTATTACACATGACCTTCACCCAGGAAACCAGGGTTCATCCCCTGTCCAAGCCAATACAAGGAAAACATCATGGCTTCCCTTAAAATAGATCCTTTCACATTTACTTAATGTTTGAACTCATTATTTAGTTTTAATGTACTTTTCTGCAACGTAAAGCACCTTGAATTGTCCTGTACATGAAATGTGGTCTATAAATAAACTTGCCTCGCCTTACCTATTATCTAGTTTGTATAATAGTAGGTAGTAAGTAGGCATGAAAGACACTTCACACTTACATACATTAATTTGTGGACATGATTTCTACTGCTTTTTTAACCCCCAAATACTTTGACAAGTGTTTATTGAATGTCTGTCTTGTTTGTCCCATGAACAGATTTGACAGATCCATTCCCCAAATTTTACAGGTGTGTGGTTGAGGTTAAGAATGAAGGTCTAGATAAAAGACAACATCTGACTGAAGCATGTACCATTTTGTGTTCACACATACTATTTTTGTTGGAACTCTCCACTCACAAAATACATTCCCTTTCTAATTGCTCTAATCCTAACTATGTCCAACTGAATGTCTAACCAAACTATAACCTAATTCTAACCATGAAAAGAGGTATTTACAAACCAAAACGCTGTCTAGGCCATCTGAAGCTGTTGAACGTCACAGGCTATGATTTGCCTGGATGGGATAAAAAAGAAATTCTGATCAGTGAACTGAACTAGCTTTTCAGCTGAAGAAAATAAAGTGATTATAATTTGTTTTAATAAGAGTGGATGCACAGATTTAAAAAAAAGAACTTCTTCCTGACTGGCAGCCAAATCAAATGTTGTACTGAAGCAATGAAGACGTTCTTTGGAGAAATATCTTGCAATTACTTACCTCAATAAGAATTCATTACCAAGGGGTAAAAACATGAAGGAAAAGCTGTGGTAAAACACTGAGTTATTGAGGGGTTTAGAAATTTTCTCTAATATTACACTATGATATTTTGATTGATTGTGTTTGATAAGAAGTGATGACAGAGAGCTTGTATAGATGGGAGGAAGCTCTACTAAGAAAGACTAACTCAGAGGATTTAATAGATGAGAACTTGACAGATGGATAAGAATTTCTTGGCCCCTAACTTAAAATGTGAACTAAAAACATGAACTCTCATTTTTACCTACATGCAAAAATAAGTACTTCCACAACACTTCCCACATGATTTCTATAAAACATGTGCACTGTAAGCACTTTCATACATGACATCTTATGACCAGTTTTACAGACAAAAAAAAAAGACAAACGCTAACTTAGAAAAAGAATGTGCTCAGCCCTTTCTTAACTTTGATAAGTGATCTTGCATGATGCAAAATGTTTATAAAAAGTTGTAAAAATAGTCTAATAAAATGTTCTATAATGTCAGAAAGAGTTACCCTGGGAACTCATGGGTCAGCTGATGTCACCACGTCATTGCTAATTTTGTCCTTTTGTCAGTTGATTTTCATCTTTATTTATAATGTAGCCACTGGCTTTTAAACTTTGATAGCTTTGTGAGAGCCCTACGAAACCACGGGCACCTGCCACGCCTGGATAAACGGATACATGACTCTAACTCAGCTGCAGGCTGAACAAAGAAACCCAACTCCTAAAGCCCATCCCCACTTTTAGCCTTTTCAAACTGTTTGATTTGGCCTCCTCCTTATTTGGTTTAGTGGTACAGGCTTTGTGAAGAGCCTCCTGTATTGTTTCTGTGCTCTAAAAAAATGATGAAACACTTTCCTGTGAGCAAAGAAACTTTTATTAAAATCTTCAACACATCTTAATCCAGTATCACTATAAAACAAAGTATTTAATCATACAGCTCCTGAAACAGTGTTTGCATAGAAAATCATGAGAAGCTTCACAAAAAAAGTTTGAGAACACCTCATGATTTGTAAACAAATGAGTTACAGCAGCTGTAGTTGTCCTCCATCAGGGGGGGATGTCAGACACATACTAAAGACGTCCTTTGTGTATGTGTTTGACAAACAGTGGACCACATGCTGTTTAAAATGTAAAATAATAAAAAAAACATACCAAAATCACACATATACACATTACTGATACATTTTAAACATGAAATTTTAAACGTGCAGACATGTTAAAATACATTACAAATACATTATCTTATAGACGTATGAAATAAACACATATGGAAAAAAAAACGTCTGACTTTGGCAGCCAGTTGAACTAAAACAGCCATTTCTGTGTCATCCAACAGTGAAACTGTAAGGAATAACATAAACCAGCTTCCTGAGGCCATATCAGTGATCTACCTTTAGTTTCAGTCTCAGCAGAAACTCTCCTAAGCAAATATCACATGCAAACCACACACACACACACACACATACACACACACAGACTCACATGCGAAACAATCACACAACCAAATCCATGTAAAATGAGAGCTGGCTCTTCCTTGTCAGACACACAGCATTTTAACAGCAAGTTTCAATGAAACCCGACACCATAAAGCTGGCCAACTGATACAAAAGCAAGTAGCAGGTGGTTTTAGCATTACATGAAATAGATGGAATAATTTTCTTTTTTACTAAAAATATTTTAAAAGAATAAAGTTGCAGAAAAGCAGGCTCTCAGTCTCACATTCATACTTTGAAATTGGAGCAGTTCTTCGCGTTGGCGAAAAGCAAAGCAGAAGTTTGGTATTTGTACAAACATCTTCATCTCGGAGTCTTTTAGAGGGATTCACCCTGTAGTTTCAGACAACAACACACATCTATACACAAACACACTTGTAAAACATACATTGAAATTTTACTCTACTTTCCATCTTTTTTCTAACCATTCACAGTTGTTTAAACATAGTCCTTCCTGTCATACCCTCCGCCTGCGCTGGTGCTGCGTGGGACGGAGTAGGCCATCTTTGGTGGCTTGTACTTCTTCTCTTTTGGCGGGCAGTGACTGCACAGAATTGCCCCTCCAATCAGGAGCAAAGCAGCCGCTCCCCAGCCGATGTAGAGTGATGCTCCCAGCTCCCTCTTTTGTGCGCTGAGCAAGGTAACATTGTAGAAATCTCGGATAATGACGCTGGCACTCCAGGAGACAGGGATGAGGACCAAAAGACCGGCGAGGAGAAAGAAGATCCCAGAGATGATCATCACTTTGGCTTTGGATGGCTCATCTTCAATGCAGTTGGTGCACTTGGCTCCAACGATGGAGATCATGACACCCAGCACCCCCAGTATAATGGCAATAATCATCATTGCTCTGGAGGCCTGCAGGTCTTCAGACAAAGCCAGCATGGAGTCGTAGATTTTGCACTGCATCTGGCCTGTGCTCTGGTTAACACAGGTCATCCACAAACCCTCCCAGATGGTCTGAGCAGTGACGATGTTGGCTCCGATGAAGGCCGTGACCTTCCACATAGGCAAAGCACAAGTCACTATTGCCATGATAAATCCAAAGAATGCAAGGGAAATGGCCACAATCTCCATTCCCATCGACATGTTGGCTTTTTGTTTGGGGAAAAAACAGAAACTGCAGACTGCAAAGGAAACAAAGCCTTTTCAGATCACAGCGAGGAGTCTCCTGCTCTATTGTTGAGGCGTATGTTGAACCAGAGCACCTGTGAGAGGGTGTGATGTAGCTACAGGATGCTGCCACAGAAACAAGAGATCCTTTATATCTCATGGGAGCAAGGAGGAGTCCCACGGCAAATGATGTCAGCAGGAGGCTGTGTTCACTCACACATTGATACCAACACACACGCACACACACACACACTTTTATACACAACAAAAAACCCAACTGTGCATATATAGAATAGTGGAGCACAGCAGGGGCGGTAGATGTAATGGGGATGGGGTGTGGAGTAAAATGACTCCTGACTTCCAAGAAAAATCAACACTTGACTAAAGCACTTCACCTGGTTTCTTCGAGGAATTGAGTCCACTTTGACGTGAATAATTATAACTGATGGATGAGTGAGTCTGAAGTGTTGTATAAAGTACATAACATTTTAATGAGGTGTGACCATACAAGTCTATATTCTCCTCAGTGTAAAGGGAAGCAGAAGTTTTTCTTACATATAGAAAGTTTTGCTCTGAACAAACAAATAAAGCTAAATGCAGTTCAGAAAACACAGATTACATTTTATTCTTATCTTTTGTTACCTACTGGTTCTGTTTCTGTGAGTTTTAAGCTAAACTTCACTAAGCACTGAATTTACAAGGAGAGCATTTTACATGTTCACAGTAACCTCAACCTAAAAAAAGGATTCAGTGGTACGAAAACAATTCCAATGTTTTGCTGGAGACTGGAATAACTGCACCAAGAGCAAATATAAGCAGAGAAAAAACATAATGGGCCAGTTGACAGACACCTTTAGCATACAGATTGTGTGATCTTCTCAGTATCGTTTACGCACTGACAAAACATCACAAATGTGATAGACCATCCCGTGAACAAGGAAACATTTTCTTCTTGTAAATTTAGTGACTGATGACGTCAGGTTCACCAATAGACATATATTTACAAGTAAAGACCAATATGATCAACACATTTAATCAGTTCTTCCCAGCCTGATCCCAGTGTGACACAACACGGACATACTCATTATTTATACCATACACACAGGTAAATGTTCCAAAAAAACATCCTCACATTAGTGTGAGGCCCAAAATAGCTCTCACAAAGTTATCACACAAAGAAACCATAAACATAACAACAGCTGAAGAACAGCCATCTGTTTGTTGTTTCATCCTGACCTTCTCCAGAGTTTATGTACCAACGTATGTCCATTTATACTGACTTTAACCAGCTAAACCTGTGTTACCCAAGCAAGTGCAGACAGAGATAAAGCTGTTTTTCTCTGTTAGGCTGAGAACAAACTTTCTTTTTAACCTTGTGTTTGCAGATGCAACTGGCTTTGTTGAGAGTGTAATTGTTCACAGACTTGCATTGTGTACTATGTGTGTTATCAGAGGATTAGGGGGCACATTAGAGTACTCAAACTGTATAGAGTTAAGAGAATATGTAGGGTGTGAACAAAATTATGAACATGGTGATAATAAAGGAGGTCACCTCTGGTCTCTACTCTATTGGTCACTGGCATATTGTTGCTTGCAAGCACGTTGCGTTAACTTCTGAGGACGTACACAATGTTTCAAACAAACTCTGAATATGTGAGGAACCCATGATAAACATTAGTTCACATAATAAAATCACGTATATTCTCGGTCTTAGTGTCGATATATTGTTAAATATTATATTATTGACAGTTATCATCAAAGTAGGGGAATAATTGCTAAAACTGTGTCACCAGTTTAAGGGGTGAATACCTGAATATTTCCATTTTGTTATTGTAGTCCAGTATATTGAACTGGGCTACATGTATATTTATGCACTCAAACTATTAATACAACACATTTTTATCATTTATTAACTTTATGAAAATAGCTATCACTAATTATTACAGACTATAATGAGATAAGACTTTATTGATCTTCAAAGGGGAAATTTACAGTCTTGTCAGCAGCATATAAAACAGTAAATCTAAACATCTTTCTTTGCACAATAATAGTGTGACTTATTGAGATTTATTTAATTAATTAATTAACTTATTTATTTAGCCCTTTTTATGTATCGTTTTATTATTGTTTTTATCCCCACCGTGTTCAAGATGTTTATGGTGTTTGATGTTTTTGTATGAATGAAAAACAATAAATAGGCTATATGTTTTTAAAGAAAAATTAATACATCTTTACAGCAAGATTCAAATAAATAGCTTTAACAATATAGAGCAGCCATTGAGCCTTTAGGGGCTAGTGTGTAGAGTATAATGTATATTTTGTGGAATGAAAGTATGCTATGTACACCTTTGGTATTTTTTCATTAGTTTTGATTAGTATAGTACTGAATATTATTACTCTATTTCAGGACTCATATGATGTCTTTTCACTTCAGCAGGGTCTCACGTGTTACATTAAAAGAATATTCCCTGGATGTTGACAGAAGTTTGTTCAGTGTGGAGGGGCAGAAAGTTTTGTGCTGGTGCAGCAACAACAGACTGTTCTTGTGATAGAACTGAAACTCATTTGATTATTCAAAACAAAAAAAAAAACTGTGGTGTCTGTGGTTCAGGAAGTCAGGCTCTTGAACAGATCGGACTTCCTCTCCCATCACATCAGATTTGATGAGCTTATTGATTTGTCAGAAAGTGTGATCATGTGATATTGTCTCATATTGATCGCTGGCTCCTGAATCAAATTGAATCAAGAAGTTAAAAAGGCCAGAAACGTTATTAATGATCATGATCATGTCCTGGTTTCTGAGTTTAACATTTTAGTGGTAAGTTAACTCAAGTGGAGGGCCACACCTCCACCACACCTCTAAACACCTGGTGAGTATCTTTATATATGGTTCACTTCCTCAATTATGTTTGTCTTGTTCTCTTGACGCCACTCTTACTCATCCGTTCTTATCCATCATCCATTCACCCATCCTTCCCCATCCATTTCCCTCTCCCTCACCTCTTTGTCCAACCTTCCTCTGTCTGCCATTTAGACCATTAATCCTCCCTCTTCCTCTTTGTCCTTTAGAGCCCATCTAACTTCTTCCATTCCTTTGTCATTCTTATTTGTCCCTCCTATCTCCATTTTTTATCCACGTACCATTTGGGGGACGTCCTAAAAAGTCAAGTTTGCTGACATCCTGAGACAGTAACCCCATCCTGAGTCTCCTCCACCATCATGTCATCATGACATGCCAGATTATCTTAAACCTTCATAAATTCAACAAAAATCACATTGTTGTGACATAGTTCTCGCTCCTGAAACCAAAATTAATCAAACTAACACAATGTTTCACAGTAGAAATTCTGATTACTTTATTCTTTGCTAATTAAAACATTATGAGAAGCTGATATATATATAGACTGATATACAGTCACACTCTTCATATACATTGTGTAGGAAATATTATACAGGAAATATGTGCCAAAGTTAAGACAAAGAAAAGATACATCTCTCAAAAGAAAAATACATAAAAGCTTCAGCTGTCTTTTACAAAAAAAAAAGTCCCAACACAGGAATTAAAAACTGAAATGTGATGAATATGAAACTCAGGAAATTGTTTACTCACTTCTCTAACCAAATATTGATTTTACATGACTTCCTTCATTTGTTTTACGCTCACTCCTCCATTTTGACCTTCCTTTGGAGCCCGAGGTGAGCTCTGTGTTGCTGAGCTGCATAATCTTTTACATCTGTGACTCAGCCCATCTCCTCCCTTTTTATTAAGACATCAAGAAAAATATGACATGAAACTCATTTAAGTTACAACAGTGTCTCCGTTTACTTTGAGAGCATGATGATGTGTACACACTTATCACTGCCATCATCCACACGGCGAACATCCACAATAAGTCTACATGTTACAAGGAATAAATACATTTAAAAAAGAGAAATCGATTTTTTTCTTCTCGGAAATGTGTCCTGAGCTCTGGGAATAAAACACATTTCTAAACATCTTTTATCACATTCAGTCTTTTGCCTTTAGAAGTATTATCATTATTTCCACTGGATCATGTCAGACCCAAAGGTAATACATAAACAGTATCATCAAACAAAAGCAAAACTCCTTCAGATCTATTCAGAGGTCTAAAATATATTTACACATATTGGTCTTACACATAAGCAAAATCCCCCAATGTCTGCTCTTCTATTTTTTCCTGCTGAACATCTGCTTCTAGTTAAACCAGTTTTATTATTATACAGGTATGAAAATGCACAAATGATCAGGAAACAGGTCAAAATGACACAAAGAGAGTTACAATCCTTCTTCGTCTCTTCTTCTCTCAAACATAGTCTCTTCTGGTGTATGAGCTTTGAGCCGTGGACCTTGGAGCGGCTGAGTATGCTATGCGACTTTGGGGGGGCATGCTGTACCTCATTGCTTTCTCTTCCTTTGGAGGACAACTGCAGCAAAGAATGGCCCCCCCAAACAGAAGCAGGGCTGTGGCAGCCCATCCCAGATACAGTGACGCCCCGATCTCCATCTTCTGCGCAGAGGGAATGATTGGACTGTAGAACTCAATAATGATGGTGTGAGCCGACCAGGAAACAGGCACCAGCTGTGCCAAAGCTGCTGTGATGAAGGCTGCTCCAGATGAGATCATTACCCTGGCTTTAACCCCCTCTTCCTCGATGCAGTTGGTGCACTTCGCTCCCACCATGGAAATGAGGAGCGCCACCAATCCCAGGAGGATGGTGATGATGGTCAGTGCCCTGGCAGCCTGGAGGTCCTGAGGCAGAGCCAGCATGGAGTCGTAGACCTTACACTGCATCTGCCCCGTGCTCTGGACCACACAGCTCATCCACAGACCTTCCCAGTACACCTGAGCGGTGACGATGTTGGCACCAATAAAGGCAGAGACCCTCCACATAGGCAGGGCACAACTGACCACACTCAGCAGCCAGCCCAGTACAGACAGTGAAATGCCGGTCAGCTCAAGTCCCAATGATCCCATGGTGCAGCCTTTTATATGTCCTTTTTCTCTTCAGAAGACAAGCTTGAATTTGTCCTTTTTTTAAAAAAAAGAATAAATGTAGCTGCCCACCCTCTTTAGTTTGTCCTTAAAAATCCTCTTTGTTTTTTCTTGTTCCCACCAGGTACGCCCTCTCCTGAAGTTGCAGCTGCCGAAGAATACAGAAAAGCTACCCTCAGAAGCTCTCTGCTCATACGCCTGCTAAAATGCTTCCCTGTGATCTGCTGCTCTCAAGGAGTCGATGAACCTGTAAATCATTTTATCACAAAGTAGTCTGGCCCTCCTACTGTAGGAGATAACTTCAAACCAAGCCAATCAGGGGAGTCCTGGTTACTGGCATCTTTTACCACCTGGGCGTGTGGGTGGTGTTTTTAGCTCTTTTTCAAATGAGTGCTTTTATGGTTTAACCTTTTGCCCATGGTAGCTCTGGGTGTGTCTGCTTTATTGCTGTCAGGAGGTAATGAGTGGCCAGGGCAGACCTTGTTATGCAGTTGATAGGTGACAATATGTGACTGTAAGACATGCACAAAAAAAACTTTAAAAAAGATGTGTGTATTCAGTGTGTGTGTTTACACAGATTGCGAGTGTTTTGGGGGAAACAGAAGAACACAAATAATAAACTCAGGATATATGAAATCTGAACAATCTTATCTGTCTTCTGTTTTTGTTTTAGTTTCTATTCAAAGATTTGTCCCACTATGTCATCTTTTTACAGCCTTCCCCATAACATGTTACAGTTTTTATTGGAGAGAGACAGGTATCGTCTCCACTGGGTCACAAAGATACACATGAAATTTTAGTTAATGACAAGCCAGGAGCATCTAAAAATATATTTCATAGCTGTTTAACATTGGTTTCTGTTCTCCAGCTGCATTCTTTTCATCTTTAAAGAGGGACAAAAAATATCTTTATTTTTGTGTTTATGAGAATAAGCTGTTATGTACTGAGACTTTAAGAGAAAAACAGTGTGATAAAGACATAAAGCTAAAATTTGCAACCACAAATCTTTCAAAAGGGGTCACAGACACACATCAACTTCAGCAGCTGGATACCAAGACAGACATTAGCAGTTATTTCTGGAAAATTCTTTTCCTTTGCCAAGATCTCAACATTACATCTATTTAACAACAGCACTAAATTAACAAATAGTTAAACTGAACACAATTTAAGAAAGATATGCAATAATGGAAATGTCTTGGGTTCACATTTATCATGTTAGCACAGTATCTGTATAGCCTCAACTAAATAGTACTTCAGTAACAAACGTTTGAGCAAGGAAATACTCACTGTTTGGTTGAAAAGATGACTAGAAGACATTTAAATAGTCTATAGATTTCTAAGCTAAAGTTAGGCTAATTTGAATAAGTATAAGTTTTGTAGATGCAAAAGGCTTGACAGTAACACCATCTTTTCATTTAGCAAAGATTTCACCAGAATTGGCATAATCATTTAAAAAAAATGCACATTTAAGTCAAACTTGAGACATTCACTGTGCAAATACTTTTCCCAACTCACTGAACTCATTTGGAAGATTGCTATAAACAGCCACCTCACAATATCAATGCAGCAAAGTCCCAGAAGTTTAATGTCAGCAGCATCCAGACTATTCAGTTGTGTAACATTTTATCTGAAACACCAGATACATTGAAATTCTGACTTTATGCAAATTACATTTCATCCCACAAAAAAAAACTGAGTTTAGAAAAATATATATATATATATATATATATATATATATATATATATATATATATATTCTTTAAACTCATTCTTAAACAAACAACCTGTGCTTTTTTTAACATTAATGTTACAACCACATTTTTGTATGACTGAAAGGTCAGTGAAAGGCATTCTTGGAGATTCAGCCCCCAAATCAGCCAGTTTTCCAAACCCAGCATTAAAATCCTGGTTGGTGTTTCCTGGGATTTGACAGGATTTACAGAATGTAATTGCAAATTACATATTTTTGCAATTTCCCCTCGGGGATCAATAAAGTATAATTCATTCATTCATTAATTCATTTACTGCTGTTTGCGTAAAATATTATTTTAAGCAATATGAACTAAACAGTTTGGCTTAAAATTGGTCTAAAGCTAAAAATATTCATGGCTGAAGGTGTGCAACGCTGAAATCATATCTTCACACACTAGCTTACCTGTAAAGTGTCCTCACAGAACATAAATGTATAAAGCCCAATTCCAATGAAGTTGGGACGTTGTGTTAAACGTAAATAAAAACAGAATACAATGATCTGCAAATCCTTT
>JAOXYM010000016.1:13301699-13327057 GCA_028567055.1 Leptatherina wallacei | reverse complement strand
AGATACATACATCAACATTTAATTCTGAGTGCCGTCTTTTGCTAAGTTGAACAAAAATGTTTATTATTGCTTAAAATCAAACAAACCGTAGCGAGGATTTGTACCCTGATATCAAAGTCCTGAGCATATTTGCTGTATATCCAAAATACTAGTGAAGGAGTAAAACCTGCAGAACCTGCTTAACATCCTGGAGAAAACTAATTAGGTGTATACAGTTGAGTAAGGAAGGACATAGCACTCATAGTTTTTGAATGTGTAATTCAACAAAGTTATGGCGCACTACCATATATGGTGAGTGCAAAGTTTCCGTCAGAGATGTCATCTCTTCCTCGGTGCATTACTCCACCCACCTGCTTTTAAGGTGAAACTGGGGGAGGAGATGAGAGATGGAAAAAAAATAAAGAAAAGTAGTTATTAACATCAAAATTTGAATAGGGTAAATTTTTAACCAGTTGGAGTTCTGTGTCTTGCTGTGCATAGAGGTAAATACAAAGAAGGTTCACAAGTTGTCATTAATAAAACAGATTGGCTGGGGGAGGGTAAATGAGTTGTGTTCCTATGGAGAATGGGGGTGGACCTTCGAGTCCAGCATTTCCTCATGGCCCCTCCTTCAAGCTTATGTACCTGCTCTCCTCTGAATCCTCACCCTTTCAGCAAAACCATCTGACAACTGGGGAACAGAAGAAGACAAACAACCTGCAGGCCTTTCCAAAACAAGGATTACAGAGGACATTTTTAAGACACTGCTGAAAACAAGAAGAGGTTTCAGTTGACTTTCAGTGCTACAGACAAACCATCCATCAACAATGGTGTCTGCTGGGTTTCAGATTCTTGGTACAGCTTTGGCGATTTTTGGCTGGATTGGTGCCATCATCGTGTGTGCCATTCCCATGTGGAAGGTCACTGCTTTTATTGGCAGCAACATCGTCACCTCGCAGACCTCCTGGGAGGGTATCTGGATGAGCTGCGTGGTCCAGAGCACAGGCCAGATGCAGTGTAAAGTCTACGACTCCATGTTGGCCCTAAGCTCTGACCTCCAGGCAGCTCGAGCCCTCACTATCATCTCCATTGTGGTGGGCATCATGGCTATCCTGCTTGCTGTAGCTGGGGGGAAATGCACTAATTGTGTGCAGGACCCAACAACAAAAATCAAGGTGGGCATTGCATCCGGGGTTGTTTTCATCATAGCTGCAATCCTCTGCCTCATCCCTGTCTGCTGGACGGCCCAAACCATCATAAGAGACTTCTACAGCCAGTTTGTGGTCAGTGCTCAGAAAAGAGAGCTGGGGGCTGCGCTTTACATCGGGTGGGGTGCATCTGCTTTGATGTTGATTGGAGGGGCGATGCTCTGCAGTAACTGCCCTCCGAAAGATGAAGACTCCTACTCTGCGAGGTACAAAGCAGCCAGATCTGAAGTCTCGGCACCGGTGTCTGGGAAAGAATACGTCTGAAACAACTAGAGTCAAATTTACATTGACAAATGAACTGGTGATACTGGGCTGTTAGTGCTGATGGTTCAGGATTTAACATGATAAAATAAAAAAGTTTATCCTGCTCAGAGTGTTTCAAGCAAGAAATGAACCACTCCAGAGCAAAAATGAAGTGTAAATATTTGTTACTTGTGTGTGTGGTTGTTGAATGTGGTCTAAATATTAGTGAATCATTTTCTTGGTGGTGAAATGCCAGTATAACCTCCTTTCAAGTTTCAAGTTTTCTCTGTTAGTTGGGTGTATCTGGATATTTTTTATGAACTATATGTATAAGATGCATTGTGTTACACTTGTATTGTAAATAAAGTTTTATTGTTTACAAATCTGATAACATCTCTTCTCTTTATTCTGAAACACATGGCCTAATTCAATGGGATAAAAATAGCTAATCAATAATGGATTTTTCCTCTTTTACTGATATTTTTTGTGTTTACCTTTATTTTTCTACTTATTTCAAGTACACTGTTTTTAATGATTAAAAAGGACTAAAACAAGATCCATTTGAAAAAATACCCTCAGAGCATTTGAAAAGCATCTGTTGTTTGACTTTCCGGTTGATCAGGTTTGGGAGTGGCAGGAAAAAAGGTGACAGCAAATCTTCCTTTGTCAAACTGGGAGTCTCGTTGCAAAGGCATCTGGACTTTGTGTGGACTCTGAAGGCCAATTTTAAACTTGTTTAGAGAGCAAATGCTAATTTGCCAAGGAAATATTCTCATCCCTTGTTTGAAGTTTTTCTTCAAACCTTATTTATCCATTTTCAGTGTTTGATATCTTTTCATTAATTTTTTTGATCAAGTTAATACATTAGCAATAATCCTAACTGTAAATAGACAGTTAATAGTAAATAGTAAAAAGGGAAATTACAATAGATAACTAATTTGACTTGATTAAATACTCACCAAAAACAAATAGGTATGGGGTTAGTTATATTTTAAACACTGAGATATTTGTTAACAGGTCCGTCCTTAAAAAAAAAAAAAAAACGTATGTTTTTGACTAAGCACACCAAACACTCTCTGGAAAATAATTGTTTGTGTTTGCTCAAGGCTTTATCTAACCTGTGTGTGTGTGTGTTTGTTTGAACACAGTTGGGATCTGGAGCCATTGTTCCCAGTCTTGAAGCCTTGCTTGAGGTAACAAAGCTTGTATGATGGGAAACAATGAACAAGGGTTGAGGATATCAGGTCTCAGTTTTCCCTCTTTGTCAGGTAGGACAGAAACTCCACCCTGAAAGATTAAACTGCAACTGGAAGCAGTTACTTTTCCCATCAGAGAGCGCAAATGCATCCGTGAGCAGGTGCGACTACGGGGCTTGTAAAACTAAAAACCAGTAACAGCTAGAGTAGGCTTTATGGTTTCATAACCAAACAATCCTGAAGAAGAAAACATCTTTGTCGGGGCCATCTCCGCTTCCTTCGAGTTTCCTACGCAGACGTCCTGGCTGCAGTGGCTTGACCATGGCTTCTCAGGGCCTCCAGATCCTAGGTGTGCTGCTGGCTTTCGTTGGCTGGCTGGGAACCATCATCACTTGTGCTTTGCCCATGTGGAGAGTCACTGCTTTCGTCGGGGCAAACATCGTTACAGCCCAGGTGATCTGGGAGGGCTTGTGGATGACCTGTGTGGTCCAGAGCACAGGGCAGATGCAATGCAAAGTGTACGACTCTATGCTGGCTCTGCCTCAAGACCTGCAGGCCGCCAGGGCCATGGTGATCATCTCTGTGATAGTCGGGGTGTTCGGCACACTCATGGCCGTGGTTGGAGGGAAGTGCACAAACTGCATGGAGGATGAGGTGTCCAAAGCCAAAGCCTGCATCGTGTCTGGAGTGATTTTCATCATAGCTGCCTTGCTGATCATGATTCCAGTGTCATGGTCAGCTCATGCAGTCATCAGGGACTTTTACAATCCACTGGTGATTGCCGCTCAAAGACGGGAGCTTGGCGCTGCACTTTATATCGGTTGGGGCTCTGCTGGGCTGTTGCTGCTGGGAGGGTGCCTACTCTGCAACAACTGTCCCCCAAAAGAAGACAGACCCTACATACCTGCTAAGTTTGCCCCCGCAAGAACCGTTTCTTCAAATGTGGACTATGTGTGAGTCTTTATTTGAAGCAATTTTATTTTTCTTTTAATTTCTAAGAAAAAGATCAACTACAACAATAAATGTAATTAACTTTGTGCATGGTTGATTACGAACAATTCCTTCAGTTTCTTAAGTCATTTTTAAAAGAACATTTAGGTATTGTGAACTATTGAATGTTTCTAAGATTTAGAAAAAAAATATTTTCCTGCTGTGATTCTGTATATTTTATATAAAGACTCTTTGGATGGAATGATATTTGTAACATCACGTGAACTTACTGCAGAAATTGGGACAACCAAAGAATTTCATCAAATACATCACCTTTTTTTTTTCTTTTTGTGAATTCACCATTATACTAATTGTCTGCCAAATGTTGGTAATAAAACTCTTTCCTTCAAACCCCTGCTTACTTCTTTTTTTATTCTTAACCTGCTCTTAACTAAAACTGAAACCATTATTCTCATGATTACACATTCAGGAATTCAGGAGAGTGAACTGCTGGGAATTTTACTGTATCTGGTTAAGATGTTTGTCGTGCTGAAACCGACTGCCATTGTGCTGAGACACTGATTTAGAGTTTCTGTCTTAAGCAAAATGGATGTCACCGGCACAGACAACAGCGCACTGCGTATGCTTGGATTCATGTTGCTAAGGAACAGTTGTATATGTGCAAAGATTGTCCAGTGAGAGCACATCTGCCAAGTCATGTCAGCATGATATATCCTAAACCTCTTAACCCATTCGAACATAAGGCATTTTTAATCATAAAACAAAAAGTTTGACCTGAGGGGGTTTTTATGAAAAAATAAATAAATACATTTTTCAACCCTGAACGGGTATGAGTGTTTAGATTTCCTTTTTGTTTACAGATTTTCAGTAGAAACCAGTCTGCCAAGAAAACAAAAAACCTGTAATAACTTTAGAGACTCTGCTTTTATTTTTACCTCAGCTGAAATGAGGCCAGGCAGATCTTTGACACCAACAAAAGTTCACTACAAGCAGAAGCCCTGAACTAAAATGTGACTTTGATCAAACAAAGTAACGCCATATAAAATGTTGAACTACCCATTTTGCAGAAGGGTCATCATCATATAATACAGGATGATTCATACCCATGTGTAGACTAGTAAGGGACAATGTTTTTTTGCTAGCTAGGGCTAAATTAAACTACAGTTAAGTCATTTATTCAACCTATGATGCCCTCTACGTTCTCAATTCAGTGATTTGCAAATCATTACGTTAAAAAACAAATGACATTGATCAAAAAGTTTTTATTCTTTGAATTAAAGAAAAAACAAACATGGAAAATACATCTCACATAACAAGTGCCAACATTGTAAAAATGATCATAAAAGCATCCAGTGAGTCAGACCTGGCATTAAAATCTCCTCACATAGCAAACAACTAAACACAGAACTAAAACAAAAAATTATGATGTATTAATTAAACATGGTGCGTACCTTAGTGCCCCTTTTACAAACAGAAGGCTACTCTGTGTTAGTCAGGAGAAGTTAGTCACAATGCAAATCACAGAGAAGAGACAGGTTTATCCTGTATGTACAAGCATTTCCTATTAAGAGGGTGCCGTTTCTCATTTAATGCAGCGGCTCAGACAAATTCCTTCCCAGGCGTTGTGGATTTGGGTGGGGAATATTTGGCTCCGTTATAGTGGTCTTGCCGTGATGGACACTGGCAGCACAGAAGAGTACCACCAATCAGTAGAAGTCCTGCCGCTCCCCAGCCCATGTACAAGCATGCACCCAGCTCTCTCCTCTGAGCATCAGGAACCATGGGGTTGTAGAAGTCCTTTATGACAGTGTTAGCAGGCAGGGACACAGTCACAAGACATAAAGCTCCGCTCAGGATGAAAAAAACACCTGCAGAGATGATCACTCTGGCTTTTGCTCCTTTGTCCCCGATGCAGGTAGTGCATTTGCCTCCGACAACAGAAAGCAACAGGCCAAACAGAGAGAAGAGGATGGCGATGACGACCATGGCTCGAGCTGCCTGGAGGTCAGGAGGTAATGCCAGCAGGGAGTCATACACTTTGCACTGCATCTGGCCCGTGCTCTGCACCACACAGGTCATCCATAGTCCTTCCCACATAGTCTGAGCCACAACAATGTTGTTTCCAATGAAAGCAGACACCTTCCACAAGGGTAGCATGCAGATGAGTATGTTTCCTATCCATCCAAGGACCGCCAACCCAACACCCAAAATCTGCAGACCCACCGATGCCATTACTGTTTGTCTTTTTTGCCTGTTATCTGGTATTTGCTTGGTTGTGAACTAAAAGTTTTCCTCCTGTCTAGAAGCTTTATAGGACCTCCTCTGGGTGGGCTTTGGCTCCACTGCTCACATGTAAACATTCTTCATGCTGCCTTTGAGTGCAGAGGCAGTTTCTCCTCCCATAAAGAGGCCCTCTGGAGCCCCAGAAGAGCTGAGAGAAAGAAAAGAAATTTCAAAAGCAGCCAGTCAGTCAAAAGCCTGCATGTCTAAGATCTAACATAAAAGTATAAGTTTATTGTGAATAACAGGTTTTCTATTGTCTCCAGATGTTTAGAAATATTGTGGAAAAGCTCAGCTAGAATTCAAAGAAAAGATGTAATGTTGGCTTGGGAAAAGAAAAACAAAGACTATAATCAACAACAACCAATAAATAACCAGCCTGAATAGGATGACTGCTGGCTGAAAAGTCTTTCCAGTTTTAACAAAAGCTCAGTCATCAAGCAAATGAGGCCTCGGCTTCTTTCAACAGGCTGCAGTATGAAGAGAAAAAAACGTTTAGAAAAACTATGATTGAAGGCCTAAAATACACTTCTACCGTTTGCTTTATCTCACGTCACCCTTGCTTGATGAATATTGACAACCATACTCTGCAGTGTTTTTTTTTTATTGCTGCTTGGTCATTTGAGTAGGATGTATCCACTTCTCTAGCCAAAACATTCACTTATATTCCTATAGGTACTTTTTCTTTTTTAAAGCAGGAAGTGTTATTAAATCTTAATCTAATCCTGTTATATAATATTTCCTTATAGAAATGTGGTAAAACTCAAATAACTGCTGACATTATTTTCTGATTTATTGAGAAATACCTAAAAACTTTAACTCAATAAATGTGATCATTTTAAACCTTCTATTTAAAAATCAAATTTCATAAAACTTTATAAATAGCAATTGTCTTTGTCTTAAGCAAAAAAAAAAAACTGTTTACCTTAGTGTCCAGGTGATTTGTCTCCTATGAACACAGTTGTCTGCTAATACTAGAGTGACAGAAATCAAACCCTCTGGATCAAACCTGCTGAGGCTCGTTGGATAATAAGCACAAGTGAGATCACTCAGCTTGATTGCTGCACTGGTAAATGACCACAGATGGTTTTGGTCCAAACAACCAATCAGGATAGACTTCTTTGCCTTCATGTGGATATAAAAGCTACAGGTGACAGCCAGTTTTTACATCATTGCCATAGCAACTGACTTTCTTGTATTTTGTGCACAGGGGACTAAGATGGCATCTGCAGGACTTCAGATTTGTGGCATCTTCTTGGCCTGTGTTGGATTTTTGGGTGACATCCTTGTCTGTGCCTTGCCAATGTGGAGGGTCTCTGCTTTTGTTGGGAACAGCATTGTGACGGCACAGATCTTCTGGGAGGGCCTGTGGATGAACTGTGTGATGCAGAGCACAGGACAGATGCAGTGCAAGGTCTATGACTCCATGCTGGCTCTACCCCAAGACCTCCAAGCTGCCCGGGCCTTGGTTGTGATCTCCATCCTAGTCACCTTCTTGGGACTCCTACTAGCTATCGCAGGGGGAAAGTGCACCAACTGCATTGAAGATAAGGCATCCAAGAGTAAGGTGGCCATTGCTGCTGGTGTGTTCTTCATTGTTGGTGGTATCCTGTGCCTCATCCCTGTGTCCTGGTCTGCTAACGAGGTCATCAGGAGCTTCTACAACCCCATTATGAATGATTCACAGAAGAGAGAGCTGGGAGCAGCGCTATTCATCGGATGGGGATCAGCAGCACTCCTCATCATCGGTGGGGCACTTCTCTGCTGTCAGTGTAAGCAGCAAAAAGATGGTCGATACTCTATCAAATACTCTGCTCCACGCTCAACAGCCAGCGCAAGAGCGTATGTTTGAAGCTGAGACTGCACTGTCTTCTCTCCAGGAAGCTAGACAAGCTGATTTTTAACTTTGTCTTATTGATTTTTAATAAAACTTTATATTTTAAACCACATGTGAAATTGTCTGGCTGTTTACTGGCTCACTTCTGCTCTGTGGTTCTGGAACTGAACTTCATGCTGAAGTGCTTGGACAGCTTGAATGTAAGTGTTGGACATCACATCCTCTTGTGTCCCCTTCTGGAAACTGAAGTTCCAGGAAATGTCTGACAAAGTTCTTGCCAATAAGTACAAATGTGTCCTAAAGCCTCTTTGAGGCCAACAAATGTGACCAGTGGTTAAAAATGATGGGTTATGGGCTTCAACCATGAAAAGTCAAAGCTGTTTTTGCTTCTCGAGACAAACTACATCTTGAAGGGAGGTATACTGCTGTATGTTCAAATGAGTAAATCAAGCCCTAAAGTGTCAGCTGAACAAAAGGGGCAACTAATTTGTCGGTGTAACCCACCCAATTTTGTTTAAAAAAAAACAATTTTTTTTTCTCCACACTTGTCAACTTTCAAGGCTCAGCAAGAATGACATCTAGTGATCAAGATGAGCATGCCAAGCACTGTTGTAAATGGACAGTGGCCATCAGTGGCAAGTTCTTCCAAACATGTTTTTATCTGAGTTGATCCCATAGCCTGCAATGGTTGCACTACTGGGAACTGCAAAACTGTAACCTACATGTTGTCTTGTGTGCCTTTTTTAAAGGCAATACTCATCCCAAATAGCGATCTATAGCGCCCATCAAACGGAGCTGGTACTGCAGTTTTAAAGCTGAGGGTTCTTGCTTCTCCCAGTTTGTCCATTCAGACATAATAAAAATGGTGTATATGGTAGCTGTCATGTATGTAGACCCACAGCAGTAAGAAAAAGGGCTGTCTAAGAGTAAAGTGATCAGATATCAATTTAAAGTTTTATTACATGTCTTTGATTTTTTTGTTTCATGCTGCACCTTAAGTCATATAGGGTTGGTGATAAAAAGAAAAGGTGTGTGTGTGAGAACTTAAGAATTTCAAACTTTGACACAATGAAATAACTGAATTTTTCAGGCAATTCTGAACAGTCTTTAATGAATTTTAATAAAACACGTAAACCTGGCCAAATGTGCATTATCATCTTCACACAGCTGTACGTGGTTATGTGCTTCAGTCTGTTCAAAACTCTATCAAACCCTTTTGTTTTTGGATTACAAAGCTGTGTTTCACACATAATCACGTTTGTTAACAGCTTATTTTCTCCTACTCATTGAGGCGGAGCAGGAATCAGGACAAGCAGGAAACCTGATCCACAAACTAGCGAGTCCCCTCCCAGCTGCTCCTCTCATACCTGCACTGCAAAACCACATAACAATAAAGCAGCAGCACTGAGTGAAAGCTTGAAAGATTTTTCTTGCTGCCTTTTTCACCCCTTTTTAACAAAAAACTTTGTGGCAAATTTAAACACATGCTTTGGATTATTTCTTAACAACATGCAGACTCAGCTGGTTGGTGTGCTTTTGGCAATCATCGGCTTCCTTGGAACCATACTCATCTGTGCCCTGCCAATGTGGAAGGTGACAGCCTTCGTTGGAGCAAACATCGTCACCGCTCAGGTCTTTTGGGAAGGTTTGTGGATGAACTGTGTGATCCAGAGCACGGGACACTTACAGTGTAAAGCCTATGACTCCATCCTGGCTTTACCACAAGATCTGCAGGCTGCCCGGGCCATGATCTGCGTCTCCATTGCTGTCAGTGTGGTGGCCATTGGGCTCACTGTGGTTGGGGTCCGCTGCACCAACTTCTGTCATTATGATAGATTGACCAAAACCAATATTGGTGTGTCTGGAGGTGTTGTGTTTATACTCGCAGGGCTCCTATGTATCATTCCCGTAAGCTGGTCGGCCCACACCATCATCACAGGATTTAACAACCCCGAGGCCACAGAGGAGAGGAGGGGAGAGCTCGGAGCATCCATATATGTGGGCTGGGTGTCTGGAGCTCTGCTCATCATCGGAGGAGGGATACTGTGTGGCACCTACAGATGCTGAGGACATGAGTAAAGAATGGACTACAAAGTGCCATCCATCCAAAGTGAACAATGAAAATGTACAATATGTGTTTAATATGATTTATTTTATTTGTTACAGTTGATTTAAGCTCTATTATCATCCTTTATTTCAACTTTTAACTGCACTTTACTGACATGTTGCAAAAGGTTTATGTAAAACCTAACATATTGAAGTGTTCAGTGAAAATGTTTCTGTTGTGATTTGAAAAGAAGGAAAAAAGCTGCTTTCTTAAACCCTTTGATGATGCTATATAACTGAATGTTCACATAAAAAAATGCTCCTAATGGATTTAAAAAAAATAATAATTTCGTACTTTAATACTTAGTCTTTGTATATTTTTTTAAACAAAATTTGCATAATTTCTCTTTTTTGTACATAAAAACAAATGGCTCAATATGAATCATTTAGAGTTTTTTTTTAAGAACTTTATTTTAGCTCCTAAGTCTTTGAATACTCTCCACATATTTACAAAAAGCTCACAAGCTGTCTCTCTTTCTGGCACACAGTTGCATTTCCTTGTTTTCTTTGTGTGAGCTGAGGAGAAAGAAAACATTACAGCCAAGGAGAGCAGCTTACTCTTTATTTTAACTGAGTCCAAACCAGATACATGCTTGTTTTTCTTGCATTTTTCTCAGCCCAAATTCTTGTTTTTCTTGCTTTCTTCCTTTCTTCCCCTTTTTTTTAAACCCAAGTCATAGTAGTTAGTTTTGGCTTGATTCTTGTTGCTCAGGTTTTAGAGCAGCGCTGCAGGACAGTATGTTTAAAAAGGGAGGGTGGGCAGACAGATTAGTGGTCTGACACTGTCTGTTGGGTGTTTTAGGAATGTGGACTGCAAATGTGGCATGAGACATCTTTTTTCTGAGAAAAATGCTGTGATCTGCAAGTCAATAGTTAAATGAGGAATAAGTTTCCCTTTGTAAATATTAGATTATTTTCATCATGTTAATCAGCAGCCTGAATGTTTAATTAACATTTAAAAAGCAGCCAGAATGAGGGTAAGAATAACTGAAATAATTACACAACCAGCATCAATATTATCAACAGATTTATTAATGTGATCTAAATAATTTTACTCACATAATTTTTTTTGAACTGTTAAAACATTTGATGTCAAATAATGAAAAACCCTGATTTGTAAACCTTCATCAAATCTGATGAATAAAACTAATAAATAAGCATCATTCAGTATTTACTAACCACTAAAACAGCAAAACTTTATTTATTTCAAAATGACCACAGCAATTCAAGAGAAACAACCATTAAAAACAATTATTGCATTGGTTGTTCTTTAGCACATATAAAAAAAATCTAAGCAAACATGTTGATTTATCAAGCAGTTTATATTATTAGTAAGTATCTTAATCTAAATAGAGATCTTCTCCAAGTATAAAGATGTGATATGTCAGCACATTAATTATCAACATTTACTAATTTAACTGTTAATTTAAGGCCATTATTGGATTGACATTGGTGAATATCATTTTTATGCTTTGCTAAATAATGTGTTAACTAATGTAGTAGTAGGCATTAGTTAACTAATGTTAATTAATGCCTACTACTACTACTTATTTGATGAAGTGTATTTCTGCATTTACAAAAGTTGATGACCCCTGAAATGATGGGAAAACGGTTAAGTTACTGATAAAACTAAGGACTTTTAATGGTTTGTGGTTCCATTGCTTTTCTGTACACTTGTTACAATGGACAAGATGCCAGGAAAACCAAAGGTTATTTACCTGAAATGTTTAGTGAAACTTAAACAAAATTGCATGGTAGATATTTAAAAAAAAATCTATGTCATAAACTCAAAGTTTTGGAAAAATTCCGTCATCTCTTCCAACAATGAAATCCAAATTTAAAAAGAGAAAAAAAAACAGGGTGAAATGTAATTATTAAAATTTACATCATGGAAATACATTATAACCTGTATTTTAAACCAAAATAAATAAAATTAGGCATTGCCAAAGAGAATAATATAATTAGCACTAACTGGACTGCAGCAGTTGTTTTTGGATGGTATTTGAAGTTGAGCCCATTCTTGTGCCTGCTACATAATGCTGAATTACCCACTTAAAAAATATTACTAAGAAAATGTTATAACCGCCATTCACATGGGAAGACTTATAGATCTAATCTAATATATAGCAAGTCTTGCCTTTATGTGATGCTGAACTACTGTTTTGTTATGTTATTGATGTAGCAGCTGAATGATGCGTGTTAACCTTTTTGTTTATCTAAATGCCACGTTAAAACCAAAATGTATGAGTTATAAATGTTACTGATAATATCAGTTACTTGTGTATCAAAACAGAATAATATAAAATGGCACAATGACAACAATTAAAATGTACAAGGATTGTGTAAGGTGGGCGTACAGGTCCTGTCTCATGTCAAACCCCTGATGTACTTTGGCATGTGTGCAGCTCTGTGTGTAATATCTGGCAACCCGTCTTTGCTTCTCTAAACGGAGAAGTTAGCTCCTCTGTCCGTAGACATTTCCTTTTTGATGCAGTTCTTGCTCAGTGGAGCTCTTATCTGCTGGACAAGTTAAGATGACCTTAATCTTGGACACTTGAGTTCAATACCAGTATGAGAATGCCACTTTCTCACAATGTCAACATTATGTTGTTCGTCCCATTAAAGACATAGTTTTTTTTACATTTGTTTACACTTGTTGTTTAGCTACTTCTCCCCACTAAAACCACTAAAGCTCTGCCTAGCTGGTTTGTAAAAAGATCATATTTCGACCTTTCAAACTGGCCCAATCTTCACAAAGAATCAAGTGATAAAGTAAAAGAGACTCTGGACTCTTTTGACTCAAACACACTGACATTGCTCACATCCTGTGGTTTTCAATAACTTAAATGGCTGCATTTTAGTCGAGTGACAGCACCAAATAAAAGGAGTCTTGTGAGGGGATGGGATCATCAACATTATTAAGTTTCATTAAGTATAGAAATACTTGAAACTTGAGCAGATTATTATTTTTGACAACTTAAGTGTGACTTTGTCTTTGATAATGATACAGACTGCATTTAACAGGCAGACATGCCCACTGGATGTCAGACATGGTTTGTGAACTGCTTTTGAATCCTCAATGAGGTCTATTAAAAAACTATAAAATGCCTGAAAAACTTCAGGTTGGGCTGGTGAATGGCATTAAGTAAGAGATTGCTATTACTGTGTCAGAAATTTAAAATGCATGATTATGTTCATGTGATAGAAAAAACACACAACGAGGGTTAGAAAGATGTCCATTTCATGAACAATTTATAAAGTTCAATACTCATTGGTGGTAGTTACTGTCACATGATGTGGTGCTATACTGGAAACACAACAATTGCCAAAAAATGTTGTGGACTAATGTTTATATTTTGCTGTGGTGAGAAAAGGCTGGAAAACTTGAGTTACATTTATTTGTTGGTAATTTGGTATTTAGGAGCCAGAAGTGAGACTGGAGAGTATTACATGAATATGTATCTTATCAGAAGGAATAAAACTAGGTAATAAATGAATAAATGCGAAAGTTTTAAGAGAGAATCACCGTCAGTGGTTTTTCATCTCATCTGATTTTCTCAGTAGTTTCATATATCGTTCCCTGGGGCTGCTTCCACCTTATGTACACAGTGTGAGGTTGAATATTGAATAAACAATGTACTTTGGAGGGTTTTATGCTCTAAATGTAAAAATCAAGGCAAATACAAAATTTCCATGAATTATTTTTGTAATGACAGTTTATTTTCATTTTCAGAAATGAGTTTTCTCTATATATACACATAGAGGATTCACATCTGTAGTCATAACTATGATGTTTTGCTTCTTTTACATCTTTTACGGATTATTACTTTAATTAAGCCCTAACCTGATTAGTACCAACGTATAGTGCTAATACAATTAAAGGCAGCTGTGATGTCATTGGCACTCTCCGATTCAATTTATTGGAAATATTAACATGAATGCAGAACTGATGTGAAAACTATATCACAGCAACGTTTGTGGCCTTTTCCTTCCCTCATTATGACCATTATGGTCATTTTCAAGATGAACTTTTTTAGCTATTCTAATTTCTTTTTATACTTATAAATATATGAACAAATTCAGCTATTTAAAATCAAAGCTAAAGGGCTAAACCTCTCAAATATTTCTATTTCATGTTTCTGATTTCTTCAAAAGCTAAGAAATAAAATGTTTTATTGGAACGGTTTCTGTTTTTTGTAAGACCTTCAGATTTTACAAAGCTTTAGTCTGAATGAACACTTGATTACTGAAGAGCAGCGTCTGATTGGAGATCACCTATTTTTATTGCAGATACTCAAAGAAAACAAGAAAAAAAACTTATTTCTTTCTTTTCTTTATTTATGTTGCTGTGTAGAGTATCCAAAATGAAACAAGTGTAAGACTAGGGAGTTTTTCTACAGGAAGTTGTCATGGTCACCTATGAGGTGACGATGTTTGCTCCATTCATTCAAATTCCACACTGCTCTGAGATACTGGTATCAATTTACCAGATACTCATATGTCCTATCTTCAAATCATTTCAAATCAAATGTTTGAGTAAATGTGAACAACTTACACAAATTTCAATGATAGCCTACTGTGAACAAGACATATTTCTTAACTTAATAATTTATAATTGTAAGTTATCTTATAAAAAGAAATGAGCAGTCAGCACTGAAACTGAGACTGACACAGTGCGGTGGCATTTTTTCCACCTTGGTCACTTGGTATGTCCTTGTTTGCAATCCTTAGTTTCATCCACACTGTTACTGTTTCTTCATGACTTATGGACAATTTCACAATTCTTTTTAGATCTACCGCATGAACAAAATAGTGTGTTGATGTCACAGAGTTTTTGTATTTCTATGATTTTATTGTTACGATTCTTTGTCACATCCCTGAAACTCTGCTGTCCTTTGCTTTGATGTTGTACAGCAGTCCAGTTTGGTTAGATTCCTTCACAGACCAGTTTCTGTATAAAATCAACACTAGCAAACTCCTCCTCTGACCTCTTCTTTCACAACGAAACCAAGTTGAAGACAGTGCCGCCTTCCCACTGAGACGTCAATAAAAACCAGAACCGTCTTTTTTGTCTCAGCAAATAAACCCTCCAGCTTTCAGGAGGGAACATCTCACACATCTTACATCTCTAAGAGCAGTGACAGAGCTTCAGCATGGTAGCAGGTGGAAGACAGATTCTGGCTCTGGCCCTGGCCACCATCGGTTTTCTGGGGAGCATCGTAATCTGCGGTCTCCCTACCTGGAAAGTCACAGCCTTCATTGGTGCCAACATCGTCACGTCTCAGGTAATCTGGGAGGGTTTATGGATGAACTGTGTGACCCAGAGTACCGGCCAGATGCAATGCAAGGTTTATGACTCTCTGCTGGCCTTACCTCAAGACCTGCAGGCTGCCAGAGCTCTTGTCATCCTTGCCATCATCGTCGGGGTCTTCGGGATCTTGCTTGGCGTGGTTGGGGGAAAGTGTACCAACTTCGTAGAAGAAGAAAGGCAGAAGAGTAAAGTGGCTATTGCTGCTGGAGTCATCTTCATCATTGCAGGCCTTTTGGTGCTTATCCCCGTCTGCTGGACTGCCAACACAATCATCCGTGATTTCTACGACCCAACCCTGATCAACGCTCAGAAGAGGGAGCTGGGGGCCTCTCTATACATCGGATGGGCCTCCGCAGGTCTGCTGTTCCTGGGTGGAGGGATTCTCTGCAGCTCCTGTCCCCCCAAAGATGACTATGACGTTAAGTACTCCAAGACTCGCTCTGTGGAAAGCAGCAGGGCCTACGTTTAGATTTTCAACATTGTTCCTAAGATTCACCTTCTGTTTGTCACTTAATGGGTCGACTTCCACCAGTCAGGACAACACAGTGAGACAGACAGGAACTTTTTCAGTGTGAATTTATGTTTTCAGAACGTTCACCCTGGAGGAATCATATATGTTGTAAAAAATATTTTGGTCTTCTGTGTATGCACTTCTGTTTTTATATGAATAACACAATCTATTATCACTCCATAGCTTTACATATTTTTGTATGTTTTTTTCTTAGACCCACTTGCACATATTTTTTTTCTGCGATGTAAGTTTGTAGACATTTGTATTCAAAAAACATATAATTCAAAATCAACTAGACAAATGCTGCTCTGACCTAAAGCTTACTATTTAGTCAACGTTTCTATATTGAAGTGATTCAACATTATGTGATTGATAGACATTATCTATTCAAATTGAATTATTATTATTATATTATTGTTGGTTTATACATATGTAGGCTATACATGTTTTATTCCTTAATTATTGTATGTAATAAAATGGATGTAAGCTGAGATGGTTACTTATTTTTTTCTTTTTAACGCCGGCTGCCAACAGCTCCAGTGATGACAAAAGACAAGAAAAATGTTGAGTGGATCTGGTTTTGTGAGTTCAGAAAACAATCCTTACAAACAGGTTTGTGCGACAGTGTCAGTCCTGCCAAAGAAACATGAATAAATAAACAGAGACTGAATGATAACCCTGTGTCTGTGTAGTACTCTTCTCTTTTAGCTTATAAAGCTGATCAGTGCAGATTTTTGCATTAAAAAGTGAGATGTCTAGAAGATTAAATCATTGTCAACAAATAATCCCAATAATTTACTTTATATAGAAGTTTTCCATGAAGAAATTTACAAGACTACAAAATACAAGCAATAAAACCAAAGAAAGCAACATAACAATTGTACAGAATAGTTAAATAAACTATAAGGAAACAACGAGAAAAAATGACTATAAAATAGAGGATGTGATAATTAAGAGAATATTTGGGGGGAACAAACAGGAAAGGTCCAGTCAACTCCGGTTAAAAGAATGAATCAAGGAACAGTCAAAACATTCCTGCGAGTGGACTCCAAACACTGATTAGGTTCATAGGAGGAAATTAAAACAATCATAAATGAGTCAAATGGGCCTTAAACAAACCGTAAGAGACACATATAAAATACAATACAATATAAAAAAATTAAAGAAAGATGAGCAGAGACAAGTAGAAAACAATTGTTTAAACTGAAGTACAGCGTGCGTATGGACAAAAACACAAATACATATTTTTTCCCTTGATTTGAATGAATGAAGTGAAAAATACTTTATTTATCCCTCTTAGAGAGATTATTGATTATTGTAGAGCCATGTAGAGACTGCCCTCATTTCAAAATGTCCGTTTTTGTAAAAATGTACAAATTCATGAGTCTGATTTCAGCTCCCAGCTGCATGAATAAGTGAAAAATCTCACTTTACAAGAAAAAATATGGTTTCATTTAATCTACTATATCCTAGTATACTAGACATGGATATAAAAACAAAGAAGGGATGCCATTTTAAAAGGAGACCAAAAACAAGTTTGTGACTGAAGATATCATCAGTGGAGCCCAAGAGAGAAGAGAAAGTCTCTTTGGATGGAGAGAAGTTATAGTAGCATGCGTCAAATATACACGAGTGAAGTCGTTTCTAGCACCATAATCAAATTTTTCTTTTGAACTTATATGTTTGTGTTTCTGACTCTATAAATGTTTATCCCTTTTTCTCTCTTCACACATCCAAGTATATAACATTATTAAGAAATCCCACCTGATCCTACTCTTTTTCTCTCTCACACACACACACAAAGCGCATGTACAAGCCCACCCCCACCATCCCATCCTGCACAAGCATCAAGTCCAATCCCTAATTTCTTTCTCTTAACTGAATACAAGTATAAAAATATAAATTGGAAATAAACATCTGGCTTGATGCTTGAGGTTCAAGATTTGGCTTGAATGTGTCAAAGTATTGGTTGTGTTAGATTGTCCACAAGGGTTGAATCAACAGATGACAGAGAAGTCTCCATGTGATGGACAGTTGCAAAAGCTTGTGTGAGTGTGTCTTTACAAGTGCATATTTTCCATTTTAACATCAAAGACTTGTGAACTCATGGTTTAAAGTTCATGTGATGCAAAGCGTTCATGTTTCAGACACATTCTTACATCGCAAAAACCAAATCATACGTGGGTTGAGACAAAGCCGTGGATCTGTCCACAGTTTACACATCCCGCCCCCAGGAGTCCAGTAAAAGCTACGGTCCACTGAACTGAACAACTCCGACGCTGCACTGAGATAAATATTTTCCCAAACTGCTGGAGTAGAGGAATTAAACATTTACTCAAACATTAAAGAGTAAAAATTACATTTTTGGTTTTGGAAAACAACAAAGAACAGTGTAAATACACTCCCTCAGGATTTTATATCTATGTGTGTGTACATGTGTGATGGGGGAAGGGTGTTATTTGCATGTTTCAAACTGGTTTTTTTACCTTCACAACAGATGCTGCTAAAGTGAAACCAGTTTTCTCTCAGGATATTGTGTTACACACCTCTGTCTCCTCTCGTTACACAGAGACTGCCAACACAATTATTCAGTTGTGCTGTTAGATGATGGACACGGAATATTTTAATCAAACACATTCATATTTAAAGTTTCAACAGAAATTAGGTGTGTGTCAGGATGAAATAAACTCTTGAGAGCATCCCGATCAACACGTTTCATGCCTGGAGCTCCTTTTGTCATTTATTTCTACCATTATTCATTTTTTGTTCAACACTTTTTCAGATCATGTTGTTTTCAAAACAAACAGGTAAACATAAGCGAAGGAAAAGATGATGTCACTGCCTCCTCTCTCTCTCCTGCTACATATCTGTCATCCTCCCCTTTCTTTACCCAGTAGAGCAGGTGTGGCGCTTCTAGACCTGATCAGTTGCATACAGGTAGCTGCTCAGGTGACAAAAGAGAAAAAGAAAACACTCTCAAGTAAAGAAAGAAAGAGAAAAGGATCAGAAAGAGAGGGGGAAGGAGAAGACAATTATTAGGAATACAAAAGGGGGAGGGACAGAGACCGATGGAAACAGGCAGCAAACAAATGAAGTAAAGCTGAACTGAGACACACCTGCAGCTTAGTAAAGGCTACTGAGGGCAGACGAACAACCGAAACAGTTGGAGAGAGCTCTGCATTCCTAAAACAGGAATTAGTCCAACATCGCAAATGTGGCAAGAAGATAACATGCAGAGAAATGGAAGCATATGAAAAGGATTACATATGATGAAAAGGGCAGACAAAGAGAAAACCGACAAAGATTCAAGAGAAGACCCATCAGATAGAGCTGCAGAGAAGGCAAAAGGAAAGCACCGGGACTCTACGGAAAGGTCGGTGAGGATTTCTCAAACACTTCCGAAGATCTCTGCCTCTTCATCATGGCTTCGTTAGGGATGCAGATGTTGGCCAGTGGCCTGTGCCTGCTGGGTTGGGCAGGGGTCATCATCAGCTGCATGCTACCTATGTGGAAGGTCACTGCCTTTGTGGGCAGCACTATTGTGACCTCGCAGACCATCTGGGAGGGCATCTGGATGACCTGTGTGGTTCAGAGCACAGGGCAGATCCAGTGTAAGCCATATGAGTCTCTCCTCGCTCTCACCTCTGACCTGCAGGCTGCCAGGGCTCTCACGGTGCTTGCGATCACAACAGGCGGCTTAGGCCTCATTCTGGCGTTTGTTGGAGGAAAGTGCACTCGCTTCTTGGATGAAGAAGGAGGTGGAGTGAAGGGGAAAGTGGCAGTAGCAGCAGGGGCAGTGTTGATAGCCACAGGGGTGCTTTGTTTGATTCCAACATCATGGACCGCCGGGTCGGTGGTGAGGAAGTTCTACAGCGCCTCAATAGATGCTCAGCGGAGGGAGCTTGGAGCCTGCCTTTATATTGGTTGGGGGGCGTCCATCTTGCTTGTTCTGGGAGGAGGTTTGTTCATCAGCTCAGCTTGCCCTCTTAACGCCCATGACACGGACAAAAGCCCCTCTGTTCGCTACCTGGTGGTCCGCTCCTCCAACGGGTCCAGCAGGGTGGGTTCATATCACAGCAGGGTACCCACTGCAATGTCCCATCCTGTCCGGGCCATGTCCCCCAGGCGTCAAAGCCAAGAGGGAGCGACACCAAAGTCTCCGCTCTACACAAAGCCACCATGGGAAGTTGGGTCTGACCAGGATTTTAGAGAGTCAGAAAGATCATGGGTGCCATCAACAAAGTCACAGATGAAAAGAGAAGAGTCGACAAAATCCGAACACAGCGAGGCGCCGTCGACAAAGTCTCAGCTGAAACAAGCAGACATGGAAGAGACATCAGTTCGGAGTGAAAATGAAGATGCATTTTCAAACCCAGCTAAAACATACCTGTGATATGAGCACAAAGAGATGAAAAATGGAGACATATTTACTGAGGTTTAGATGCATAATGCAGTTTACTGTTCCAACTGATATTTGAAAGTCTCACTTTATTTACTTTGTGATTTTTTACTGATGAAAAGCAGTTCACAAGCCCACAGTTTAATTCCACCATGAGTTCTTTTTGAGGTAAATTAGGGAAAGGAGTACATATGTCAAAGCAGAGGAGAGAATATAGCTTTATATGGGCTTGAACTGACTGGAAAACCAGCTAAAAGTAAAGCAAGTGAAGTATGCACAGTTGTCTTCTTTGTAATGAATGAACTTTTTTCACTGCAAACTGTTGGCTTTGTGATTTAATGTATAATATCTTACTGGCATCGGCTGGTTTTTCTGTTTAAATGCACTGAATGAAGATTTGTTTAGAAATTGACCTCAGACAGTTAAGGTTTTTTTCTTTATGTTGGACAAATAGCACCTTGAATACTATGTGATTAATGAAGGAACCTGAAGGAGATATTTACAATAATATTAATTTTACATTTCTCTTAACATTAATAGATTTGTTTTCTTTTTTCCACCAGAGTACGTGTGAATGGCCATGAAAACTTCCTTTTCTTGTGTAAAGATTTTGATATTTGTTATTCTCACCAGAGGTTTCTGTGAAGATTATGCTTTTTGTCAAAGCCGTGAAATTTCAGTGTTTTCTTATTTTATTTAAAAAAAGTCACTGAAAACATTTTTACATTTGCTTTTCAATAAATTACTGTAATTTCGATGAGTCGTGAATTAATTTATTTACAATTCTTAAACATTCAAAACCACGAGACATGGACAGAAAAGAGCTTTTCAGACTTTTTGGTCCTCCTGGATATTACAAGCTACAGGACAAACTGGTTCAACAGAGAGTGGCATGACAGCAAGAGTGCATTGCTGGAGGAGGAAGTGCGGGGTGTTTGCAGAGGAATCAACATTCAGTTTCAGTGAATCATGTTGACGGAACATCTTTAAGTTTTCTGATTCAGATTTCCAGAAACAGCATCATTTAGCACCAATGTGGACGGAAAGATACACGACTATCTAAACCAGAAACATTTTGTTAGCTTAATAAGGAAGAAAAAGTCAAACAAACACTAAAATTTAATTTAAAAAAAAATTACTGAAATTAAATGAATTAAAAACACCTCACCCAACTTTAAATTTCTTGTCAATGAAGTGAAAATGCAATTAAATTCAAATAAAATTCTTTATTAATCTCAGGGAGAGGACAATCACTTGTTGGACACAAGATTTTTGGATACATGTGTCCACTTGTGACATGAGGACAAAATTTTTATCATAAATATTTAGATTATTTAATATATGTTGTATGTGAATTTAGCTTAATATCTTTGTACTCAAGTAATTTGTTCTTGAACGTTGCTATTCTGCACAAATTCTAATGTGAAGTCAAGTCGGCTCACACTGTTGTACATTGGGTTATAGCTTCTTGTAGAGGTACACAACACCAGATATGTAGCCATCCTCCTGCTCTGACACAGCTCTCTCCCAGTCGTCCACCTCAGTGACCTCCACACAAGTCCAGAGCCCCTCTTCTTCCATCCGTTTCAGCTTGCTCTCAAGGGCCGCTTTGTATTCCAGATTGTCTTGATTACTTCTGGTTGTCATGCAAACGTAGCCACCTGGTGGAAAGATAACACAGCTCATGTGGTATATGAAGTGAAGTGGGTTGTTATTAAGTTACATCTTATGATTGTAGTTTAAGCTGAAACACAGTAAAACCAAAAATTACACACTTACCTGACTTGGAGGCCTTGCACAGGTCTCTGACCACACCAACAGGAACCTGACCCATACTTAATGCTCCCACGATCACAACCACATCAAACAAATCAGCTGGAGGAGAAGAGAAATGAGTTACATAATTGTAGTACCACAGGTTGTGCCTTGAAGAACCAACTCTAAAGAGCTGTTTAAAAAAGTAATTACAAAGAGGGCGAATAATAAAACAACCACAACAGTGTCTGAGTACAGACTGAGTGACTGAGGATTATTACAATTACACTCACTAACTGTGAAAAGACTAAAGATATAAAATCATGCTTCTTGAGGATCACCAAACAAATCACAGTGACTGATAACATGGGTGATGTGATATGTTTTTTAGATGCATTACCCCATTCTGCAGGCAGTGGATCCTCTCCCAGCAGGGACTGTTTCAAGTTCTGGTACAAACCGCTCTCTTTGGCCATGTCCAGCATAGCCTCACTGCCATCAACACCAACAAAATGTCCAAATCCATGTTTTTTCATCTGTGCAACAGACACACATTTGCCTATTATATAGTGGTATATAGTGGTATTGACAACGACTGTACAGAAAAAAGCATAGCTTGTCACATAATAAATAGCTTATTGATATTCAATGAAAGTATCAGTATCTTTGACAATGAAAGGGATCACATTTTTTTAACAGAATATCTTCAGAAAAGGCTTTCATCAGGTATGTAGAAATAACTGTAAATATTGTCTTTGCTCAAATTTTAACTAAAGCAGGAGTTACTTACTTGTTTAGCCACCAATCCTGTACCACAAGCCACATCCAACACAACAGCTGCTTCTCGTGTACTGCTGAAATGGGACGAGATGGTGTTGGCTGCCAGACTTGGTGCCCGGTAGTCCAGAACAGCCACATCCTATTTAGGAATAAAAAAAAAGCAGTAAACATTCATCTGATATTCTGAGCAGTTTGCTGTTGTAAGAGTGCAGTTAAACATTTCGACTCTAAGTTGCGCCAAACTTCAACAAGGCAGGTGTACGTTAGTTAAACTGGAAAGTGTTAGAAACCGCAAGTGTTACATTTCTTTGTTCGCGATCTGTGCTTCCTTATTTCAGTGTAAGCAGGATTTTGTCATCACTGGTTACACACTCCACTTATTTAATCAGTGTGTGCAGTTTAAAAGAAAACAATTTTCTACTGAAGAAATGGCTTCTATTTCTTCTGTTTGCAGTGTACACACCATGCTTAACCCCATGTCACACACAGCTGCATCATGCAATCTGAGGACTGAAATGGCACATACTAAAATAAACTAAAAAAGTTGAAGTAAAAGTATTTGAGATTTACAATTTCATACATTTTTAAAAAGCTATGAACACCCTATAGAATGAGTGTTTCTGAAATCTCTATGATTTTCCTGCAGCTGACATCTTTCACGCAGTGGAAAATACCATTTTTGACGGATACAAGTTATAGTTTTAAATGATAAGATCACTCCTCTGAATGACCACTAGATGGCAGTATAATGCTGCTATTGCATCTATTGTTAATCTAATGCAGCTGTAATCTGTGCTTTTTGCCTGAGCTTCTTTCTTGTTTATCATTTTTGTTTAATTTGTTATGAAATCTAATACTGTTGACCACTCCCAACTAAAGCTATCTTTCAGTAAAATTGGCCCCTTAAGAGCCCTTATCCTAACTCTGAAACATAGTGGTGGTAAAACCATGGTTTGGGCCTATTTAACAGCACCTGGACCAGACCACCCTTCCATCACTGAGGGAATGATGAATAAAAAATTATACCAATTAATTCTATGAATAAAAACAGTATGTAAACCTTTCAAAAAATGGGATTATGCAGCAAGACGGTAATAAGAACCTGAAAGGAGCAGTTCGTGTAAGGAAACCGAGTAATATCCCTGAGTGGAAGCTGCTCTGCAGAGAGGAGTGCGTTACACATGTCCGGTCAAAGTGCAAGATTGATTAACACTGACTGCAATTACTGCACATGTTTGTGTCTACCGCTGAGGGCAAGACTTTACATATTCATGCCACTCAGATATGTAACATTAGATCATTTTCATAATTTAAAAAAAGAACAAATATGTTTTTGTTTAATCTGTAATGGATTTATGTAAAAATGTTCATTCTTATGCAGTAAAATAAAACCCTCTAGATGGTTCACAGTCTTAAGCACCACTGGATTTACCAGGAATAAAAAAAAATGGACAGTGGTAATACTTTGCTGTTGCCATTCAACGTCACTATTCTCACCTGATCGTAGTTCTCCGCCCACGAGTTGTAGAAGTTGACCTTGTCCCATGATGTGGTACTTTCATGAGCTGATAAGATGATCGCTTTTACATTTTCAAATACCTTATCGACAGCTGACATTATCTAAAACCTGTCTGAGAAAAGAAAAATGGAGTCAATAAATAACTGTATAAAAGATATTTTTGGATTCTCGGTCTTCTGACAACCTCAATTTCCCTTATTGCAATATCATGTAAATTGGTTTAAAATTAATTTAAATTGTTATAAGAATTGCGACACCGCGAGGCTATAGCTAGACTGGAGAGAATTAAAATAATAATAATAATAATAAACTGTTACACGTGCATTAGTGCAACAGTACTTTTCAAATGATCAAATTTGGGAAATGTTAGATTATTTTCTTTGAGAAATTAAAGGAGTAGCCCATAATTGTTAATGTTGACATGTGTTGCTGACCACTTGGTCAGGTCACCCTTGTGAAAGAGATTATCTCAACGGATTTTAACTGGTTAAATAAAGGTCATAAAATAAAATGAACATATAATTGCATTTCATCTGACTAATACACTAATTGTTGCAGTTCTGTAACCATTACATTAATCTAATTTAAGGTTTATAAAAAAAAGGAACATGAAACATTACTGTTGCCTCATGCTGCTGCTTGTCTGTGTTTTCCTATGGTTGTAAAATGTCTTGCTTGTTGCTATAGCTACCTCTGAGCTACTAACACTGACCTCGCTGGTTGCTTTTACTGTCACTTTCTCTCTCCAGAGCTCACAATTATCATCCAGGCTCAGCAAAACAACACTTAGGAGTTGCGGACTGAACCAGGAAGCAATAGACGTAAATTGGGACCACTATTCCCTCAGTAAAAACTATCAGGAAAAGATGCGTTCCAGGACATTTCCGCCACTTATTGTAATACAAAACTTTTTACGGGTTAAAAGGTTTCATCAACTTTATCTCATCACCATTGGCCAGACAGATAATTTATACGCGAATCAAATTTGGATAGACCCCTTACTGCTGCCTTGATGGAAACCTTACATTGGATTAAAAATCTTTATGTTAAATATTTCCTACAACCATTGAAGTAGGCATTAGTGTATCCAAAGTTTTGCACATGCGCAGTAGCTTTGTGCCTATGTTATTCATGTTCCCACCTGTAGAGTTACTGGAGTCAAAACAAAAATCTTCTGGAAAGTCGTTCTGATTTAACGCTAACCAGCTAACTTCGTACCAACTGATTTGCTTTGCTTTGGCAAAGTTGTTCCGGTGATAACTACAAACCATGTATTCGTTTTA
>JAOXYM010000016.1:13285308-13301599 GCA_028567055.1 Leptatherina wallacei | reverse complement strand
TTCGTTTTATTTCATTATGGAGATCTCCGAAAAGTTCCACCCTGTCTCCAACTTGTTTTGCTCCGTTTTTGTGGCATAACGTGTAAAAATAACGCTGTTTAGTGGTAGACGTTAGCTTAGCATTGGTCACCCCGACACAAAAGCCCAACCTCCTCCGAGCCTTGGTGGACGGCAGAAGGTTAACTTCACTCCCTGGTAATGGGCCTCAATCTCATTGTAATTGCTTCTTGTTTTAAACAAAGAAATAACATGTTTTTTGTCTGTAAACAATTTGATGTTGCATTATTTTATCAGTCGATGGCTCAGAAACAGGATACAGAAACTTTTCTCCAAGTGCTTTACATTGTAGATAACATTGAACTGCTAAGACTTTTCTTGGCTCTAAATACAGTTATGTTCTTGTTTACAGGTCTCTTTATTAAAAGGAAAAAAAGAAAAAATAAACCAACAACTTCAAGATGTCTATTTTGGGATTAAAGAAGAAACAGCCAAAGACTTTCAAAGTCAAAGTTATCACTATGGATGCTGAAATGGAGTTCAGTTGTGAGGTATGGATACCTGTAGGCTTTTGTGGATCTTTTATCTGCCTCAGTTAAACAAGCCAACATGAAATCACTTATTCTATGTATGTGTTTGTGTATGAAATCCTTAATTTACTCTCATGAAATCAACCAACTCTTATTTGTGGATAAACACACGGAAGGAAGGCCAGACATGCTCATGTAAGATGATGTTCTTGATGATGTGTAGGCCATGATGTGCAAAAGTCCTGGAGACCTTACTCAAGTCATATTACAGGTGCACTACATCTGGGGAGATAAGGAAGGACCAGAGCAATGTTGTTGTGATCATAAACACTAACACCCTGATATATGACATTCAGGCTCCTTCAGTGGCTGCACAGGTCCTGACTCGTTCAGTTGTTTCATCAATAAAGTCAGTTTGTTCACCATTTGAACTGTGGCTTCTCTCATCATTTGGTGCCAGTTACTGCATGTAATAGTGTATTTTTTCCCCTTTATATTTAACAGAGCACAAATGATTTATATGCTAATCAGAGCTTCACAATGATACTGTTGATTTGCATGTTTTCTGTTTTGGAACCAATGTTGCTTTTTTAGTATATTGAAGTGAGCTTCAAATATGTCCTTTTTTAATCTGATGAAATGCCTGCTGGGTACAAGAATGAGTGTGTGAACCTGTGATTAAGGACTTAAAAAAATTGACATTTTTAAAAGGAAAAGGTCATTCACACCCTCCTGTGCCACTATAATCAATTACAGAAGAGGGAAAAACAATGACACTGCAGTTAGTTTCATGTTGGAAAAGGGCAACATCTTTCTTACCAGAATGGTTCTCACAGGTTATCTGGGTGAAATATTTTCCAAAGAAGAAGTGCCATGTCCTGTACATACAGTTAAGACAGAGACATGTTTTTTGACATGTCAGCTTTGGTGGTGCTGCTAAATTTGGCGCTACTAGCATTTTCAGCAGAGGGCAGCAGTTCTGCTGGCACAGAAAATGTTTTCTTAAGCTCTGATAACTAAAGATTGATCCAGAACCGCAACTGCAGAGGTTTGCTTTAGCTTTCAGTGTCTTAGCTCACTGAATTGTTTATCACTGTTTTTTTTCTCAGGTTAAATGGAAAGGAAAAGACCTGTTTGATCTGGTGTGCCGCACTGTCGGTTTAAGGGAAACCTGGTTTTTTGGACTGAGGTACACAGTTAAGGACACTTATGCCTGGCTAAAACCAGAGAAACGGGTGAGTAAGAGTTGTCATTTTTTCCTGATTATCACCTCGGCATGTAATAGATTGTAAAGATATCAGTTGCTAAATATTTTAGTTTATTGCAAGTGACGATGATCGTGGCTTAACACTTAAGTGAAAGTTAAGTCTATTAGCCCATATGTTGCATACTTTTCATCAGCTCTTCTGTTATTTATTTGTTCTTGAAGGTTTTGGACCAGGAGGTTCCCAAGGACTCGCCTATAACTTTTCATTTCCTGGCCAAATTTTTTCCTGAAAAAGTAGAGGAGGAACTGGTCCAAGAAATTACCCAACACCTTTTCTTCTTACAGGTAGCATAGCCCATTGCATTCCTTTTAGAATAATCACACGTGTTTAGTTGTACAAATGCTCTCAAAAAGAAGGCCTGATATTGTGTAATTCAGTATCTTAACACATCTTATAAAAACTCTTGTTTAGGTGAAAAAACAGATATTAGATGAAGAGATATTCTGTTCCCCTGAAGCCTCAGTTCTGCTGGCATCCTATGCTGTCCAGGCAAAGGTATGAGGACCGCGTGATGTTAAATTTGTTGTACCGCTATTAAGCTGGACCTGTCTTTTTGTCTCTTAGAGCTGAACTTAACATTTTACTATCAAGGCTTTATTTGAATTATAAATCAACAAGTTGTTCATTATCTTGTAAATATATGTTTTAGTTTTCCAGTGAGCAGCATTTTTTTCTCTCTCTTTGTTTGCATCTGCTTTATTATCAACTTCATTTACAGTACGGGGACTACGACCCAAACTTTCACAAGCCGGGCTTCCTGGCACAAGATGAGCTGTTGCCTAAAAGGGTGTGTACTCAGCACTAGATTTATATGAAAGCAGTTTAATTTGTTAGTCTGGGTTTGCCAGTGTCTGCGCGTTCAGGGTATATGATGTCATCCCTGTGGTCTTTTGTCAATACCCCAGGTTCTGATGCAGTACCAAATGACAGCCGACATGTGGGAGGAGAAGATCACAGCATGGTATGCTGAGCACAGAGGCATCGCCAGGTAGGTTTGACTGCTCAAAGACAACATGTGAAAACAAATTAACACCTTAAAAAAAGGTATGATCCTACTTTCTGTGTGTGAGGTGTGATTTAAATATAAATAACCCTCATCCTCATCCTCACATTGTCCGTACAGGGATGAAGCTGAGATGGAATACTTAAAGATTGCTCAGGACCTTGAGATGTACGGTGTCAGCTACTTTGCCATTACAGTGAGTGTTAGTGGGTGTGACACAATGTTTCATTTTGCATGGCGCCATTAAAAATGCAGCTTTTAACGTTGCTGTCATATTGGTTCACATCAACAGCAAAATAAGAGGGACACAGACCTGTTGCTTGGAGTTGATGCTCAGGGGCTTCACATCTACAGCCCCAACAGCAAACTTAACCCCAACAAGTCCTTCCCGTGGAGTGGGATCAGGAATATCTCTTACAGTGAAAAGGAGGTAATAGCAGGCAGCAGACATTAGTACAGTTTTGGTTTGGTTTGGACAAGCTAGTTGAAAACTAGAAACAACACTTCTATTATGACACTGCTGAAAAGAATGGATTCATATTTTCTAGGGATGTGAATCTTACAGTAATTCACGATTCAATCTGATTCCGATTCTTGGGGTGACGATTCGATTCTGTATCGATTCTTGATTCAAATCTAACTCAATACACAATCAATCCTCTTTTAGTAATACTACTTGCTAATTAACTACATTCCTCTATAAGCCAGAAAGAGCTCTGAGGAATTGTTTTATTAGTTGAAAGAAAACTGATTATGTTGATCAAAAAAAGGTTTATTTTTGCAAACTTTAACATGTCTTTGTAACTTAGCAGTAGCTTTGAAAGTAGTCAGGCAAATCATTTTCAAGTCTTTCAAAATATCGATTCTTGGAAATTTTGAAACGATTCAGAATCTTGATGAACAAGAATCTGGATTCTGATATGATTCGATTTTTTTGGGCACCCCATAATATTTTCTTTATTCTCATGGTAGAACTTTTGTTTCAGGGTTTATTTGCTTTTATCACTTTCTTGTTGCCTACGTTGAATTACTGTTATTTGTTTGTAGCAGATGATGTAATCTTTGTCATCCGCTCATTTCCATGAGAGTCCATTTAGATGACAAAAACTGAAACCAAATGGTCTGTGCTTAAAAACTAAACTCAAACTTCTTTCAACTTTCATATGTACTTGTGCTATGTGCTGTATTTAACATCTTTTAGTTCTGTGTTTGCTGGCACTTGCTCACAGTTTTTCACTTTTTCATGTGATCCTGGTTAACAGTTTTGAAAAGCTGCACTGCTTCTTGTTGCCAAGAAGCCTCCATGTTTTCATGTTCAGTTGTAAAATGTATAAAAACATTATTACAATGAATTAGTGCAAAAATATTCTCTCAAAGCAAAATTCAGTTCTAAATAAACGGAAATCAGCCAATAGGGGAGAATCGAAAATAGGAATGATGTCCAGAATGTCTAAAAATCTATTAGGTCTGGTATAAGTTTTAATACTAAAGAATACTGTATAGGAAAAGTAAATTGTAACATTTTAGATTTGAAAAGGGAATTGGAAAGTTATTGCAGCTGCCCATAGAAATATACCAGTTGTAAAATGTATGGAGGGAAAAAAATGGCTATTTTGATTTAGCTGTTTGTCTGCAACAGTCTGCTCCATGTCATGATGAAGTCTCCTTTAACAAAAAGCATATATTCATATTGAGCTGTTAATTTAGCCAAGTTTATGGTTAAGTTGCAAAGGCATCAGTGTTGACTGAAGTAAATGTTTGAACTTTCCCTCATGACAGTTCACAATCAAACCCCTGGACAAAAAGAAAGATGTTTTCAAATTCTACTCATCTCAGCTGCGTGTCAACAAACTGGTTGGTTTTCCTCTTTGTCCATCCTAATGTTCAATTTTTACCAAGTCACATGAAAGATAAAACAGTGTAAAGTAAATAATCCCTCTTGTATCAAGATCCTGCAGTTGTGCATCGGTAATCACGATCTGTTCATGAGGAGGAGGAAGGTGGACTCAATTGAAGTGCAGCAGATGAAGGCTCAAGCTAAAGAGGAGAAGGCCCGCAAGAAGGTTAGGGTCTGTGCACCTGTTTTAGAGCAATGAGGATGTTAATATCAGAAGGGGTGAACACAGTGGGCAATCAGAAGGATTTTATTCCTGGTTCAATGTCTTGAGCTTAACTTTATTTCTTGGTCTCCGTCTAGATGGAGCGTCAGATCCTGGCACGGGAAAAACAAATGAGGGAGGAAGCAGAACGGGCAAAAGAGGAGATGGAACGAAGACTTTTCCAGCTGCAGGACGAATCACGACTGGCCAACGAGGCACTGGTGAGAGCTTCATCTATTAGATTAGATGAGGACTGAATTTTTTTTCTACTTTTAAGTAGCAGGCGTAAAGGACAAATCATGATGGGGAATTGACAAGAAAACAATAAATAACATGGTAGTTATGTTGTGGATGTTACAGATTCCTCTATCATGTTCATCCTTTAACACTTGATTCCTCCCCCAGTTTATTTTAAGCCGTTTTGTAAAAATTGCTCATTATATGTTACAATGCAGCTGCGATCTGAAGAGACGGCAGACCTGCTGGCAGAGAAGGCCCAGATCGCTGAAGAAGAAGCCAAGCTTTTGGCCCACAAGGCTGCAGAAGCTGAGCAGGAGAGACAGAGGTTAGAGGTCACAGCCATGAAGTCCAAGGAGGAGAAAAGGCTGATGGAGCAAAAGATGAGGGAGGCGGAGCAGCTGGCAGTAAAACTGGTGGAGCAGTCTGAGAGAAGGTCTGAAATCATCTTTACTAATCTTACTTGGAGCATTTCCTTAGATCCAGTACTCTTTCTGCTGTAACTTTTCCTATTATGTAACACTCATGTTAAGCTTGTCTTGATTATTTTTACATAAATTAAGTGACAGCATCAATTAACTTTTGAATAAATACATGAAATGCTGTTAATTACTGTACTATAATGCAGTAATGCAGTAGCATTAAATCACCGTAGCAAAACCAACATTGTAATCCTTTTTATTCCATACATTCTCCTTCTGTCAGTACTGACACCTACATTAGCTACAGTGCAACTTGACATGTGGATTTGTTGTACTAGAAGAAACTGTTCCTTGATCTGAAGCTGGTTTCAGGTGTTTGGCAACCTCACAGCTAGATTTCTTTTGTTTTAGATCATGTGGTAAAACATATGTTGACTTAAAAGGCATTGCTTCATCAGATTTCAATTTAGAGAACTTATTTCTATTATTATGGTTTGTCACCAAGTTGTTTAAATACCTAATGTACAGATCATTGTTGCACATTTTTTAAGTATGTTTGGTTGAAAAGTTGGAACCAGAAGCATAAATGTTAAGAATGAGTTTAATCTGTTGTCTGGACCACAGGCACATGATCACAACACCTAAACCCAGCTGTGTCTTAATAAGCTGTAGTATAAAATCAGGCCATGTCCAGTAAACTTCACAGTTTCTGAGGTTTAATTTGACCCAGAGAAATCAGATGTTGGTTAACTTAAGGTTTAAGTTGTTGTAAAATAATCTGCACAGAGCTGATTGTCTAAATTTCATATACAGTAAATTAAAAAATACTTTGTTGAGGATAGAATTGTAGTTATTGCTCAATATTTTTGCTTATCAATTCCCCATGATAGCAAAGTTAGGAATTGCAAATTTATTAAAGATAAAAAAAAAAAAAAACCTAATCTGAAATGTGCATATATATTCAGATCAGGTGCTGTGGCAGGTGATCAGGTGGTCAGGCACATCCTTTTAATTATCCTTGATGTATTTAGAACATGATCCAGCAGGTCCAGCTGGGGTAATCTGATTTGATTGGACATATTTTATAAATATGCACCTGTGTGTGTTTTTATTGGGTCTAATTCTTCAAATTTTGTATTGGGGTTAGAATAAAGCCAAACCATTTAATCTAAAGACTTTCAGGTTCTGACTGAGAGATAGAAAAGATGTCGAATATGAATAAAATTGGATTATTCAGTCCAATGTTTTGCTCGAGTTTCACATCTTGAAATTCTGTTGCAGTAGTTATACATTTAGATCACATTAGCTATGTAAAAGACTAAGATTAAAAATAGGTTTCCTGTGCATAGTACTCCTGGGGTGTCCAATTCAACCTGCAGGACAGTGTCTCTGAAGGACTGGAAATCTCTATAGTATCCCAACATATTTACTACAAACTATTGTCACTATTGGCTCACCAGCTCTGAACTAACCAAACCTCTTGTCTCCAGGCTAAAGGAGGCCGATCACCTGAAACAGGACCTGACAGAAGCGAAGGATGCTGAGCGAAGAGCCAAGCAGAAGTTGCTTGAGATCACCAAGACAACATACCCTGTACAGTGACGATACTGTTGCATCTTTGCTCTTTTTGATTCCTTTTATTCGTTTGAGCTTGTTTTGTTTTTTTAGGTGTTAAATCCGAATCCCTGATATATGACTGCTGTTACAATACACCTATTTTAATAACTAAAGGCCATTGATTAGCTGCTGTGTGTGATTTTTTAGCTAAACTGAAGAGAAAAAAGTTATTGAGTTCAAATGTGTGATTGTCATTAATGGATGAAGTAGAGATGGGAATGTCTTCCCTTGTAGGTCTTCTGAGATTCAGGAAAGAATATTATTACTTGGGGGGGAAAAAATAAGTTGTGTTTTATTTACATTTGTGCGCATTTTTAAAAAGGAATGATTTAGCAACAAAGGTCTAAAAAGAAATAAACCATAGTTCCCAAAGGCAACCAGAAAACTGCAACAGAGACAACAACAAGAAAAAAGGAATGCTTTTTATTTTTAGGTGGACTTTGATAGAAATAGTTTGCTTTCACTCTGACTCAGCTGTCAGATCGCAGTGAGAGAACTTGGCTCACTTGATGTGCCTACAATGTGCATTCATGAAGCTTCGATCACATTTTTGTTTTACCTGTGTGACAAGTGCATTATTATAATGCGCTTTACATTCCTGACATTTCCCACTTAGTTGACACGTGTTTACCTGTCCTCCAGCTCATAGCAGCCTACTCTACTCCCCCCGCTCCTCCTGAACCAGCAGACTTTGCCTATTCAGCAGCGTCTATGACTTCACGGCTCGACTTCAAGGACTCTGACATGAAGAGGCTATCGATGGAGATTGAGAGGGAGAGGTCAGCTGGGGGGTTAAAACCCAATGTAGCAACATTTTGGATTTGCAGACTGTTTATTGATGCTGCTTTTGTCATGCATGAATACAGGCTGGAGTATATGGAGAAGAGCAAGCACCTGCAGGACCAGCTAAAGGAGCTGAAGTCAGAGATCGAGTCTCTGAAGCTGGAGGAGCAGCAACAACAAGCCAGCCTGTACAGCCTCCATAGTGAGGCCAGGGGATACGTCCAGGAGCCCGTCTACATACCTCACAGCAACGTACGTATGATTTTATTTCATCATTACTAATCGCTAATGATCCATTTCATCTTTTGAATGTTGAATAAAATGGATCAAATAAATCCCTGTCTTGTTTTGCAGCGAAACTCCGCCTACATGTCTCAGATGGCCTTCTTCGAAGAAGTGTGATCCCAGTTCTTCAAAGTCAGGAAGGAGGGCACCTGTGACTGTAACTCAGTGCTCCGTCAACATGTACCTAAATAACACTAACAATCAGACACAGAGTTGTGATAGAAAAACCTTTCATCTGTCTTCAGCAGACACAGACACCACCTGCTACATGCAGCATGTTTGCCACTTCTGTCATCTTTATATTAAGAAGATAATCGTGTGACATACCTAACACTGACTCAGGATGCGGTGCTGAAAATGGATGTATGAACAAGTTTTTATTTCATGTGTTTTGTGTGGTTGTAAGGGATACCTAGCCTAGCTTTGAGATGGTCTCCTATTAAGGAGTTACTAATGCCTTGAAACATTTTGATAGTCAAATTGAAAATGTTGGTTGTTTTCTTTGAAATGGACAAAATATTTTCACACACACATTTTTTTTTTTTCTTTTGAGAAACCCAAATATCAGATTTGAGAAGCTACTGCTGAACGTAGCTCGGGGAAACTCCAGATATCTCGATTGGTTGTAGACAGTGTGTAATACAGTATTGACAAGTATGAGTGTGCAGTAGGAGTGATAGTGTGTAACAAAGATACATTCAGTGTTAGGGCTTTTATTTGTATTTACTTCTTCTTAAACTTCCTGAACTGCCTTTAGTGATATCACACAGGTGCCTTTATTGTTTTCAGAGCCTGATTGTGGCAGTTCAAACACATGTTTTACTGTTTCAAGCTTGAGCGCTGCCATTTTAAGACTTTATATTTTGTACTCCAGACTGCTGACATGCATTGAACTTCTTTTTATTTTGCTACGATTTAAGATTTTAAGGTTTTCTTTGTTGTCTTTGTGATCATATGTCTTAGCTTTAGGCTTACCTTAACTTTTGGGTTCATGTCTTCCCTTTTATTATTTTACAGAACAGACTGGGAGCTTTCACTGTTTTTTTTTCTTTTGCCTGAGCTCGTGCACATCTCAGGGTTAGTGTTGGAGACAATCACAGCCAGTGGAATCGCATTAGTTTTCCTGTATGGTACAGTCTTTAACAGAGCCCATCCAATACCAGATTTTAGACGTAATTATTATGGAATATTTTTTGATAACAGGCTGAAACAGAAAGTATTGGGTAACACCATTTCTAAACTAAATTGCCCTAGATGTGTTTTCTTTTTGCATTGTAGTCTGTAAAAGACTCTTCTTAAATTGACAACTTTACAGGCTGATACCAGTTTATCTTCAACAGAACGATATCAGCTGATCATATCGGTCGGGCTCTAGTATTATGTGAAGATAAGTATTATAGTATGTCACTTGAGTCAGCAGATGATACACTGCATTTCATAAAGAGAATGAGCGTGCTCTGTTGCATTTCTCGTTTCATGCTCCAAAAGGGAGAAAGGCTGCATGCCAAATGTACAACCTGAGATTCTGCATCTTTGTTTATTTGGACCAGCCTATTAGATGGATTTAATTCTATAAAGAAACCGTGACAAATGATGGGTTCATTATGGCACTATCATTGAGAAACACTAACCTTGGTCTTGTGTAATTAATATTTTCTTCAAATGTGCTTCACTTTCCTCTTTTATCCTTATTTATTTGCGCTATAAATCCTCCATGACATTTCAGGAGGTCTACATTTGGGGTTGTTTTTTTTTCTTTTCTTTTGTTTGTTTTTTTTTTTTTTTTGCAATGTTTAATTTTTCTGATTTTCAAACCACATTAAAGTACAGTGTGAAAAAATAATTTTATATATCTAAGAATCTTAGGGGGGTATGTTTACTTCAAAATCACAAAACTATTACAACTACCTGTCGAGTTATGTCAGTGCTTTGTAACCTCATCTTATAAAGATTAAATCATTTCATTACAACACTGGCACAGTAATGTATCTGTTTTGTGTGATGCTTGTACGCTCATTAGATGTTATCTCAGATGATTAGAAAATAATTTTTGCTCACAATGTGTCTGTAAACATACAGTCCTCAGAACAACATTCTTAAAAATCTGTTGTAATCTGCATTTGAATATCATTAAAATTCTGACAGGCAATCAGACGTCTGATTGATGGTGATGATGTTTGCAGAATAACCAGCAGAGCTTCATGAGCTGTTAGATCAATTTAATTTGAATCAGGTGTGTTGGGGCAGTGAGCCATTAAAACCTGCAGGGCTTTTTCCCTCGTGGGACCAAACCGAGTAGCCCTGCTGTAAAGACATTTATGAACAATTAAGATAGATTTTTTAAAATACATTTTAAAATGATGTACCATCATGTCTACAAATGTTTTATGTTGCTCAACTAAACCGTAATTATTATGAAGGAATTCTTAAGGAGCCATATGAAGCTATAATTCGCTATACCAAGAAAGTGAGCATAGACATAGGGAATAGTTTTTTGGTTTTAAAGGTTTTTTTTTTTTTTTTTTTCAATGTGAAGGTTCTTTATGTGGCTAGAAAACTATTCAAATACTATAAAACATTAAGCAACAACAGTTTGATTTCTAATCTCTCCTCAACACATCTATAAGCCCCAGCAGAACCCTGCAGGCCTTTCTGAACTTCTGGAGAGCAAAGCTCTCAGAGGGAAGTTATTTTTGACTTTATACATACTGAAAATTATTCTTAATCTAACTTTATCAAAGCAAAATCTGTACAAAGACTCCTGCTCCAGCAGGTGTGTTTCATATAGGAAGGAAATGCCACCCTCCACTGACTGAAAATGATATTGCACCTCTGAGCTGACACATCACACCTTAATATTTCAGCTCTGTCTGAATCTACATCGGAATAATTGTGTTGGAAATCAATCAGTGTTTGTGTTAATACACATACATGTTAGTATTGATAAAAGTATATATTTTTTGGATTTTGTTTGCTAGTATCCTCATTTAAGAAATACCACCTTTTTTTATACAAGTAAAATTCAGCTAAATGAAACAATAATTAACCAGAGTGCAACAACAAAAATGTCTTTTCCACAGGTTTAATTACTAAACAAAAACCTGTAATGCTCATGAATCACTTTGAGTGCTGACAGAGGACAGCTTCTATGTTCAATGGTCAGTTTCTCATCAAATTGTGTGAAATATTAAAACCTAATAATAACTTCTCTTGGGCCAACACTACCAGCGATTGACATCATGATAAGGGAATTTTTGAAAGCGTGATTGTATTCATAAATACTTTGTGTACACAGCTGTAACTGCATAAGATTACATCTGCATTATATATTTTTTTAAAAACCTCTTCCAGCTTGCATTTTCTCACTAGTGCTGTATCTAGCCTTGACTCTTTTTCAACTGTTAAACAGAAGCACTTATTATTTTCCCCATTCGTTAAGCAAACTCGCTTTCCAGTGTCCATATAAAATAAACCATCTCCACAGCTTCATCTTGGTGAAGACATTTAACCAGAAAAACCAGGCTTGCTGTTGGATTGCTGTTGTCGCTGTGTGTGGACGGGGCTCAGGGGAAGGATGGTAAGATGGATGAGATTGGAGAGTCTAAAAGAACGACCAAGGAGAATACAAAGCAAACTGTCCCTGGCATCTGGGAAGAAGTGAGGTTTGGAATTGTTGTCACTTTTTTACTATAAGTTGCAGAATAAATCTTTAAAAAAAAAGTCTATGAAATAAACAACCTCCCTTATTTTCCAGCTCAAGCCACAGAATTAATATATTTGGATACAAGACTGACAGCTACTGAGACCAGGTGACCTGGAGAAAGAACACAGGTATTTTAATTACAAATATGATGGTTTAATATATTAAAAAGACTTATTTTACTGATTCAACTTGAACCCACTACTGTACAGAGTTGGCCCATTTGTCCAAGTGAATGTAGAATTGAATGTATAATATGAGTCATAACTGGCCATCGCATGACTGTAAAAAAAACACAATGTTTTTTTTTTATGTTTCACACTCTTAAATAATGTTGATTAAGTTCCATTTATCCAAAAACTAAAGTTGTTCTAGTTTGGTTGTGGGGGGTAATATGTGTACTAATTTCCAAGAGTTCAATTCTACAATCATTGAGACAGTTACTTCATGCTGACAGCTGTCAGATGTGAAATTAAGTATGTGATGTTTTCTGTATAATTGATTGCTTGCTTGTACAGAGCCATGCCAGTATCCAAAGTTTTGTAACCAATGCACAGACACAGGGTAAGACAAAGCTTTGGAAAATACTATGCAAGAAACAATATTAATTATCTTGATAAAGTTAATCTTTAAAAAAAAAAAAAGTATTTGTTTCCCTTAAAAAAAAAGAAGTTTGTTTGCAAATGCACAGTCTACAAAACCCCAGACCAAGCTTTGGAAGGTACAGAACTCAAAGGATACTATCCAGAGCTGCCCCATGGTTCAGACAAAAAAGCAGAACATAAAGAAAGAGATAAGTTAAAAAAAAAATTATTTTAAAAAACAACAAAACAACAAATAATATTTCTTTGGATTGAACTTTATTTAACAGACATAGGAACCAAGGCATTTATTTTATCAAACTAAATTGTATTTATAAAGCATGTTACCTACATAAAAAGCAGCATAAAGTATTTTACATGATAAGACGTTGCTACATATTCACAGGACAGTTTTATTTAGTTTTTAGTATTCCTGAATTAACAACCTGTTGCAATCTGATACATCATGTCATCTAATTAATTTCACCTTGTTAGTGTTTGGGACACTGAGTTCAGCTCACACATTACTCCTAGTATTTGGTTAATTTTACATCCTGTGCTCACAAAAAGAGAATTTTCTATGCTAAATGTGTGTCTGCATTCACTTAGATACCATCTGATATACAGTGATGTTTTGGATCTTGTTGGACAATTTGGAGTGTGTAGTTCTGTTAAATGTTGACTGTTGTGTTGTTTATTCTGAAAGTTTAATAAAATGTGCATAATAGCATTTTTATTGCAGTTTTGTAATTGATGCGGGTTCAGTGTGACATACAAATTGTACTTCTGAAATATTTAGCAAATCTTTCTGCCACCAGCCAGAATGAGGAACTGTCTAAATCCACAGCCTCATATTTCTTGTGTGTCTGGTGGTGGTGTTGGAAAGGAGCAATTGGGTTTATGTTGAAAGGTGTGTATTTGTGACGGTGTTCAGGGGTGCCGATGCAGGGCATTTGCCCAGGGTGCAATACAGGCAAGGACCACCCCTGCACCCAGAAGAGGAAACCAGCTTGTGACTGTACTGTACTGTGGCGTCCAGATGCTCCAGCAAACTGATTCTATACATTATAATCTGTACCAGAAAACAGATGTTTTTGTCAAGAATTGAATGGTTAATAAACTGGGTAATAAACTTTTACTGCAATGAACAGCATTTGGGGGCTGTTACTCAATAACAGCAAGGTAAAGGGCGTGCAAAGCTCATTAATACTGGAGAATATGCGTAATAAAGTCTGGCATGGTACTGCTGAAATAACTGTGGATATTCTAGAAAAAAAAGGCTTGATTGTAGCATGTCACTCCAAAAGTCCAGCACATATGCTTCAGCATTAATGGCACCTTCACACATATGCAGGTCACCCTATGGGGACTAATATTCCCTCATACCATTAAAATTGCTGGCTTTTTCACTGTTTGCTAAGAATAACTTGGATGGTCTTTCTCATCTTCAGTATATAGTCTCATTTCCGTTTGACAAAATGCAGCTGAAACACTTAACTAACCACCGAACATCCGTCCATCAAAGAACATGAGAACTTTATGGTGTTTTTTGTGCAGAGTTTACATCTGGCTTCCTTCTAGTGTAAAGCAGTTTCAGGTTACATTTCTGTAGGCAGTGGTTTCCCATGACAATGGTTTTCCAAGCTGTTTCCAAGCGCATGTGACTATTCTAATTACAGCAGCATGATGATATCTCACGCAGTGCTGTTTGTGGCCTTGAGGTCACACACATTGAACAGTGGTTTCTGGACTTGGCCTTTACAAACAAAAAAAAAAACTAGCTCACCATGTGTTCGCTGAGAAAGAGTTTCGGACATGCCCTATCATGCATGTCAACAGCATCAGTCATTTATGCATCTCATTTAAAAAAAGAAAGAAAAAAAAAGCTGTGTAGTGCATTCTGGTAAGACTGTTCTTGAAAAATAACACATCGGATACTCTTGTCCATATTTTCAGAAAGGTAATACTCACTTTTCCTTGAAACAGCATAAAAATATTTAATATGAAGAAAAAATAAGGAAACAGATCTAAGTGAAATATTAAAATGGTGCACTCATTAAGCATCCAACGACCTGTCGCCTCTGGCCCAGGTCGTCATTGCAAATGAAAATTAGTTCTCAATTGACTGACCTGGCTATATAAAGGTTATCATAAAGGCTATTCAAATGAATGCAGCATTTCACATGTTAACAAGTCTCTGTGGACACAAACCATTAGACAGTCACTGTTTTGTTGATTATAATCCCTGTGAAGGCAGGAAAATACACCACCGGCCTGGCAAAGTCCCAAAGCAGAGAATCTGATACATGTCTGAGAGTTGTTTTATACTGCAGGATAACTTGTGCGTAAAGACAGCAAATTACAGTAAATGACTGTGCAATTCAACAGTTGCCTTAGATCACTCTCATTGATTTTATTTCAGACTTGCAGGCCAGATTGATCAGTTCTGAGATTAAACTTATTTCAAACTCTGCAGGTGGTTATTGTATCCATATATTTAACCCACCTACATAATCTATGCAGACTTCTATCTTTATGGTAGTCTAGACAACCACAACACCTTCAGTGGCTTCCTTGTTTTTCCACTTGAAGGATGTTGTATATTCCGTCTTGTGACAAACCATGTTGCAATTGGCTCTCCTGTAATCTTCAAGAAAACTACTTTTTGACAGTTACAAATCATAACTACTTGGTTAGCAGTCAAGAACAATAGGTGGAATATTATTCTTATTCTTTATTATTATTATTTTACTATTTTCCACAATTTTCTCAAAAATTATTAGAAGTATCTCTTTTTATGATTTCATAAAGGTTAGAGTACAGTCTTCCCTCTGAATCATAGAGTAAATGTAAAAAGCTCAAATAAACTACCTTGGGATTACAGTCACGTGTTGTACATGAGTAGATGCACGGCATTTTGTTATTTCCCATCACTGTTTTCACATCTTTAACATTAAACTGGATTCTCCTCTCATTATTTTGCCTCTTTTTTCAAAATAGTAAAGGAAGCTAAATTTCCATTTGTGCTTCATTTGTTTTATTCTAAGTTGACTTGTTCCATCATTTTCGCAGTACTCTTTCTCCTAGGTGTATCGTCACTGGCCCTTTATGTATGGAGCTGGCAAATTGTTGCTGTGAGGTTGCTCTCTTCTTCCTCAGTAAGGATGCATGCAAATATCAGTCTCCTCGCTTTACCTTCTTTTAGCACTGTTCTAATACATCAACAGCGCTGGTGGGAGTGTTTGCGTCCTTTGTTGCTCTTTAAGTAACACTGGAACGATCTCAAGCTATCAAAAATGTTCTGTGACCAGGGTAATCTCACAGGATGCATATGTTTGTAGACTGATATCAACTATCAACAAGCCAAACACCTTAACGATGAACAAACAAAAAATGGTGTTGCCTCTGGGATGGAAGCGCTACAGAGCTACAGCTTTTCAGCTCTGGCACTCTAGGACAGGTTCACACACACACTTTAGTTTTGCTTTAAGTAAAAGTTACAATGGAAAAATAATTCAGTGCAAGTGAAATCCTACTTTCAAAATTTTACTTTAGTAAAAGAACCTTTAAGTATTCTTTTCTACAGCTAAGCAGCTGGAGCTGGTTCAGGGCTTAGCTGCTTGTATATAACGTTATTTATAGGCAATTAGCCTGATTAACTATGAAAACACCTATGGTCACGAGCTCTGGGTAGTGACCGAAAGAACGAGATCGCGAATACAAGTCGAAATGAGTTTCCTTCGCAGGGTGGCCGGGCTCTCCCTTAGAG
>JAOXYM010000016.1:13272207-13285208 GCA_028567055.1 Leptatherina wallacei | reverse complement strand
GGCTGATGTGGCCGGGGAGAGGGAAGTCTGGGCTGCCCTGCTCAGGCTGCTGCCCCCGCGACCCGACCCCGGATAAGAGGAAGAGGACGGTACGGTAACTATGAAAGAAAATGTCATGGTTTTCATTCTGCCTCCCTGACTCACGCCTTATTTGGGCATGCTTCCTACTGACTGCAATTACCTTCAATCAACACAATCCATTTCACCTGTTCCACTCCTCACTTAAGCAACATGCAAACCTTAGCTCTCTGCCAGACTGTCTGCAAGCCTCTCTTAGATTCTGACTCTGTGACCTGGACCTCAAAGTGATGACAAACGACACCATCAAAGCTGTAAAATACTGAAGTGCTTCAAGTGACTGATAATTTTTTATGGCTCTCTGAGTGTAGACTCCTGACAAGCAAAACAAAGAAACAAAAACTTTAATAATCCAGTCACAAACACTATTTGTTAATAAATCATTCCAAATTTGAGCTTACCTGCTGATGAAACCAGACAGATTGAATAAATCACGGGAAGCTGAACATCCAACCATTGTGTCGGTTCGTCCAACCACGTGTCGGCGGGTAGACGTTTAAGGGCATTCGTTCAGTCTTACTGCCACGAGCATCCCATCATATCTTTTTCTAGCCTTGACACTGAGGCTATCATTATAAATGTGTATTATTGATAATACACTGATGGAGAAAACTTAAAGCTATGAGAACTAGTTGTACACTTCAACATGGATGAGAGGATTGTTGTCCGTGGACACTTGACTACCGGGTAGTGATGTAGGTTTGTGCCTGCCCATAGGGAATCACCTAAGGGGTCTGCTGCTGCTGCACAGACTGTCTCAATGGCAATGATGGATCTGCTTGGATGAGATTATGGCTACAGCTAAAAAAAAGGCTTTTCAAAGAACTAAAGCAGAGTGATGGAGATAAGTGGATGTGACTCCCCACACAGGGCCTTATCACTGCATACTATCAAACAGCCACAGGACTATCAGAATTGGGAGAATGAGTATCATTTAGGGTGTTCAATTTGCCAGGAGATGGATTTGCTAACTCTTTAAGTCTGGGCACCCTGAGAGCATTTCTCCCATCTGTTTTAACTGTCCCACAGCATTTGGCACTCAGATTAGAGCAATAGGGGAGAAGAGACAGGAGTACATTTAGAGACTGTGAATTGCATTCTACGCAGTGCTGACTAGAGAGGGAGTGCCACAAAGATATAAAAGAGTGAAATCACGTCCTACATGGAGAGAAAAAGGGAACAGGCCTTTGAAGGGGTTTTGCTGTGAAGGCATTTAAAGGAGTGAAATAATTGGATGCTGGAGGCCTGGTATCAGCAAAAGCAAGTATTCAGACCTCATTCTTTCCATGCGTGTGAGGCATGTGGAGGAGGTAAAGCCGGGTGACAGGGTTGTCATCTAATGAAATCACATCCAAGGGGTTTTAATATAGTTGCTTTTTCATGACACCATTCATTCAGTCAAAACAATTATGGCTTTTTCTGCTAAATGTACCTTAGAGAGAAGCCAGCGTATCCACAGATTGGTGATCTACACAGCGTGGTGTTTCTTAACAGATATTGATCTTTTCATGGCTATTCTGCTCCACTGTGAATGAAAGGGACCTCGCTCCCAGCCCGGCTTAGTGACTTGTTGAAGCATTAATGAATGTTTGAGAAAGAAATGGGTGCAGAGCTGCTAAATGGGATCCTGCAACCTACTCAGGAACTGGGCCACAGTTTAAAGAGCAGATAGGTGAGCATGAGCATGCTTGTCCTCATTCACTCTTGTTAAATTTATGGTAATTGACGGGATTAAGGTTATGTGACCAATATTACATGTCACAGTCAATTTACTATGAATTTCATTTATGTGATTATAAATACTAGAGGCTCAAATAAGCTGTGAGCCACCGCTAGATCTATTCTAGAAATCCCAGTTTCACACTATCAAAAAACTATAAAAGTGTGCTGATTGTCTGAAAAGTAAAATCATTGTCTATACTTCTCTCCTGCCTAGACCTCTACTTTTAACACATAAAGTCCTATTATGTTGCTTGGAGGCATATTTATAAAACATTCAATTATGCCTTCGAATCACTTTCTTAATAAATACAGAAGTCTTTCTTCCCTGTAAGATGTAAAGTAATTTCAAGACTCTTTTGCATAAGCATAACATTTAGATAATGTAGCACAACAAGAATTTCTCATTACTTAAATTACTTCTGTTATGCTTGAGTGCATTTACATGCACACTATTATCATCGTTATGATTAGGTTTTGCAGTGATGTGTTTGCATGTTTACGTATAAACATCTTTCCTGTCAGATACTTAGAGAATCGTCTCCCACTTTCGAGTGAACTCTAGCAGGGACCTGTACTACGAAGCAGGGTTAGTGGCTTAGTGAGGTAACGTCAGGTTGAGCTTTTTTCAATGTTTGGTGTCAAGAAATTGGTTCACTTATCGTTTTGTATAATCATGGCAACTTATACTGGAAACCTAAAATGCTTCAGAACAGGTTTGATTTGGAAATAAGAGATGAACAAGTGCAAAAGAACCACTGCCTGATCGATCAGTTTTTCTTAGAAAATGAAAAAAAAAGATTAAAAAAAAAAAGGCGTGTGGACAATGAGTCTTTGTCTCTTCAAAGACAGACTGTGCTGTCTGAGTTTTACTGGTCTTTATTCTTATCAGACATATGTCATTATAAGCGAATACTTATGTTGCCTAGAACAGATATTAATTAACCTAAATTTGGAGATTTTAAAGATTTGGAACTCATGTTAATTGTTGTTGGGGGTTTTTCTACAGTGATCACTGCTCCAGTGTTTGTTTGTGCGCAGCAAAACGGCATCTCATGATGTCTGTACATTTATATTGATATTCATGCGACATTTATCTATTTAGAAAAATTTTAAAATCACTGGATAATGTAAGTCCCTTTTTTAATTAATTAAGTGTCTGAATGAAAGAAAATGAACTTGGATATATACAATGAATCTAACGACTGGTTTGAGTCGCCTTTTTGTTCTTCATGAGGTGCAGAGATAATCTTATCAGCTGGTGTTGCATCTGACAGAAGTAAGCCTGATGAATCTTTCTCAGGCACCAGCAACACTCATTTAATAAAATACACAATCTAAATTTGTGATATCTATTCATGCTTTGATGATGTTGCAGTGGCAATAATCAGTTTATTCATTTACAAATTCACATAGTCTGCACTTGTGAATGTGTAAACTATCGTCTTTTCTTCCTGCTTTGGCTAAAATAACTCTGTTGCTTTTTCAGCCTGCTTGAAATATACAATTGTGACAAATTATCTGTTGTCAACTTGGCTCATTTTATATGAGCGGGCACATATAGTGTTGGAAAACTTTGTCTGACAGACCAGATTATACCGGTTAGCGAGTTCTCCATTGTACGGTGTTATTAAGTCAAGTCATTTAAATGTCCTGAGTATCTTGAACCCTCCAGAGTGTAGGGCCCTGAAGTACTTGGATATTGTTAATCTTTACACTTTTCCAGGTTTTTTTAACCTGTAATAGTGGCTAGGATGGTGAGAAATCAAGAAACGCTTACAGGCAAATGATCAAAACCCTATTCTGATCTTGTATGTAGTGACATGACTGACCAAGTTTCTAATGTTGAATTAAAAAAACTTTTGATTGAACATGATAAAAAACGGACTAAGATTCAAAGCCATTATTGTACTTCATTGGTAAAAATCTGTCTGGTCTGTATTATTTGAGCCAACATAGAAGACTTGTGCCAGGATTTAGCTGTCAGTCACATGTGTAGAGTCATCTATTTTTGGACCTTCAGACTCTGTGTGGCCATATTATCAATTATGGCACACTGGTTGTGTCCATTGTCCCAGTTACACAATCAGACGTGAAAACGTGCAGAGGCTCACTGTTCTCTGCTGCAGAGCGCCTGTGCTCAGTGTGATGTTATCACGTTTTTTGTCTTTGTTTTGTCACTGACTGGTGAAAGTCATTATACTGAAGATGCCTTTCCCCTCTATGGTCTTGTGTGGTCATGCAGTGCTATCAGTGTCTGGCAGACATTTACAGACAGTACACACATTTTCACAAAGATGCAGCCGTTGGCAGTGCTTTCACTTGCAAAACACAACACAGACACAGCAAGAATAGGAATATGTCTGCATATACTTGTGCACCATGCACAGTTTTGTGTGAGTGCCTGTGCCTTGCAAGGTCAATACCTTGCGTCAATCATCTAGATTCATGAGATTAACTAACCTGCCAAAATCTGGTGAAAGTTGACTAAATGGGACCCATTACAGATACAAAAAGATTTTTATACGTACAAGACTTGCTTTGATTTTTATTAATGTGTGTATTGTATGCTTCTTTGTCCAGATAAATCTATTCTCGGTATTACTAATATTATATATATATTATACAGGAACCCTTTTGCAGCCTTATAGGGCACTAACTAAGCAGAGAAATGAAAATGAATCTTTTATTGTTTATCATCTCCATTTGACTTGATGAAGTGAGAATAACCTGGAAAACAGATGCCTTGATATGGATTTAAATGGGTTATTATGGAGACTTTATTGGTGCAACTTAGAGAGACTGGCTGTTCAGCTGATAAACTTTGTCAATGAGATGCAAATCCATGCAGCACTGAGAAGGGAAAAAAGCCAACAGAGCTGGGATACTGCATGCACACACACACACACACGCACGCACGCACGCACGCACGCACGCACACACACACACAACATTAAAGCTGAGCTCTCTTCTTCAAACACTTCAAACATGCATGAATTTTTGGAGACACTGGATATTGGAAATGTCTTTCTTCTTGATCAGTCACTTAGTGGTTCATACACCATCAGTGTCAGCTGCTGCACGCAGAGCTGTCTGGGCAATCCTTTGCACAAATTGAATCAAGCCAATCACCCTCACAAAATCCAATCATTCTGCAATACAAATATTCCGTGTGGGGCTTTATCTAATCACAGAGAAATTGTATTCCTAAACATCATATATCCACTTCAGCTTCAGAGTTTATCACAACTAAAAGTTTTCAGTTGAACCAGTTGAACAGAATAGATTAGCTCATACATGTTCACAATACATATTCAAGCGGGAGAATTCAGCACAGCCACTGAAGGAGTTTGTGTAGATGACCTGAAATCTTTTGAAGAGTAAACCTGTAATTTGAACTTTCAAAAAAGTTCTTAATTATCCTGGATAATCAATGAGTGTGAAATATTTCAGCTGCTTCGATGAGTGACTAACACGTTAATGTGTAGGATGTAATGACACCTAGAAGTTGAAATAGAAAATTAACATTAACATTTGATTTTGTTACAGTTTTACATCTTTTGATAAAACCTTTTGGCCAGAGTGAGCTTTAGTATGTTTGAAGAAAAAAATGTAATACAAGCCAATGCAGAAACAGATTAAACCAAACAGCAATCTGGGCAGGGCAGAACATGACAGAAAAAAAGGTAGAAGCAAACAGTTGGATAGACAAATATTTGGCAGAGGAAGAAGAAACCAGAAGGTACGTATATGCACCGAGGGAAGTAATCGCAAATGAACAGCAGCTGTGGTAATACGGAACTAAAACCTTGGGTGAGATGAGAGATGGCAGCAAAACTCCATTGAATGCACAAGGATGAAACTCAAAACAAAAAGTTTTGTAATTGGACAGCTCAAATGCACGTATAGCACTTTTTCTAATCTTGTTGACCACTCGCAGCACTTTACTCAAACCATTCATCAATTAACACACATTCATGCTGGACCTCTTAAGCCTGTTACACGGTGTGATCCTCCTCTCTCCAAGATGAAAGATGACCTGCTTTGCAAGTTATTTGCTAAGTCTGTTGATAAATATTTCGACTCAAGAATTTAAACTGCTCATAAAATTATAACTGCATGGCATAAAAATAACGGCTAGTTCATTATCACATTTCATATTCTCCCATCAAAGCTCAGTAACTTATTTACGACTTGTCATCTTGCATAAAATTTGAAGGAGAAGAGTTACATAAGACAGGCTCAGTGTTTGGAGGTGGAGGTCAAACTGGGTTTTGCTTTGCTCTGCAGATCCCGTGAAGGTGATGGCTGTTTCAGATTAGATATTGATCTTAAGTGTGTGTGCGTGCATGTGTGTGTGTGCGTGTGTGTGTGTGTGTGTGTGTGTGAGAGCTTATGCATGGCCACTTGTGTTTTTCTGGTCTCCCTACAATTAATTTAGCCAAAGGTTTTATAGCATCTGTAAAGTGCAGGTCATTCTTTGATTCAAGGTTCCTCCGGGTGTGTTTGTAATTAACCAGCAACCTGATGAAAATTTGTGGCCTTCTCTCTTCTTTAAATATGTATTTGTGTATCATGAATTCAACAAATATTAGTGGATCGATTCTCATTTGTGTGGACAAACTCTGAATGTGAAGGTCGAGTCCTCATTTATCTGTACTACGGATCATCAGCAGGAGGTGACTCTGTTCTGATGAAGGATCGATAAATAATGAGATATCTCTGACACTTCCAGTATTTTGTGTTCATTGATGCCATTTTGATGCCTTTTGTTGGATGTGCATGGAAGCTGATTGTCAAACAGAGTAAGTAGGTTGTTAAAGTTAAGTGAAATTGCATTTGGAAATTTTGAAAAGCCAAAGATGCCAAGTGCTCAATCACTTTCACAGATGAAGTTAATGACTAATAATAAAATTTTACTGATGTGCCTCATTACTGCAAACTCTGTGCCCATCTTTTTCTCTTATTTAAATTTAATGGAAGTTTACACACATATATATTTACTACATTTATGGGATTTGAAGTAGAAGCTATTTTTTAAAACTTCCTTTCTGAGCTTTTCATGCTGCAATATTAACTGATTCCAGTAATAGACCATTCTGTTTTGTACAAAGATAGGTTGGCCTTGATGTAGTTAGACTGCTGTGTCATGTTTTGAATTAATAAATAACCTTTCTCTTTTTTCTTCTGTCCCTCTGCAGCACAGCATCTGACTGTTCACAGCCACAAATAATGAATGTCTGAAACAAAATGACTGTGTAAATACAGCAAGAGACTATAATGATATTAAACCATTTTAAGTATAAGCCACAAGCAAGGACACGCCACAATAACATGTGATTAAAGGTTTAATTTCTAAGGTTTTATTGGATGTTAAGGATGAGTGTTCAAAGAAAGACGAATGTGGGGTCAGACTAATACAAGGGCAGAGAAGAGAGAATTAATATGGGAGATCCACTTCAGGTAATTTGTCATCCCAGGATGCTCAATACGTATATCATGGTTTCTGGAATGTAAAAATTTTAAACAAATGGATCAAAGTTAATCCAGGATTCTGAAAATACTTGCAATCTTGTTTCCAAAAAGAAAGTTTTTAGGGTAAAACATAACAGGAATATAGTGGTTTTTAAATATTTTAAGCCCAATATTTAGAAGGAGGAAAATATTAAGACAACCTAATAAAGTTGAAAAGGGATGATGTTCATTTCCTTATTTATTGCTCAATTTTAATGTGATGCAAAGAACATGTTTTAAACATGTTGGGACAAAGGCTCTTTCACCACTGAGCTGTTTTTTTTTTCCTATATAAAAATTTTGGGGTTTTAAATGCCTGTTTATTACATTATTTTGTCATAATCTTTGGCTCTAGCTTTATTCTCCCCATCTTTCTTAATTTTTATTTTAATTTTGGTCATTTTCTCTGTTTATTCCACTCACCTGAGTTGCCTTTTGCTCTGCTTGCCATTCTCCCTCATTTATAATTAACTTACCGGCTTCCACACTCTTCATAACCTTGCTCTGTATTTGCACTTCTTGGTTTTCATTGCCAGCTGCCAGACCCTTGCTGTTTTCCTCCTCATTGTCAGTTATTATTTCTGTTATGGCTGGGCTTTCTTGTTTTATGGCTTGGATTTGTATTCATGGTGACCTGTACAGGGAGCCCACTTCTCATCCAATGGCGGCTAGAACAGATTTCAGCCTCTATGCAACCCTGAACAAAGCAGGTAAAGAAAATGCATGGATTGAAGGATTTTTTCTTTTCTTTTTGTGACTAGCTGTGTGTTCTGCTTTCAGATTATACAGCTGTGAATGGCCCAGTTTATCACCACTGTTCTTTTTTAAAGTTTATTATGGAACAATAAAACAGCAAATTGGCATAATGTCATTGAAATTAGGCTTTCCCTTAGATTTTCTTTTTAATCACTATCACTTTTTTAATGACACAATTACTGTAGCCAAAAACATACATTATGATAATGTCATGAGATCTAAATAAAAAAAAAATAATAATAACATTTTGTTTGTTGTGTGTGTGTGTTTTGTTTTCTTTCTTTTTTTTAAAGTTCAAAATAAGTGAACGGAGGTGGAAAAAATCTATGCCACATCTAGTAAAGTGTTCAAAATGAACAAGTTGTTCAAAACGACCTGAGATTAGTCTAATACAGACAGCCTAGCTTTTATAAGTGAGAAGGCTAGGCCAGGGACGTCCAATTCTGGTCCTCGATGGTCACAGTGCTGCTGATTTGAGTTGTTTCACTGCTCTAACACTTATTTCAAATGAATTTATCGTTAACAGGTTTGGCAGAATTTGACATGCTGTTGGAGAACCATTTAATTTGAATCAGGTGTGTTTAGAGCAGGAAATTATTCAAACCCTTCAGGATTGCAGCCCTCCAGAACTGAAATTAGACACCCCTGCTCTAAGCAGTCTGTAAAATGACCTGCAGCTTTTACTCAGAGTCAGATATGCTTACAAGGTTATAAAATGACTGGAAATCCCGAAAACTTATTTTATGAACCATAATTATGTTTTTTTTATGCATCATAAATACGGATAAACATGTATTTATGTAACTAAAGCTGCAGTATGATTATTCTTATATGTTAACAGTGGAATAAAGGCTATAATATGAAAGGGATCATTTGTACTGATGAATAATGATATAACTCTTTTCATCTCATTTTAGTTTAATGTATTTGTTTGTTTGCTCCCAATGCTGTCCTCAGCATTATTCCAAGCTATTGCAGGCTGCTGTTTTCAGCAAAAAGCCTCCAGCAACTCATTGCTAATACCTGCTCAGCACCGAGCAGCAGACGTGTGGAGCATTTAGCAGCTGAGGGGCCAGATGCTTTCCCCAAGGGTTTCAGACCAAAAACAGAGATTATGAAGACTGAATATTGAAGCAACATTCCCCAGGTGGCCAAAAACATAACTTAAAATGAATGCTAATGATGCTCTACGTCTGATAGATGTGTATATCAGCGGGGTCAGTTTAGTAGGGTGATAATATCCCATGATTTGCAACTCAACCCTATAAATTGGTTTTACTGGTGCTTTAATTAAAGTCTAAACATTCATGCATCAGATGCAAATACTTCAACATACACTGAAACAGTTGCAATAAAGAAATCAAGTGAGCTATTTTACACTTAGCCCCTCTATACTGTCTTGTTAAAAACATGTTTTGACACAAGACAATTTGAAGATGATGACTCAGCAGACAACAGCAGAATGAGAGACGTTTTCATGGAACAACAAGCTGCAGCTCTGGCCTCTGTTCTTAAAAGGCAGATGTGCTCCAGGGATTTACTTATATTTCCAAAACCATAAAATGTCTGTGCTTATTACAGTTTTTTACAATTACCTAAACACTGAAACAAAAGAATTACATAATTACCAACACCTTACACTCAAGGAACAAAACATCGGACAAGATTTTCACCCCTATAAACTCAAAGTTAGCGTCACACTTTTTGCAGAACAATACACACAGGGATTTGCAAAACACTAAACACACATACATTAGACACAGAAGTATATATCATTATGTCACTTTGTTGCAATTCGCACCGACTGACAAACCACCAAACCCATGAGCCAGTTGCTTGAACATACACATCAGGTGTGCAACCACATGACTGCTTTATTGTTGACACACCAATCAGGTTTGAGCACTACAAAATGCAACAGGTGAGTCCACCTGCTTTCAACCAAAATGGAAGAAGACAGAGAAGAAGAGTGAGGGTGGGAGGGGGAATCCAAATCGACACCACAGCTGTGCAAGGATGGATCCGTCATTCAAGACGATTCTTCCTACGTTGTCTTGCCAATGAGGATGTTGCTTGTGATGTTGATGATATTTTCAGCCAGACCCAGCTAGATGAAGAGATGTGTAGTACTTGATTTTTTTAAATTTGGATTTATTTTTGTTTTCTTGTTTTACTTTACAGTACTTTTAACCTGTACTGGTAGTACAGTATTTTTATTTGTCTATTTTCTGGGCTCACAGTGTTGGGACATGTTTTGTTGGGATCGTCTGTTGACAGATTTTGGTTATATGAAGAGAAATAAATCATATTTTCAATAGTCTGCAGCATTGGTTTTGTGCTGTGTTTGTTGGAGTTACCATGTTGTATATTTGCACTTTCTTTGTGTACTTCACTTACAGTAATCTAATCACTAAGAGGTAGAATTGCTAAAAGTGTTTTAAGTTAAACACAGCAGTGTGTAAGTGGTTCAAACAGAACAGAAAAAAGCCTGATGAAATGTGTGTGTTTCATATGGTAACATAATATGTTTTTTTTATAAATGTATATATAGTTTTTACAAGAGTGTTACATTTTGCACAGGATCTGAGGTGTTCTATAATGTGTATGTGGTTGTGCCAAATGTGTGTAGTGTTTTGAAATTCCGAGCCCTGTTTTCAAAATCATACTTAAGCAATCATGAAAAACTGTAATGCTGTTAAACTTTTGAGTACACCATTTAAGAGACTTAAGCTTAAAACCTTTCAAACCCACATGAAAGCAGAATGGAGATGAAGAAAAAAATTATTCAGGTGTATGTGTGCTTGTTTTACTCATGTGAGAATGCATGTGTTTAGATCAACCACATTTTGAAAGCCTCCCTGATAATTAATTAGAATTTAAAGTAAGTACTTAATTTAAGGTTAAGATCATATGAAGGTTGTGTTAGTGTGAGAATTAGGTTAGTGGTAAAATTCCAAGAAGTGAATGTTAGTTGATGTAACGTCCTCTGGAGATGGGAAGACTATTGTGTGTGTGTGTGTGTGTGTGTGTGTGTGTGTTGGCTCAACCTGCTAAATCCTCAGGCTGTTCATCTTATCATTTGAGATTTGGCAACTTCTTCCTGTTGTGAATATATATTAAGACATTGAAATGTGTGTCTCATGCATGTGCTGGAAGTCTTACAGTGCTAATTCAGTCCCTTTTTCTTTTCACTAACTCTCTGTCTCTCTCTCTGTCTCTCTCTCTCTCTCTCTCTCTCGCTCTTAGGTAATACATCCACACACACAATTACACAAAACTGCCTCTCATACACTGACAGCTTGCCTTGCGCCTCTGTTATGGCCTACTTCCTCTCTGACCATGTGACCAGCTTGCAACAACTGTGATTGAGTAGGAGAACTGCAGGTTCCAACGATGCCAGGGGGCACTGCAGGTCCCAAAATGCAAAGGGGCACCTCTCTGTTCTCCTTCCCCCTTGAGAATCTCCCAGTAAGTAATTAGCCAACACTGCCTCTGGTATGTGTGTCTGTGTGAGTGTTGTCAAGGTATTACTTATCTTGTGGGGACCTAAATCTGTTTACACAGGCACGTTATTGGGGCCTGTCTTCTTTTTGAAGAGAAGAAGCAAAGCCCGTACCGTACCGTACCGTACCGTACCGTCCTCTTTCGCTTATCCGGGGTCGGGTCGCGGGGGCAGCAGCTTGAGCAGGGCAGCCCAGAAGCAAAGCCCCATTAGGGAAATCATTAAAGGCTAAGGTGAAGGATGATCTAACGTTGGGGGCAAGTTGAGGTTTAGACTTAAGAGTAAGGGTTAGAATTGATGTCATATCCTTGTAAGTCATGAAAATAACTCTGTGTGTGTGTGAGCATGTGTTTTACCTTTTTCAAGGAATATTTTGTGACTAACTGTTCATCACTCTAAATCCAAACCTTGAGTTGCAAGTAAAATACTTTGACTGCTAACAAGATGACGCCACTCTCTCTCTCTCTCTCTGGTTCTGTTCGATCTCCTAATTCCAACCTACCGTTTTCCTTTCATCCTTTTGCAGACATCCATATTAAAGAGAGAGGAATTTCTGGCTGAAGTGCCCTTTGACAGGACTTATGACTTGTGAGGAGGTTAATTCCTTTGTGCAGGGTTTGAATTGGTGACCTTTGCATTACAGAATAGCCTCCGCTGGCCTTCAGACTCCTCAAGTCAGCAGAGGCTCACTGCCAGCGCATTCACTGACCACCAACAACAACTGCAGCAGCACTCAAAGAGTCATATAGTCCCAAATGAAGTGATGCCATATTCATGCAGCTTCTTGACCTGTTTGAGTGTCAAGATGTAATGGTCATAAGTTTGTTTTTGTTACTTTCTGTATTATGTTTACAAAGTGTCAGTCTTGTACAGTCTTGTTCTACCATTATCAGGTGGTCCGTCACATGGCTCGTTTTCCAACATAATGTTGCATCCTGGACCATGTTGCAGTGACTGTAGACTGTGGTGCAACAAACTCTGCAGATAAAAAAAGCTCATTTACATATTCACAACAACTTAGAGACAAACTGCAGTGCATAATGGCCTGTGTTGACTCATGGGTGCACTTCTTCTGTACACCGCACTTTATGTGCTAAATTGTGTATAATGGAGGCGATTTAAACAGCATATAATTTAAACAGCACTGCAAAATAGCTGGCAGACTTTGTAGTATATTAATCAATGGATGTTCACAACTTTTGTTTAGTTTTTGGTCACTGATGTTCTTTATAAGACTATTTCTCACCTTGATGTACAGTATAGTTCACTTGCTGTTACTCAGATTGTCTTTGTGTTTTTTTTACTCAAGCTTTATACTCTGCAGTATGTTTAACTGTGTCCTAGTTAAGATCCCTTCCTCATTACATTACATTATATATATATATATATATATATATATATATATATATATATATATACACATATACACATA
>JAOXYM010000016.1:13237394-13250132 GCA_028567055.1 Leptatherina wallacei | reverse complement strand
CACACACACACACACACACACACACACACACACACACACACACACACACACACACACACACACACACACACCTGAGAGGAGCCCACAGCGTCGCAAATTTCCACGTTTACCTATACATAGAGTGCCGGCGTGGCCCCCACGTGGCCCCTCCCCTTACCGGACAGCACCCACACATTAAATGGGTTGAGTCTGTAACCGGGAGCAGTGGGAGATCCTTTCCCATCCCTACAGGCTGCATGACCGATCTGCGCTATATAAGCTGTCACCGGGCAATCCTCCTCCTCATCTCTTCTTCTTCTTCCTCCTCCTTCTTCTCTGCGGTGTTACACTGAATTTAAATCGCGATTTTCCATTTTATAAGTGGCAACCGGCAGCAGCAGCATCTCAAACCCAGACCCGTGGGCGGCTGCGGGTGGCGTCCGTCTGGGCCAGCTGATAGGACGAGGATTTCACACCAACAACACCCCAAATTCTCAAGATATGGCGCTGAGGAGTGAGATGTAGAAAAACGATAGTTAGACATTCATGTGGGTCTGAGCATCAGCTGAAACAGAAAAAATAATCCCCACCATCCTCCTACCCCCTCTCACCTAACCAGTTGATATATTTTAAAATAACTATCAAGAAAGTGCGGGGTACATGACACTGGTGAATTCTCGAGGCAGGTCCAACAGCGAGACTGAATGAATCCATCTCCAGCTGTCGGACGGACTCCTCAAGAACACAGGACGGATGCAAATGGACTAAACACATCTTGGGAAGTCAAAACACCCTGAGCGTCTCTGTCACCGATAGTCTAACCGATCGGGAGGGGACTGTCACACCGGAGGACCAGTCGTTTCACAGGCAGGTAAGCTTAGTGTGTCACCTCTGGGTGTGTGTGTGTTAAAGGTGATATAGGTGATTACCAAGTGCCCACGCTTTGCTCCATCTGATGGCCGCAGAGCCGCGCAGGCGATTGTACGCACCTGTTGTAACCTGTGCGCGAGCGTGTGCACGTGTGCATATAGCTATCAATATATGGTCCATGAGCTGTATCATTTTAATGGCTGACAAGAAAAATCATGTGTGCGTGTTTCTGTTTGCATTCAATATCTGACTTACTGGTCCAACAAATCTCTCTACTGATGCCGGTGTGCGTCGCGCGCGCGCATCTGTGTGGGTTTGATCGATGTGATTAGGTGATTATAGATCCATCACACGCCATAAGTGTAATTACAGTGTAATTGTCGGAGCACGCAGCAGGGTGTAAAGCACTCCATCATGCACTATATATCATTCTTTGTGGCTTCCTGTTCACTCAGCCTCTAGAAGCTCACATGTTGGTTCTGATAAATGGGAATTGGCTGCAGTCTAAAAATCTAACTCTATTAATTTTCAATACCAGATGCTCAAAAGCTCCTCAGTCATAAAGCGTGATGGCCACATCTGTCACCTGCCTGCACTCATGATCTGATACCTTGAAGAGGACCCGCCCGTGGATGTGAACGGCTGGTGGACAGCCTTCATGGAAACTGGGGTTGTGGGTGCAAGCTTCTTTTTTCCCCCCTCTCACGTGTATTTGTGTGTGTATGCGTGGGTCGGATGGGTGGATGAAAGGGGTATAGCTGAGGAAAAGGAGGAGGAAGGTGGAAGATGGGGTTGTTAGCGCTGCAGATGTGGCATCAGAGTCCAACACTTCTTTTAGAACCTCTCAGAACACCTGACTGAAGGGCGCGCATGTCCACGTGTCCCCTTGGCGGAGCTGATGCACCGCAGCAGCTGATGGGGTCAGAGGGTATAGAGCTGGATGACCCAAGCTCAACTCCGTGAGAAACGGCTGTTGGCGACAGGATGATCGGCCGCATGCGGCGTCCTCTCTTGAGAAAGTGTTTTTAGAAAGCGGGATTGATGGGTGACAGAAAGACAGCTGAGATCACAGCTGTACCATGTTTTGCCCAAGGTGACTTCAGTATGACGCTGACATTGTTTGTAAGCCGGATACCGAGGGGCACACTAAATAATCAATGTATCATTTTATAAATGGTTTAAAGTCTGTAAATCTAATAAGAAATAATTTTATTGTTGGTTGCTTAATGATGTAGCTCACGTCCTCCTCTCCGTGTGTTAGCAAACCTAGACTTCACAGAGTGCCCCTTAGCTGAGGTCTCACTGTTTCTTGGCAAAAGGCTGGGACCTTAATTCAAAACCTAGAGAAGACATGCAGAGCAACCTAATGTTACTTTGAAGTAAAAGACATTTATTTGTTTATTTATCTGTTATCTCAGACCCTGTGCAGATCTCAGACACATCAAAGAGGTGCTGGAGAAAGTTAAATCACAGAGTGTTGCTTGTTTTGATGGATAATTGGTGGCTGAAGGGAAACAGCATGTTTCCCTTGATCTGAAGGTTTGATTCTGTTTTTAGGCTTGTCTGCTTGTGATGGCTATGTTGTACATGTGCTGCTGGAAAAAAAACACAATTGTGAACCTATCCCCTCCATTTGGCTGATGCATTTTTCTCTATGGGGACGATGGAAGGAAGGTGAGAAAAAATTCTCCTTTCTCTCCGGTCATTTTTGGCTAAATCTCAGTTGTTCCTTTCCCTTCATCTCAGCCTCTCCTCTGGGCTTAAATGGGTTCTGATCACCTGGCTGTAGACTTGAAACTGGGCTCCCCTGGCGTGCAGGTAACCCTATAGTTCAAACACTGTCAGTCAGCCCACTTTCATTTGCTCCTTTCATCCCCTTCCCCACACCCCACCTACCCACCCACATAACTGTCTGCTTTTATACCACTCCTCTTCCTGCACTCAAGCAGCGAAGGCAATGGAGCTTATCAGATGGAGGTGTTCTGTGAAAGCCTGTCGCTGTCAGCTCTGATGTCCATCTCTGTGACAACAGTTGAAACACACACAATCCAAAAATATAAAGGAGAATAATATAAAGTGACAGAAAAAAAAGAGAAAGACTTATTTTTGTATGTGTGTCTGCTGGATTTTGCTACGAGAGAGTGGGAGTTTTTGTCAAGAGAACAATTGTGAGAGCAGATGGCATGTTGAAATGAATTTTCATATTAACTTCGTATCATATGTCTAAATACTTTGTCAACTAACTGGATAATTTCTGCTTTTTGTTTAGTTTGATCAGTTGAATATTTTGGGAATTTCAGCCTCTTGTGGCAAATAATCATCCTTAACATCTTCATTATAATTATATAATTTCTTCATTTTCCCATGATATTTCCAATGGATGATTATGTTACATCCCCTCATATAAACAACATGCATTCATTTGTGATTTCCACACAGATAGGCCTATGCCAATATTAGGGGCTTAAGTTAAATGCTCACAGTGGAAGGCAGAAATGAGGATCATATCATTGGGACACTCTAGCGTGAAAGTCTACTTTGCAAAGCATGACCTTGCAGTGAAATAAGAGAATCAACAGCAAAGAGAAAAAAAGTTAACCAGAATAATTTTTTTGTCGAGACTGCATAGTGAAAAAGAAAAATTCAACTAACAGTGTATGTCATGTGAAATTCTAATGAACCATAATGCAAGAAGTTGCATGCTCCAAAGAATGGGACTTGGCTGAGTTGACTGCAGAAAGTGCATTTATTCATAGCTCATACATAAATCATAAAAGATGGGGCATCACACCATTTGAGGGAAAATGCAGGAATATCAGCTCAGGGTTTTTATAGAAAGCCCATCAGCTGTCCAGGGTTCAGATTTCAGATTAAAGTCTTGCTTAGACACGATAACTCGTTCAGGCATATCGCATTTTAACTACTGCACAACATTTTTAAACATCTCATAAGCATGAAAATCTATCAATATCTAACAAAAAAGCGTTTGAACTAGTTTTACAGTTTCAAAATCATAAAACATTAAAAACTACCACCAAATGTGTTTTTTCCTTTTATAACCCAAAAATCATCTGTTGACCTCAGTAAAACATTATTATTAAAAAGAACACATAATTGATATAATTTTCCTTTTTTTTTATCAGCTTTTCAGGTGTTCAATCTTTTGGAAAAAGTGAGGAAGAATGTCAAGTTGCTGTTTAATTTAGTAAAACACGAACAGTGTAGTGTGTAAAACTCAAAGTGAACTAATAACACTTTTTTTTGGGGGGGGGACAGCAGAAAACATGTTACAAGTTTGTTGCAAAGTAGAATTTGACTGAAGTTTCTGATGTTAGCCTACTCATCATGCCAAACACATGTAGCATTATATTATTCATTTTGTTGCTGCTTACATTTTTTCATTATACTCTTTAGATGTGTAATGAAATTAGACTGGGTAGATGGTGGCTTTATACCCCCAACTGGCAAGCAAGAAAACCAAGTTTGACTTTCAACACCTTAATACTTTTCTACCCCACTGTGAGCCATGGTTGGTCAGTCTTAAAAAACCATTACATGAGTTGTTATTACAACAGTCCTTCTCTAAGCAAACCAACAGGCAGTGTAAAATGTTTGCAGTTCACAAATTGTATGCTCTTTACTGTGATACTACTACATTTCTGACATGAGGACAAAAACCAATTATGTTTTCATATGAGACTGGGCTACTGTACACTCAATGGCCACTTTATTAGATGTACCTGTTTGATTGCCTGTTAACACAAATAGCCAATTAGCCAATCACATGGCAGCAGCTCAATATATTTAGGTGTGTAGACATGGTCAGGATGACCCACTGAAGTTCAAAATGAGCACCAGAATGGGGAAGAAAGGGGATTTAAGTGACTTGAATGTGGCATGGTTGTTAGTGACAGACGGCCTGTTCTGAGCATTTCAAATATTCAATTCATTTCAATTCAGCTTTATTTGTATTGCGGCAATTCACAACAGAGTCATAGGGCAGGTTTACAAAATCAATTCAAGCCAATTCATTGCGACCCAGTCAGCGCTCCTACAAGACAATTCGTAAAAAAATCATAGCCTAGCTAAGGAAACCAACGGATTGCATCGAATCTTGACTTCAATTTAATCCCTCATCCTGAACATGCACTGGGTGGCAGGCAACAGTAGAAAAGGAAAAAACTCTCTTTCAACAGGAAGGAAAAACCTCTGGCAGAAGCCGGCTCGGGGTGGGCAGCCATCTGCCTCGACCAGTTGAGGGTGGAGAGGAAAGAGGAATCAACAGGCGCCGCAACTTTTTTAACCAGGGAGATCTGCTGAGAGAAAAGAAGAGAAACACAAGTTAATGAAGCCAATGCCTGAGACAAAAAAAGGAAGGAAGTGGTGAGTGCGTCATGGGACGTCCCTCAGCAGTCTAAGCATAACTAAGGGATGGCTAGACCAGAAACTGATGATCTGTAGGGATTTTCACACACAACTATCCCTTGGGTTTACAGAGAATGATCTGTCAGATAAGAACAGGAAACTGAGGCTATAATCCACATAGGCTCACCAAAACTTGTCAATAGAAGATTGTAAAATGTTGCCTGGTCTGACGAGTCTCAATTTCAGCTGCAACATTCAGATGTGAGGGTCAGAAGAAAGCATGGAGTCATCCTGTCCTTTATCAATGGTTCAGGCTGCTGGTGGCGTAATGGTGTAATGAATATTTTTTGGCTCACATGGTGAGCATGGTTTAAATGCCGCAGCTTACCTGAATATTGTTGCTAACCATGTCCACCTCTTTGTAACCAGACTGTCTGGTATCTTCTAATGGCTACTTCCAGTGGGATAATGCACCATGTCACAAAGCTCAGATAGTCTCTCAGGAATGTTTCCAACATATTGTTGAATTTAGGCCACAAAGAATTAAGAATTCTGAAGGCAAAAAAGGGTCTAACCCAGTAGTGAGGCGTACCTCATATTGGGGCAGGTGTGAGTAAAACTTCTGCTTGTTTCAGATTTCTGCTCTTATTTCACCCATGCTGATAATGTTATGTTCACATACCTGACATTTTGGAAAGTCTTTGAGTTTCTGCTGACTGACAACCGATGTTTGATCCCAACTTTGTTAGATGAAGATGGAATGTTGAACTTTTACTCTCTGTTTGCTCAGATTTTTTGCATTTGAGTCATTTCCTGGTTGTGACCTATCACAACAACACCATTGAGCAGTTGTGCATTTCATTCTTTGTAAATTCTGCTTTTCTTCTGTAAGAGCAAGAATGTGTTTTCCATTTCTTAGTTTTTAGAAAATATGAACTATTACAAAAAGAGCTAACCAAAGAAGCTCCCAGTTGGATTATAATTAAAATAAAGATCAGCATAAACACTAACAGCAAACTATTGTTTATTTTTCATAAGGTAGATCACAATCATTCGGCTTTATTTCCCTCTGGTTTCCTTTCCTTCCTACAGTGGCTCTATTTCCCTCAGAACTGAGTTGTGATGATGGATGTAACAAAATGCCAGATAAGAACATAGGTACAAGCCCTAGCCAATGCGTGAGTATACATTTTTCTGGCTGAGACTCTAGCCTGCAGAATAAATACATGTTGCTGTGGTGACGTGAGTAGCTTTAATGTGCAGGTGAGACGAGAGGAGACGCAGGAGCAGATGGACTGAAGAGTAAATTTCCTCAGAGCTCACCAACTATGCACACATAAACATCATTACACACACACACACACACACATATATATATAGACTGCTGTCCACCGCTGTCTCATCCACTCAATTTTCACACCTGATGCCTTCTACAGATCATCAGAGCTGAATATTTAGATTTTTACACTCTCCCCATGCCTCTCCCTGCTCCACTCTAATTCCAAGATCCACAATGCACTCAGGCCTTGAATAAAAAGCAAAGGAGAGTGTTTATATTTCAACCATGTTTCCTGTCACGGAAGCATCCCCACTTCTATCCCTGTATTGCTCCTGTCTGGCAGCTGGTGGCTTGTAAAATACTCTTGGGATTTCAGTCCCTCCCACGCTCCCTATCTTCTCTTCACCTCAGCTCAGCTCAACATGTACGATAGACAGGAGCGTAACATGGAGCACATCACCAAAATGTCAAAATTTTACAGAGCGGGAGGCCTCAGCAGGACAGCTCTCATGAATCAAAGCAGAGTATTGTTCTGATCATGCAACAGCAGGGTCCATACTGATTGATACCACGTCAGGGCTTGATGTCTCATGTCGAAGTGTTTAGTGGCAGTAGGGATTGTCCATAGGGACAGAAAGTCAGCAGAGCTGACAAAGAACGTTAGAAGAAACAAGAGTTGACATGACCTTCTCCTCTGGGAATCAAGGAGCTTGAACAAAGAGCCAGCAGGAGAACGACAGCGAGAGAATGATGGTTGGTGAGATCCTGATAGTACTCTGATGGTATTATTCACAACAATAACAGTGGGATATTTTTTGTGATTCCATTGAATAATAATGTGATTACATAATTTGGCACTGTGATTGTGAAAAGAGGAGACAGAATTGAATATTAGCAGTGGCAATGGAACAATGTTTCTTTCGCAAGAGCTTGAATATCTAAAAAAAGGGTTCATGGTTGCGCTGACAGCCAGGGTTTGAACACAATGAGACACCAGCCTTCCTCACGTCTGCTTTTCTCCTCTTACGATCACTCACACACTGTATGCATGCCATATTTATAGACAGTGTGTGTTTTCTCTACAGGGAGAAGATGCCATTCCACCATGTGCGGGCGGGCCTTCTCTATCCAGACAACTACCTGAGTAGCTCCCTGACGGAGGGCAGCGAAGCCTTCCAGCTCACCAGCCTCTCCACAGAGGAGCTGGGAGGTGAGTGTGCCAACAGACAGGGAGACAGGAGAAAAGGGGTTGTGGGGTTGGATGCAGAACAAAGTGTGAGGTACAGACAATTAATGGTCTATTGGTGGAGCAATGCTCTTACAATGCCCTAATTCTCTCGAGGTGAAGTTTTTCCATTTAGCCATTTTGTTAGAGCTTGACTGGATGCATTGGTTTCCAATTATGGAGCTTAGGAAATGAAATCAGTCAAAGGAAGTGGAGCCTGACAGAGAACCAGTGCATTTTTATTGGTATCTGGATTCTTACATCAAAATATATACTTCCAGTCCTCACTAAAGACAGATTTGAGATGGCAAGTATTCTGAGACATCAGTAATCAAAAGTGGGGCCATTTGATGGCTACATACACAACCAAGAATGACTAATTTAAGTGCTTATTTCATCATTTATTTATTTGTAGCTCTGGTTATTAGTTTCTCTGTCATGATAGCATTATAACTGAACGACACAATTGCTGAGGTACTGAAGAATGTAGCAAAATCTCTAAAAATAGGTCAAATGGTGCAATAAGAACACTGGCTCCCAGGCAAGTTGTGTACAAATCTCCAGGTTCGTCAGATTTGTTAGGAACAGAAAACAAAGTTAGAAAATAAGATTCCAGCTCACTGTTGTTACAGACATTCACCACAGAATGATGAAGAGACCTTCTGATTCAACGCACATTTGCATTACCTGCAGTAGCTGATTGTATGCACAGTTTGTCTCTGCAAGAGCATCAAGCATGGTTGCATCATTCTCACTTTCAGTATCACAGCCGTATAAAGTTCTAGCTAATTCATCTGCTGACAGTGTTCAAGCAAAGCAAAGACGAGCAACAAACTGCAGCATGTCTTAAAATCGGCTTTAATTGACAATGATAAGTTTGCTTTGATTCATTTGTCATCCATGCTGATGTTCTTCTTGATCAGCTCTTCAACTCAAAGGCTTCTAACCCGCATAAAGTACTAATGCTCGATTTCTGTCAGGGGTTATTTTGGTGGGAAAGAAATGGATAATCCTGTCACAGAGTGTGGACTGAGCATAAGAGTGTGTCTCTGATTCAGGCTGTTTGTGGTTTTTGTTTATACATGATGTGGCCCATTGTAGTTTGCTTGATTGTGCTTTGCTGTGAAGTACTTTGTAGTATAAATCTTTTAATCCGGTGTCCCTTGTGCACAAGTCGACTCAACCCAGTTCACTGAAACTGTTGCTTTGTTTCCTGAAAGCAGAGCTGCTGCATAGACTAAAACTTCTCATCATCATTAGTCTGTTTGGCCTCTGTCTTGTGTTTTGTTTGACAAGGGCAGCGAGAAGGTGGAAGTAGTTTGGACCTACGAGGAGCTCTTAGATGAATTGAATTTGAACTCTGCAGACGTTATGATCAAACATTTTCTGTAGATGCTGTCAGCTACGTATCTGATGCAAAATACGAGAACTTTTGATGTGGACAAAATATCCATGCTGGTGTTTGTTGCCAGCGTTTGAAAACTTTTAATCCGACTTCAGAGAGATGCTGAAGGTTCTTTTAGGATGATCTGTGTGAGTAGATACAAGGCTAGTTAATCACCCCTGCATTGAGTCGCCTCTCTCCTTTTCTCTGGTTTTGAGGCGTTTCATCGATCACAGTCAGAACATGTTTGGTCCTAAGGGTTTGGGTTCATAACACAAAACCAGGCACAGGCAAGGAATGCATCCTTATAGGCACACACTTATCGTATAGCAATACATCAGGGACCAGCTCATTTGTACCCTACTGAAAATGTACTTTTAACTGTTGAGCTGCATACAAATGCGTCTCATTTTGTTTTAGGAGGCTGCACACTCGCCCGCATTCCCAGCTTGCCTCTCAGTATCACTTTATTGAGTGACAAAAACAGCGATGCAGCGGCAGTGTGGAGCCCAAGTCCAGTTTTGAGCCGTGGGGGATGTTTACAGGCTAAGATTAGGACTGTGAATGAACTTCAGTTTTCTTGCAACATGCATAGAAAAGACAGGCATAGGGGGCAGATCAGACTTAGCGGAAGGAAGGAGCAGCATGTCAGGACAAGAATATTAATGGCATAAGGCATGAGGGAGGCACAGTGAGATGAACCTCATGTACAATTCATTGATTGAGTCAGTAAAAGATTAGTTTTGGGGGAACTGTGTTTCTCAACAACGATTTGCACTGTTGCTAAAGGCCAGCTGAATTGATACCATCTCACTCCTGACATGCAGAGATTCACAGAATTAATAAACAAATTAAATGGAAGCATTGGTTCCTTAAGAAAAAAGGAAAGAAAAAAAAGATGTATAAAGGCTGCCCAATCTCTGATGTCTTCATCAAGTCAATAAAATTTGACCATCCCTAAAAAAGAATCCATGCAGCACCAGCCCTCCTTCAACATCAGCGCCAAATGATTGACAGGTAATTTGCAGGAGATTGACAAGGGTATTTTGTCAAAAATTCCTCTGAGGTTTGAGTGAGACTACCGCCTGAACAGACATGTCTTTTGACTTGTGTTCACTCAATTACATCTTCAAGTTAGAAGAAAGCCTTTTTCTTTTTTTTTTAACGTGGGAGGAGAGACGGAAGTGCTCTTGGCAGTGATGGTGGTGGTTGTGCTGTTTGGAAGACTGGGACAGGTCCCTTGCGGTTTGTGAAATACAATAAGTGTATAAAGATGTAAGAGAGACCAGAAAAGGGAATGAAAGACGGGGAAGGGGAGGGAAAAGTGATTGAGAGCTCAACTTCACCCATATTTTTTTGTAGACTGTGGCACTTCCAGTTAATGAGAAAGCCTCTTATCAACATCAGGGAAGCACCTTTCAACATCCTACAGAACCGCTAAGATCTGTTAATCATTCATTTAGTTTCAGGGATTAGGCCGTCTCACTGACACCATCTGATGAGTCACTGTTGTATTTTTGGGTTAAGCTTTCTGAAGCTAGAAGAAGACAATAGAAACATTGGGTCTTTTAGAAATTTGAGATTTTGTAATTTGTTTAAACAAATTGGAAAGCAAGCCAGTAGTTTCTAGTTCCCCCATTAAAACCAAATGTGTATTTTCTGAGTAGGGATCCTCGCTGTCAAGGCAACATTGTTATGAATGACTCATATTATTTCGCCGGTGGCTGCTTTAGTTAAGATTTAGCTCCACTTGGACACTAAAGTTGCTTGGTTACAGGATTTTTTTTAATTTTTGACACTTTACTCTCTTCAGGGATCCAAGCTTTTTTACTTGTATCATCTATTTTCTTCTCAAAATGTTCTTGTACCATAAAACACATAATACTCAGAAATTTGAAATTTTAGGCAATGTCCCAAGTCCCCTCTTCTAATTAATATCCTATATGTTGGGACTCAAGATTGTCTATAAACTTACCAAATATTTAGAAAATCCATCTGTCAATTCATTTGTTATAAGTCAAACAATTATATCACAATAGTTATTTGAATAAGAATGACAGCTGATGAATATACTGAGAAATGAACCTGAAATTAGAGATAAACCGTAATCTTAACTAAGCACACTCAATTCTGAGGGGTGCCAAAGAAATGTAAATGTTTATATTTCATAATTTTCTGTAGGGATTTTTTGAAAATTTGGCTTGTACAGTCTTGGTTAATAATTCCACTGTTCCATAAAATGTGTTAATGATTAAGTGTGCAATCAGCCTATTAAAGCAAATCTAAATGTCTCATTTTATCTTCAAAACTTAGAATTACAAATAAACCCAGCCTGTGTAAGACTGTAAAATTTTCCATCTCATCCACTGATTGGTGCAAGTGTTTGTTGCATGACATCCTGTGAGCAGTTTAGAAATCAATCAAGCTTTTTTTTTCTTTAATAAAAATACGCTAAATGAAGCAGCTTCCACTTCTCTATAAGTCTTCATTCAAATCCTACCTGCATGTGTAAATGGTGTTGCACATGGTGTGTAAAACAATGTGTCCACAGAGACATTCCTTATCTAACTATAATTTGTTATCTACAATGTCATTGAATGTTTTGACAAATTCTAAATTTGACAACGAATGCAAAGCCAGCAGAATGATGGCTCCTAAATCTTTGACAGCAGCAAAGTTAGTTAAAATTGGCACACAAAAAAATTCCTGTGAGAAGAGTGTAAAAACCATGTCAAGGCAGGTTATCCTCTCCGGGAATCCAAAAGTCCAGAGTTGAAATCCCCTGGTAGTTGAATTCTACTCACTAACGGTGCAGCTTATTATGCATCTGTTCAGTGAGATCAATAAATGCTTGCATTCTGCTCATGGCTGTATTTTAGTTTTGGTTTCGGCGCCTCTAACTCCCATGAGAATCCATCTTGCTCCAATGTTTGCCAGCTCAGCTAATTTGGCTGTCTAGTCCCTGCACATGAGGCGGTTATGGGAGGTTTATTACTGAAAATACGATGCGTTTCACAGCAACTCTGAGAGCAGTGAGACTGAACCCGAGCAGTAAAGTTGTTTGCTGGAAAATGAAAGTGAGTTAAAACTTTATGAAGTTAAAGGTGACTTTCAGCTCAGGTTATATTTATCTGAGTGAGAGAAAAAATACTCATTTAATCTGCTGTTGGAGAAAACATTGATCAAAACCACTTTAGGGTTGCTGTAACTATAAAATGAAACCAGTGTTGAAAGGTAAGATGCCAACACTGGTTACTAGTTTAAATGTTGCAAAGCCCAACTACCAACTCCAACCTCCTCCAGGAGGAGCCTGATACATTAAGCTGACAAATGTCAGTTTTCTGCTTTTAGAATTGTCATCATGTCTATACCTGTGAGTGATAATGCTTTATCTGATTGGTTGTTGTTCATAGTAAATGAGTGCACAAGAAGGGAGGTGGTATTGAAGAGGGAAGCTACTGGCAAACTTAACCTGTCGCTCAAAATGTCTTCTCCTTTGCCATTATTATTTCTCCTAAACAAGCAACACTTTTCATAATGATAAAGTAACATGTTCATGAAGGCAAGGCAAGTTTATTTGTATAGCACGTTTCATGTACAGGACAATTCAAGGTGCTTTACATACAAACATTAGAA
>JAOXYM010000016.1:13218820-13237294 GCA_028567055.1 Leptatherina wallacei | reverse complement strand
ACAGGAAGCCAGTGTAAAGATCTGAGGACTGGTGTTATATGATCCACTTTCCTGGTCTTAGTGAGGACTCGAGCAGCTGATATACCAGTTTTGTATGACGTCACTCGAGACCAATATTAGCTCTGGAACTTCTGTAGTGGTAACGTTTTATATTGACGATTCAGTTAGTTATAGATATTTGTTCATTGACCATATACACTTATTGATAATGGCTAAGACTTCTTCCTAAAAACCCAACAAAGTATACACTGCTATGTTTTCATTTGGTTGTATTTTTCATACAAATGTTTCCACTTTCATTAGCTGTAACATATGATCTAGTGATGTCTGCTTGTGCAGGCAGAGATTGTACATCCTGGGTAACAGCTGGAAGTTGTTTTCAGTGTGTTTAAGTTTTTATCTTGTCATTTTAGACCATAGGACTGTGATGCTTGTGGGACTGAACTGAGTAGCCTTGGTGTAGACACTGGCGATGCAAGGAAACCAGGTGGCCTCTCTTCGGTGTTGGTTCCTCACATGCTTTGGTGTAGGACCTGTTATGACAGACAGAAGAATAATTGATAAGGATTTCTTGTCAAGAAAAAATGGAAATTATACAGTATATCTAATTTTGCAAATGAACAAATTATCTTTTGATTAGCTTTGTGAAAATATCCAGTGCTCGAAGCAGTTTAAACAAAGAAATGATACAAGATATCATGTAGCACAATGATGAAATACAAAAAATATTAAGGAAAAATTCCAAATTTTACAAATCTAATTGATTATTGCAGTTCTACAGTGAAAACAAAAAGAGCCTTTCTAATAACAAGGCAAATGCTTTGGAGAATTAGTCACAGAATCTCAAATGTTAATTAGTTAAAGGGAAAAAAAATAAAGGAGGAAAAATACTCTTCATTAGCTCATGCAGCATACACACACACACACAAGCAACAGGAAAGATTACTCAATCAATAATTATGTTCCAGACTTCACTTTTAAAGGTAATAAAGATTAAAAGGATGGCAGACTGACTGAGTGGAAATGAAAGTAAGAGCAAGAAAACAGTGATGACAATAATGATGAGGAACAATTATTTGCCAAAGAACAAAGGAAATCAGACAGAAAATATAGCGAGGGATTATTCACAAAACAAGGAGATATGGTAATCAACTAGAATCAGGTGAAACACGGAAACATGAAGTACATACAACTAATACAAAAAAGGGGGGGGGAAGCTGTATGAAATAAAACAGGAAGCAAGATAAGAACAGAAAACCCAATTTGAACAAAAGGCTGCTTAAAGTAAACTCCAACACTTGAAACAGAAATATAACAAGAGCTAAACTCAAGGGAACAGAAACCTGTAGACCATGACCACTGAGCCCCTTCTGACCCATTATCTTCCAACAACCTTTCAGTTTTCAATTTCTTTCTCGGTCACACTCAATTAGACATATGTGTAAATAAATACATAGTTATGTTTAATGAAAAAAACTTTTTGGCTTAAATGTTAATAAATATGTAGCTACAGGTTGGTATAATATTGGTACAGACTCCCTCAACAGGCTAAAGAACCATTACTATCTCTCTGTGTGCTTTTATTGGAACACTACAGTGTTTTGAACATGTAGACAAACATACCGATTACTAAAATCTTGTGAGACTCGGCTAGAAATATGACATATTTAATTTTTTAAGAAGGTGTCCTATTCTCTCAAGCAAACTATGAAAACAGTCCCAGAGACGGACATTAATGTACAGGGAAATGTGTTGTTTTTTTGTTGTTGTGCAGAGATCCGTGAGGCGTTTCGTGTTTTGGATCGTGATGGAAATGGTTTCATCTCCAAACAGGAGCTGGGCATGGCCATGCGCTCCCTGGGTTACATGCCTAGTGAAGTGGAGCTGGCCATCATCATGCAGAGACTGGACATGGATGGTGAGACACTACATAAGGACACACACTTGGGTGCATGCACAGAGCATACAAGACAGTGGACAACAAATGTGTGACAGTAAAATATATGAATGTTTGTAGTTTTGTCTTTATGTTTTTATTGTTGTATCTGTTCTATGATATGAAACACAAGGAGGAGGAATATTTTCCTTTTTCATCAAGCTGGTCACATGAACATCTCAGTGTTTTGTGTTTTAACGAGATGTAAATGAAAACACTTGAACACAGAGCTGAATTACTCTTTTACTTTCCTTGGGGTTAAAAAAAAAAATTTTTAGTCATAGTTTTCCACAGAAATGTTTCTCCAAAACACTTTCTTTACAGCCTTAATAGAAGCAGGTGGTCAGCTGTCAAAAACAAATTCCCCTGGAGACAATAAAGATCAAGCCGATCTGCTCTTTCTATTTAAACTCTAGCTCTGCTTGTAAATTCTCAGCAGATTGTAATTATTCTTAGGCAGCCCATGCATCAGTCAGTCTTTCAACCGGTTCTTATCTGCCTGCTCTTGGCTCTTGATTCCATAGTTTGCTGTAAATATCAAAGGTCAAAGTTAAAAGTGTTTTGCTTTTGCTACCATGAGTAACCGACCACCTAAGAGCGGCGATGCCATTTGTTCTGAGGTGAGATGGCATCTCTCTTTAAATCATGTATACCTCTGACTTCCTCAATCTCCACTTCAGAACCTACACAGTCTTTCAGACATACTCTATTTAATTTCATTAAACATGTGCTAAAGAATTCATGGTCTCCTGATATCTGAAATTATCCTTCTTTCATCTTTTAAGCTTTAAATAGTTTTAAATAGGATTCAATGATATTAATTCAGGGTTACACTTTTTGAGGATCTAATCAGGTTTTGAAAGAATTGATGCTCTTTGATCTCTTTGATGAACCTACTATTACATGTAGAATTAAATGATCCACACAGAAAATAATCTGTCATTTTTTGATCATTTCCAAGATATTTCTATGAATATCTTTTTATTTTTGCTACAGCTGAAGGGGAAATTTACTTTTTTTAGAAGAACCCCTCTATAGAAACCTTAATAGTCTATACTTATTAAATTGCAGGGTTGCCGGAGGACAAACTTCTCATTTATGAATGTTCAACTGGCCAGCTGTGTCCTGACTAAAGGATGTTGGAAAGTAAATATTAATTACAAATTATTTAGTGCTAGATTTTGCTAAATTTCTTGATGGTTGAAATAAAATGGTAGACACTTGCACTACATTTCTTGCTGACTACCAAATATACTGCCTATAAATTCGATATTAAAATAAACATTACGTCATAAAACAATGCTGTGAACTTACACAAAAATCAATTGCAGCAAAGCAAACTTATTTAATATCAAGTGCTGTAAGAGCGATGTCCATGCTGATGTTGGGAATACATAATACAAATACTTAGTAGTTGTGTCCTTTGAATTCTAATGCCTGAACTTCATAATAAAAATCTTTTTCACCATGCACCTTTGTGCACACAACTTATTTTAAAGATGCACTCCGTAACTTTTCTACCTTAAAACTCAGCATTCCGGACTCGTTTGATGGCACAGTTACATCTATTATATGCATTTCTGGAGCCGCGGTGGTCCAGCAGTGTCCCGAGACTGACAAACTGCATTATACAACTTTTTCATCCATGATGCTGCGTGACGTTGCAAGTGAGTTCGCTTTGTGCTAGCGGATATAAACACAATGGCAGTTTTGAATGCGCACCATGGTTGATTCAAAGAAACGCAAGAAGACATTATCAGAGGAAGAGAGTAAACAAAAGAGAGCCAGACAAAGCAGGAGATAAGACAAGAGTCAACATCAGACTGTCTTTTACTGTCTGGAGAGAGCTCACAGGTGGATGCAAGATGGATGCCAAATTAGCTGTCTTTTGCCACTGAGGAAATGGCAAAAGTTCTTTAGTGCATCTTTACAAGGTGAATTAATGATGATGATGTGTCATGAGTGTCATGGATGAGAGTATACCCATCTGTTGATCTGTCTTCTTTTTTTCAGGACACCATAAGATTTAGCTCTGCTCCGCAGCCTCCCTGTCTGAGTGTCTGATTTTCTTTTTGTGCCAATGCTGCCTCTCCCTCCATGTGTGTCCACCTACAGGGGACGGCCAGGTGGACTTTGAGGAGTTCATGACGATACTGGGGCCTAAGCTGCTGTCCTCTGACAACAGAGAAGGATTCCTGGGCAACACCATCGACAACATCTTCTGGCAGGTGAGAGACGAAGCTCGTCCTCACAGCGGGCAAACAATCGGTTTCTCATCACTTAGACTCCCTTTTATTTATCAGCAGTGGGCAGTGTCACACATCTTTTTACCTCATCTAGCTCACCTCTAGCTGTGTTTTTCAGCATTCAGAGCAAGTCTTACATCCTTAACCAGAGCCCTAGTTACTGCATGGGCTCTGTATAAGCAGGAATAAAAATACACACACACACACACACACACACACGAATTCCCAGCCCCCCTACCTGCTTCTTCTGTTCCCTGCCAGAGATTTTTTTTCTTATTTTTTTGACTTGGGGACTTGAAGGAAAAGAGACCTGCTGAGAATTAAGTGTTTCTTTATGTGGGTGTGCTTTTGTGTTTGTGGGTGTTTAACATTCATAGTGTTGCAGGAAGCATTACCATAATAAAGATTTCAGGGATGCAACGCTGTCTCAGGAATATCTGAGTGTGTGTGCTTTCAAGTGTTCACACTGGGCAGGTCATTAAGGCTGGTTCTACTCTACAAGATTTTCAATGTGCAAACTTTTTTTCTCTTAAATTGGCATAGACAGAAAAAAACATTATAGAAAAGTGAGGAGTGTGGACTGTGTGTGTTTGAGTGCAAGGACGGCTGGTTGAGCGAGGCGACAGGGCTCAGGCAGCTGTTCGCTGCTTTCCTTGAATCAAATGAGAAGAGAAACATTTAGCGGATGACTCACTGAAATGAAGAGGTGTGCGTATTTCAGGTTACAAACACAAACCAGAACACATTTACATAGACATTCTTCATCCCACATTTCATTGTGCAATCTCTTTAGAAAAAATAATTGAAGAAACAATCAACCATATACCATTCATGGATCAGAAAGCAAACTCGTTTAATGTAAACGGGGAAAAAAAGCTGATTGGACCTCAGGATCACTGTGTGAAATAGAACAAATGTTATAAATGAGACCCACTGCTTCTGTGACGGAAAGATGGACTAAGATGGACTACAGTGTGCTAGCCAGTGAGGCTAAAAGAGACAAAATAAAGAGGTGAACTGGACAATACATAGGGATGGGAGAGGATTGTGGTGGGGATGGTGCAAGGGAGGGGGTGGCCCACATAAAGATACAGGAAAATAAAGGAAAATCACAAAGGAGAAGAGAGGAAGAAAATGAAAGAAGAATTGCGAGAGACTGTGATTCATGAAGGTCGCAGACAGTGTGCATCCCAGGGGTGATTTTAAAACGTACACCTCCCACAAAGAGAACGATAGACCATCAGGAAAAGGAACAAGGGATGGAAAAACAAGTGATAGAAGAGGAAAGAAGTAGCAAAGGATGGAGGGAGCAGGAAATGAAAGCACAAAGCAAAAGAATATAGGAGGGAGGGGGGGTTGAAATGGTAGGAGGAAGTGTGTCTCTGAGGACTGAGAGAGCAGCAGTTTGTGAGTGTCTGTTTATATTTCACCGACTTCAGAGAGAGACAAGAGAGTCATTGTGTTAAAAAAAAAAGAAAGATGGAAGAGGCTCAGCATGATGGATGTCATTGTGAGCCATAATGACTCACTTCAGTATGTTCAGATAAAACCCATGCACATAGACATGTGTAGTGATTCATTGCAGAATTGGCAGGTTTTGTTCATAGCTACAGTACTGGTCAGAAATATTGGATGTATGGAAATTGCAAATTAACCCTTTTTGTATAATTTGATCATTTGTGACATTATGTAAAGTGTAAATAAAAAAACAGCATGCAATGATTAGCAAATCTACAAAACCAACATTTTACTCAAAATAGAACATAGAAAATGTCATCTGGTGAAAGCGAGACATTTTTGTATTTTTTGGGATGTAACATCTAAAAACAAAAAAGGGACAGGCCAATGTTTTCCACTGTGTATCATCACCTCACATTTTAACTAAAGTCCTGTTAAACACATGTGAATTGAGGATTGGACATTTGAAGGATTGATTTTGTTTCATTCTCGTCTGATGAAGGACTTTATCTGCTCAGATTTCCTGGGTCTTGTTTCTCATATTTCGTGTTTCATGATGCCTAAATATTTTCAGTTGGCAAAAGGTATAGACTGCATGCAGAGAGTGGCGGATCATTTTTCATGGGGTGGCAAATGATGGGCAAGAGGTCTAGACAGGGTGGGATTAGCTGGATTTATACTGAACATTTTTGATCCAATCAAAATGCGTCATTTAACACCTCAATTTATCCAATCAGCCTCAATCAGGATGGATTTTCAATCTGATCTAGAGGGATGGTTGAACCTTTTCAGGATCTGATCAATAGTAGAAAATAAGCATATCTACACTGATGGTATCTGTGATGTATGTTGTTTCTGCTCATGCTTAAACCAGGTGGGGTTTAGGTGACGTGATGAGTTTCAGGAAATACTTGAAACATAGCTGCAGCAAAACAGAACTGAACTGTGGAGGACAATGTTTTGGTTGGAAACAGAAAGTTACAGATTATTGAGCATCTTGAGTTGTTCAAGCAGATATTTGATCAAATCTTTGTCTTTTTCTTGTTCCAAAGCAGTACACATTGCAAGTGTTTAAAGTGCTACGATTTTATGAATCTGTCCATCTTGTGAACACACAGATTATCAGGTCACTTTATCCAGCGTCCATAAACATGTCAGCTGAAATCAGTCAAATGAAATATTTATCCATGTAATCGTAGCTTTTGATCATCCTCAGTACTGTATCCCCAATATATAAATGTAGTCAAAAGAAGGTCCACAAAAACACTTTCAAACTGTTTACTCTATCATTATCCCTCTTAGAAAATGAAGACAATATTTAGGCTGACGTTAAGAAAAGACAGAAAAATATCTTCAAGTACAACACCGATATCAGAATCTCTTAGGAGAAATGACAGTCATGGTGCCGTGCAGCAAAACATTTTACAAACATCAAAATCAGAGCTTTTTACAATACTGGGGACAACCAGTTTACTCAGATGATCATCATTGTATTTTCAAATATCTAAAAAAATATATAGTGACAATTAGATTCTGATAGAATTTCACAGTGTTTCTCTGTTATAAGATTTGCGTCGTGTTTAGTTTTTATCACTGATTAAATAAACTGGCTACACATGTAAAGCTTCACATATCTGACCTTATAACATGCCTTTACTGAAAACATGTTATTTTATTGTACTGTGGAACATCTAACGTCTGCACTGGAATTTATACAGAGAATAAGAACATCCCATTCCAGCTGGAATTTAGGATGGATCCATTTAGACTACTTATCATTATAGAAGCCTGTTTGATATTTTCCCATCTCACTGTAAGGATGTAACCTGGTTTGATTAATCTGCCTCATTGCTGATATTGATCACACAGAACTGTCACTGAAGCTTCAGCCACTGAAACAACAACTCTCCAAACTTTTTTTCATGTCAAAATTCTTCAGAAACTGCTATCCTGTTTACTATAATCAAAACTAGCTAAGTAGGGGAAATATGCTCCAACAAGTCACTGTCAGCACGTGATTAATGGAGGTATTAAACTGGACCATTCGTTGCCTTCAGCAGACATTCTGTTCATTACACATTTAATTTAACTTCAACTTTGAGTGGTAAAACATCACCAATGGAAACTGACTTCGCCTGGTGAAAGTTGGGTGGCTCAGTTGCTCCACTCTGCCAGGTTGGAGTCAGATGTGGTTTGATGCAGGGCCGTAACTACGTTTTTGAGGGTCCTAAGATTAAATTTACAATTATTATCTTAAAGTGAATTCATCTTTTATTTCAATACTATGAGAGACTTTTGGACTTACAAATGATGTGTTTTTACTAGAATGTTATAAGGACAAAAAAACAGGTGGAGGCGCAAGGTTCAAAAGTAGGGGGCAGTTGTCCCCCCGTGCCCCCCTGTAGATCCCCCTGCATGTATGCCAGTTTAGCAACCAGACTTTCCTACTGTGAAATCCTGCTTTTGTAAGACTATAGATGCAGTATGTGGTTTAGTGTTGTCTTACTGAAATATGTCATGTTTTCCCTGAAAAGGCATCATGTGGATCATGAGCATATGCTCCTCTAAAACCTTAATGCACCTTTCAGCATTGATGGGGCCTTTTTAAATGTGCGTGTTGCCAGTTTCATAGGCACTAATGCACCCTCATACCATCAGACATGCAGGTTTTTGGACTGAGTGCTGGTAACAAGCCAGATGGTCCCTCTCTTCTTTAGTTCGGACACATCATCCATGATTTCTAAAACCAACTTAAAATTAAAATTCAAAATAACGTTTTCTACTTTTCCTCAAACAGCATTAAATGAACCTTGCCCCAGAGGAGATGGCAGTGTTTCTGTATTGGGTTGTGACTTCTTTCATTGATGATAGCACTTTAACCTGCATCTGTTGGTAAAACAGGTTTTATGATTTGTCATCAAGACATTCTAGAAAAAACATGGCAAATTTTTTGCGAACATTAGTTTTGTCACCTTTGGTCTTCAAATCTACCTTTTCTGGGTTCAGTGTGCAGCTTTTTTCATGGGCTTCTTTTATTATTTATTTTCTTTGAGATAAATCTTTGAGCAGTTTTTCCTTTTAATGGACAGTTATAGAGAGGAGAGAAGTTTGCTGCAGACTGGAATTAGCCTTGGCTTGCTGAAGTAAAGATTTCAGCCTCTGTTTGGGGGGTGCACACTGCCAGATGAGTTCTAAAGGAACTCCAAACAAGTTATTCAGTTTACCTGTTGGTGGGGCATTCATCTTGTTACTTTATTCTCCTGGGAAAGCATGGGTCCTGCCATTCATAATGTTACTTCAAATATTACCAGCTCGGATATAAGACAAAGCACATTAAAGATGGCATCTGCACTCTCTAGGGGCAACAACCTCCCCCAGCAGGACTATGGAATAACAGCATGAACAGCTTAAATATGATAAATATTATTATTTTTTTAAAAGTCTAGCCATTTTCCCAGTGTCTCTTCTGAATCCCAATCCAAGAATTCAGTTGATGTGCCAGATGAGGCTTGGTTTACATAAGCCTCTTCCCAATACCCAAAGGATTAAACATCCCAGTGCAAAACTTAATAGGATATCTCTGGAGGTCATGTCTTCATGTCCAGGCAGGTGAGAGCAGTTTTGGCGTGTTATATGTCTAATCTGATTCAGAATGGACCAATAACTTTAATAATACAACTGTAGAATCCTGCCCCAGCCTGATTAAACTTGTTAAACTAGTGTAACTAAATACTGAGCATCACTTTTAATTCTGTTTTTTTGTTTTTTTGCTAAAGACTGCTGAAACAAAGAAAAATTTCAAATGTTTAGTCAGAGAAATACCAAGTTTTAACATCTCTTCTATAGAATTATTTTTAGCTCGACCACTTCTCTGGATGTCAGTGAAAACAGAAGCTGAAAAGAAATGAAGGAGGCAGTGAGTCGAATCTCTGCCATCTATATCTGTTGAAACAAAATGTAATGTTCATTATAATGAACACTAATGTCAAATGCAAACATTTTTTTTTAAAGGGTTGCATCTCTGTTGCATAATAGCCATTTCATTCATGCTTTAATCCACAGTGCAGCACTATGAGTGCAATTACTTGAAAATGATGTCCTTAAAGTGAATGAGACTTCATTTTCAGCACTTTGACAGACAGACAAAATCCTTTTTTAGTGGTTGTCTTTCTTCCCATTGGATTCAGTATCAGAAGAACATTTCGTTGTGGTTGTTTATAACCTCTTAAATAGTGAAGCTTTAAAAAAAATGTATCTGCAGTTTCAAACTAGCAAGTGTCCTATGTGACCAAGCCCAAACATGCATGTTTGTGTAATCTGTTTTCTCTTCATTAAAGGTAAGGACTTTCTAATATGAACTTGAGGAAGTCATCCAAAGGCATAGAAGGAAAAGAGTTCAAAATCGAATAAATATTCTTTGCGGGCGGTCATTAGTTGACTTTTTTTTCTGACAAGTCAGAAAACAAAGCAGGTGGACGACTGACGAAACAGGCTTGTGTGGTATGAAGGCCGGCGGGATTAGACAGGGAGGATGGTGAAAAGCACCTGTTCCTCTGATTGATGTGTCTTGGCTTCTTCTGCATGTCACTGCTCACTGCTCACGATCTCCTGCTGTGTTCCTGTTAACTGCTCACTCACATGCACGCACATACACACAAATCACAAATGTGAGTTCATTCAGATAAGAATTTAATCAAATCTTTGTCTACCCTGTTCATCACTGTGTGTATGAGTGTGTGTAATTGTCCTTCAGAGACTGGGCAGGAGGAGAAATCACTCTGCTGGTTAGTAACAGGTAGCTGCTCTCCCTCCTGACAGACAGACAGGAACATTGTACATTCGCTGTGCCTGCCTTCAGCTGTCATGTTATCTGTCCTGTGGCTGTAGTTCAAAGACTTGTTCCTCCATTTCCCAGTATGCATTCAAGGCCGAGATAGCTATGGAAAGAAGGGCTGCAGAAATCAGGCGCTACCTCCAACTGGTGCTGCCGTTCCCTGCTTATCTTCCCTGCAGGGTCACATAAGGTTGTATGACTCAGGGCAATATTTTTATTTGACAAAAATAATTCATCAATCATCTCCTTAATATGCAATATTACTTCGACTCAGGGGATATGCAGCATTATGGCAAGAGGGAAGTTTCTAAACTCACTAGATCCCAATACAAACAAGCATTTGTGGGATGTGCTGGAACAGACTTGATCCCTCGTAACAGCTCAAACTCCACAAAAGGGCGCACTGATAATGTCCCAGTGCAAAACATTACATGACTGATGTTCTGCATCGATGCCCTTGACAGGTCAGAGCTGTTTTGGCAGAGCAAGGGAGACTGACAAAAAGCCAGGCAGATGGTTTTTAAGAGCCCCTAAGATGCTCATTTACAGGTGATTATACTTTGCAGACTTACAATAAAAAATGTTTGCAAGTCTTTGCATGGTCCACGGTTATATTTTTCATATTGTATGATCCTGATTTTAAAAAAAGGATAGAAAAAAAAAAATCGTAGATACGGCCTAAAACTGTACTGCTCAACATTTTTGCTTTCTAAATCATATAGATATAAATACAATGTTCTTTTTTTCAGATCAAGTAAAATTATGAAATCATTAACCAGAGGGGGGGGGGGATCTGTACTTATACTTTGAATTGCTATCTCCCTGGGTCCTTTACCTGACATCAACTCCATTTTCATGAGTGACTCTGGATATTTGTTTTCTTCAGGCAATCATCTTTAGGTCTCATGGGATGTGCACATAACAAAAATTCTGGCATAATCTCGTTGCCAAATGCAGATTCATCATTGAATATCGCTCCATCCAGTCATCTATAGTCCATGACTGCTTCTCCTTATCCCACTGTAACCATGTGTTCTTCTGTTTAAATGTAAATTACATTTCGGCTTGTAAATCCTAAATCAGTGGTTCTCAAACTGGGGGGGCAAGCCGTTGCCATTGGAGCCACTGGTTTACATGGACTATCTTTATTCAAATTAAAAATCCATTTAGAAGATTCTTGTAAACTTTTAGATAATCTGATCAACAGGAAAATATGTCCATGCATATGTAACCGTCTGTAGTTGAGATTTGTTCTTTAAGTGTAAAAGGGAATGATTTTCTGACAGATAGAAAGCATTGTATCAGCAAAACAAAACTGGTCTGGTGCTGACAAATCTGTCTCACGTCTTTGCCCTAGTCTTTCATCCACAGGCTTCTGGTGTGCTTCTCAGTGAGGCACTGAGCACATGGAGCTTAAAAGGTCCACCTTCATCCTTTCGCTGTTTGTAGACAGCAGGAGATGTAGGGCTATGTGCCACTGAGTTTTTCTCGTTGAAAGGACTTGAAAAAACTTGAACATTGTTTGCATCCACCATTCTCATCTTCCTCCACTAAATGCAAAGAATTGTATCAATAAAGTTTATTCACCTTCATCTTTTTTCCGGATTAATGAGCAGTTACTCTTTTTAGAGCTTCATTCTGATTATACTGTTGTACATTGAAACACACAACTAATCAGATCTCTTTATTTAGAGTCTACATAAGCACTTATGTTAAAAATCAATTCTAATAATTTTAAAGGAATATTTGTTGATGAAAGCATAGCTATTGAATCCTGCTTCAGTCCATTTCCTATAATATCGCTGTTAGTATTCCATCCTGACACTTCAATGTTTGTTTTGCTTTTACAACATTCCCATTTTGTTTGTACTTGCTCCAGATTAAAGAAACAGGGGACTGAAAACAACCAACACCTTTTGACACAGATGTTGAATCCCCTTCTAGCAGGAGTTTTATGATCATTTCCATTGTTCAACTGACAGCTCCCTTGTTGCAGCCATGTTTCCTGTCAATCACCCGTCTACAACAGCTCATTTAACTGCACTCATTAGTATATTCAGACTTGTTATGGTATTTGTTTTGAAATGCAAATTACATGGTGATTACATTTCTTTCTTTTACTTGATCTGAAAAAAAGCCAATAATAATGCAATTTCCCCTCGGGGATCAATAAAGTATAATTCATTCATTCATAATTACAACAATTTTATTTGTGTTTTACTAAAAATCATAACGTTCAGATAAAATAGCTTTGACATGGGAATGAACATCCTCCAAGAGTGGTGGTTCCATATTTTTTGCTATGGTGTTGCTACGGCACCTTTTATCACCTTTTCTCTCAAACAATTAGTTTTAGCTCCTGTCTCTTTAGGTGTAAATTTGAAGTAATACATGTGCACAAGAGGACAAGTCAAGTCCTATTTATTCATACAAGCCATTATCACAAATTTGTCTCGAGGGGCTTCATAGTCTGTACAGGCGTACTCCCTTCAACACTTGGCAATAGAGAAATAAAAAACCTTTTTACAGGAAAAATAAAGAAGGAAGGATGCCCATAATCTGAGGTCTGAGGAAGATTTACTGTGTATCTGAAACAGAAGAAAACCAGCATACATGTTGATAACAAAGATACTTGAGATTTAGAAAAATGCCATTGTAACATATGAGGAAATAAGACACGAAAACAAGAAGTAACGACCAGGTTTTGTCAAACTGAAAAATTATAAAAATAGAAACCATAGCATCTTCTCCTTTTTTATTGTCATTGTTTGTTTTTCAACTCTGGAGAAAGTGTTTACACGTCATACTCCTTTTGTTTGTTGTGTCACTTTGCCCCATCTTGATCTACTCCTGTCCCTTTTGCTTGTTTGCAGATTTAAGCACAGGAGGGAAAGAAGTTGTTTCAGATTGATGTGTGTTGTGTAGTCTGAATAAATATGATCTCAAGGTTATTCTCTTTTTTTCATAGCCACTAATAAAGCCTCTGTTTGTGTGGGTGTATGTCTATGTGTATGCGTCTGTGAGATGAAAAATCCAAGATAGAAAACCTAGGTGTTTCTCTAATATGAAATCATTTTTCCTTCGTGCAGTATCTATTCATGTTGCTTCTGTTTGTTTTTGTTCCAATTTCTCTGTGTGTGCGTGTGTGTTTGTGTGAGCATGTGTGCGTGGGAGTTTGCATCCAAATGCATCTTTCCATAATTACAGTGTAAATCACTCGAAAAGGCGATATGAATGGTAAATCAATAGATATGTGCAGAGCGAAGGTGGCATGCAAATACATAATGATCTGACTCAGTTACATCAAATGTGCATTTCCCTGCGCATGTTCCTTACCATGTTAATGCATGCATGTTTGAAGATTTTATTAGTTTTCTATAAATGTTTTGTCTTAGTAACAGCCCATTTCTTTGTGTGAAAATCTGACATACCAATGCATTTACAGGTATTTTTTGGAGTTTGTGGAAAACAATACCTGAATTAAGTCACAGTGTCCTTTGTTCCACCTTATGTGAAATATTTGGGGATTTTTTATTTTTTTGTTCTGAAATATTGTCATCACATAAAGACAAAAATACATAATGAATCAGTGAACAGATCAGACGATCTGACATTTCTCTACTACATATGAAGCTAAAACTGGATATGAAGTTTGCCTTGAGGAGAGGAAACATGAAGACACAGTCAGCCTGCTCTGTAGTTTCCTTTTGGTCGGAGTCGGTGTAACTGTTTCCCTCTTCATCTACTGGCTAGTGAGTACACCCCTTTACATTTCAGAAACCATTTTCTAAATTTTCAATGGACAATACTATAGAAGTTAAACTTGGATATACTTTAGAGTAGTCTGTGCACAGCCTTTATAGCGGTATAAATCTACAATTCATTGAAAATTACTCAGCACACCCATTTTTGTCTAAATAGCTGGCAACATGAATGAGTGCACCCCTTGTACATGTTGTTCAAACATTGTTCGAAACCTGTCTTATTTATCATGTTCATGTTTTGCCTGCTTGTCTGAACCATGCAAATTATGCAATCGATGGATAAGAGCTGTTAAAATTTGATTCTATGGGTACAATTTTCTCATATTGACCACTGGCTGTTCAACACTGTGTTGACTGTGTTTAACTGTGTTTCTATGTCTGCTCTGTGTTTGTACAATGATTAACATTTCTGTTGTAGTGTGTATTGTATGTACTGACACCTATATTTTTATTGCTATTGATGAGACCAAAGACAATTTTCCTGCCTTGGTGGGACAATAAAGTACTTCTAATTCTAACATCTCATAGCAAAGAACTCTCTGAGGATGTGAGAAATAAAAGGCCTCTCCATGAAAATGACTCTTATAAGATTGATAGCACCCTGAAACTGAGCTGCCACACAGTGGCCAAGATCATATAGTGGTTTTCCAAGACGCTTCCCATACAGAACAAGCCTAACCAGGGTTGATCAAAGAAGTTGAGTCCTTGTGCTCTGTGTATCATCCAGAAGTTGGCTTAAAAAACCAGATGCATGAGTTCTGCCTTCATTGCTGCAGAGGTTAAGAACACGGGAGATCAGCCAGTGTTCAGACAATACGCCCCACAAAGAATCAAGTCAGTCTGTACAGCCATCGTTCCAGAAGGAAGCCTCTTCTGAAGTTGGCTGATAGACTGCCAACAGTTCGCTGAAGACAAGCAGTTAAAGGGCATGAATTACTGGAACCATGTCCTGTTTTCTGACAAGACTATGATAAACTTATTTGACTCACATTGGTGTCCAGCATATGTGGTGGCACACTGATGAGGAATACCAAGATAGACAATAATGGCTGTGTCTGTTGAGTAATTTGCAACGTAGAGTAAGCCTATACTACAATTTAAGCTGTATTCTTAATACTCTAATGTATATCCAAGTTTAAATTCTATAGTATTGTCCCTTGAGAAGATTTGACAAAATGATTGTTTTAAATGTGAGGGGTCAATTTGAGAGATAGTCAGGTATTAAACTGCATACTGACCTTATCATCTTGATCATCTCATGCAAAAAAAAAAAAAACTTGTGTCGCAAAATGGGAAACTCATTTCAACATCTACCAAATCTATGCAAAAATTGAAATAAGCAAGATGAAATACTTTAACTCAGGGAAAGATGTATGTACACTTTTTCTTTGACAAGGTATTTCTTCTTCTCAGGACATGTTAATACAAATGCATTTTACTTTGGTTATTAATTATCTTAAGAAAATATTCTAACTGGTTACCGAAATATTTTTACCAACAAGGATTGAGGCTAAAAAGTTTTACCTGATTTAAAAGATTATCGGGTCAAGTTTCCTTGTTTTGTGTGTTGATTAAAAGAATTTAACTGATTTAATGAAAAGATATCATTCTTTTAGCTGTGTAGGGTTTGCACATTCTTCTCGTGTTTGCATGGGTTCTCTCTGGGTATTATGGCTTCCTCCCACGGTCCAAAGACATGCCTGTTAGGTTAATTGTAACTCTATATTCTCCCTGGGAGTGAGTGTGAGCGTTAGTGGTTGTCTGTCTCTTTGTCTTGGCACTGCGATGGACTGGCAACCTGTCCAGGGTGTACCCTGCCTCTCGCCTGGTATATGCTGGGATAGACTCCAAACCCCCAGAAGCCCGGATTGGAAAACCCTACATAAGCGGGTATAGAAAATAGATGGATGGAATATTACTCTTTGCATTGTGGCTGATCATTTTTGGCTGGTTTTGTAACAGAATTGTTGCTGTCTTTGCAGAAGTAGTGAAAGCTGTAAAACGGCTGTTTTTCATAGACTTCAAGTCATTTTCAGGATTATCATTACCTTTAATAAAATGAGCATCTTCTCTTATTTACATCTCTACCAGCATTGTCTGCCAGCTCTGTTTTCTCCATCAGTCTGCCTCTTCTTGAACCTCATCTTACTTTCCACTTCCCTTCTTCTCTATATCAGCAACTTATTCCTCCCTTTCTGTCATGCCTGCCTCAGTGAGTCCATCTGTTGTGCTAAACCAAGCGACTGATTGTATTTGAGGATGTCAGTGATGTAAATAATCTAGACATGCAGGTGGCTTTGCAAATGTTGGCTGCATACGTATCTGCAGATTTAAGGGGGGATCTGCAAAAGGATGCAGGGAGGACATGAGTTGTTTTTTTTTTTTGGAAGGGCAGACAGAGAACAAGAAAGAGGTGAAGAGTAAGGCTTCAAGTCAGAGACTGATGACAGCCTCATCAATCATTTTAAACATGAACACGTACATGCAACCACCCACAAAGACATAAATGGGCCAGCATTTCCATATTAATTGATAAAGCCATAAAACTGATTGTGCTCATATATTAATCCACCTATATCAATGCACACACCTACACACACAATCAGGATTGCATACTGATGCAGGCACCTATGAATAGCACCGGGATGTTTTAAATTACAGCTGGCACTATTCCTGCTTACATATATTTATATTTGTACATAACCCACAAGAGTGCATATTGATTAATATCATCATTTCTTACAGCTTGTACATTTAAAACCTTGTTCTTATCTTCTATATTTATCTGCTCTCAAGAAGGCAGTTTGCTGATGACTGTGTTTCTGCATTGATCACTGTGTGCCCCTGTAGTTTGACATGCAGCAGCTGTCTCTGGATGAGCTCAAGCAGGTGCTGTTCCACGCTTTCCGAGACCACCTGACAATGAAGGACATAGAGAACATCATCATCACCGAGGAGGAGAGCCTCAATGAAACCTCAGGGAACTGCCCTGAGTATGAGGGAGGTGAGGAAGTTCTTCTCATGAAAATTGTGTTTTTATAAATACTTGTTGTATAAGGATCTTAAGCAATACTTAGTATTAATATTCAGCATGACTTATGTTGTGCTTATCAAGGTGTATTATTGTAAATGCAGGGTGGCTGATCTCATTAACCCCCTCTGCAAAAGAGCAGAGAGGTTGATGAGAAGATCAATATCACTCACATTTGTGTGCTAGTCAATCTTAAACCTGCCATATATGGTAGTATGTATGCAACAATCAATTAGCCCAGCAAAAATGGTCAAATCAGGAGGAGATTCATCATTTTTCTCTGGACTATTCCTGGTGCTTTTGATGTGAGTTAGTTGACCAATCAAAGCTTTGTAAGTATGAATAAACATAAAGACATCATCTTGCTGTGTAAGTTGCTTTTATTTAAAAAAAAAAAAAAGAACAAATAGTGTTCAAAAGATAAATGATATCTGTCATGTAAAACTCCTACCCAAACATTTACATTAACTGAAAATAGCACCAATGGGACAGATGTGTCACTGTTAATTAATTATTAGGGGTTGGACCAAACAAATACCCTCTGTCCAGTCTACTTGAAAAAAGACCTGTGTTCTGTCATATAACAGGACTTACAAATTCAGAAAATAACTGTAGATCAGGAAAATAAATTTGGAAATCCAAAGAGAAAGAAATAGGAGAATAAATTGGTGTATACAAATCTGGGAATGTAATGAAATGGCTAGATGGTGGAGGCAAAAGAAAAGCTGAAGGCAGACACAGAGACAGTAGTCTTGGTTGTAATAACCAACAAACAACGTCATTAATTTCATCAAGATTCGAGAGAAGGATGTCCCACAGTCAAGGTTAATGACTGGCCGCCTTGCCAGCCGACTGGAAGCTGAAAGTAAATAAAAACAAGCAGCTGTGCTTTCCAGAGCACATCACCTCGACAACTCTGTGTCCAGACATGGTCATCATTTCAGATTCCATCAAACAGGTGGCCATGGTAGAACTCACTGACCGCATGCATGAAGCTCAAGAGTGGAAACATGCCAAGTACCTGGAGTTGACAGAGGAATGCAGCAGGCCGGACCGGATCACCCACTGTGAGCCCATTGAGGCTGGATGTCAAGGCTCTGCAGGCAGGTCTTACTGTAGAGTCCTGACCAAGTTGGGGAGGTTCATCAAAACAATTACATATGCGATAGATAGATAGATAGATAGATAGATAGATAGATAGATAG
>JAOXYM010000016.1:13205644-13218720 GCA_028567055.1 Leptatherina wallacei | reverse complement strand
ATAGATAGATAGATAGATAGATAGATAGATAGATAGATAGATAGATAGATAGATAGATAGATAGATAGACATAAAAAATAACATATATATACACTAAGAATTGTTGCTGCTTCCAGCTGTTTCTACTACATGAATAGGAACTATTCCTGTTGATGTCAGTACATGTCAACACAACTGTCACAAAATGGAGCAAGAAAATACTGAGAGGCGTAGAGGCAGAGGCAGAAAACAGTAAAAACTCCTGAACTCTTTAGTTTGGATGAAGAAGAGAAAACAATGTTTTTGAGTATGATGTGTATCACTTGCCACACAAACTTTCTGGTGCAATCATTCAAACTGTATGTGCTGCTGTGCTATTATGAATATCCACCACTGAGGTTTTATCCTTAAGGTGTGTACACTGAAGGAAATGTCAAGACAGTCGATAAGAATACAGACAAAAAATAAAAAATGTGTTAATCTCAAGGTCATTCATGAATTCCTTCAAGTTTCAAAGTGAGGAATGGGAACTCTGTGCATATGAGATGCAGATGATATTTTTTAAGTTAATGGACAAGGTTATGTTGCTTTAGGAAGAAGATAAAAAACACAAACCTAAGCCTGACCCTCAGTTAGCTATGGCTCAGAGTTAAAATAGGCCACCTGCTGTGAAATGTACATTTTGTCAGACTAGGAGGAAGGTAAAGACAGATCAAACGCTCTAGAAAACTTGGAAAGTCTTAATGAATCCACTGGGTACCAGCCTAAAGTCTCAGTGAGACCTATAAAGAGACTGCTGGCGGGAAATGGAGGAAAAGGGACAGTAAAGGAGGAAATAAGAGGCTAAAGAAGGGATCAGGCAACTGCTGGCTTGACACTCTTTCACAAAGTTTTTGGTGTTGAAGGAAGGGTGTGCTGTGGAGTTTAGGAGCGGAAAACGGAGAGTATTAAAAAGCAGAAAGAAGTGATGGAAGCCCGGGGAGGATAAAGATGAGATGAAGAGGAATACAGCCATCCTCATACAGAGCAGCTGTCTCCCCCACGCATTTAACCCTCATCCCAAATCCTCATTTTCCCTTTTTCATGCCTGCTTCATTCCTCTGCCTGTCCGGTGGGACTTCAGTGCCTTTAAAAGTCCCTCTTAGATCCATGAGTCACAGCCCTGACTCTGATTTATTGATGCAGCATGTGATTTTAACTGACTGAGACAAGGGGACTTGACGGAGAGGAAACTTTTGGTTATCACTCTGGCTGCAAGGCCTGTTGGAGAACACATCTGTCTCTACACATCTTCTTCTTTCAATAACCATGAGACAATGTCCTTTGGGAAAAGAAGTCCTCTCAACTTGAATGGATAGGCAGGAGAGCAAAACTTATAACTCGTCTTTGATTCTGCTACAACAATGTAAGTTTACAACCACTCTGTCTCTTCTGAATTCGTCTTTTTCTTTTTTACTTTTGAAACGCTTCATAATCTGGGTCACAGAAATAAGCTGCAAAATTGTATTCGCTTCAGTAAAATAACATGCGCCCCTTTAAAAATCTGAAATTTTACAGAACTGCAAAACGAAGAGAAATAAGTCTTTTATTCTGCTGAGTATTAGTTCTATTTTTTCACATTAGTATGATTATAAGAATCTGACTTCAGTGTGTTTGTTCCTGAGCACTCGACTGGATATCCCAGTTTTTGGTGAAGTGAACACTACTGTTTCATCCTAGAGCTCAAAGGTTTATGACCCTTTGAACATTTTCTTTATTTCTGCACAAACATTACCTAAAACATCAGACTTTCACACAAGTCCTAAAAGAGGATTAAGAAAAAACATCTTAAAAGATGTGAGAAGGGAAGAGGATCCTGTTATAACCCGCTCTAAAACCCATATATACCTTTCAGCTTAGAGGAGGCCTTTCCAAATGTGCAGCTTGTCTGTTTCATAGACAGTGACGTACCCCCATACCATCAGACATGCAGGCTTTTGAATTGATCTCTCATAACAAGCTGAATGGCCATTCTTCTCTTTAGTCCGAATGTGAAATTCATGACAGCGAGAAGTCATTTGAATTTTTTTGTTTTATCTGATCAATGAACAGCTTTCTACTTTACCTCATCATGTTCTGAACAAGTTTTGGTCCTGAGAAGATAATAGTGTTTCTGGGTCATGTTCACATATGGCTCCTTATTAGCATGATAAAGCTTTAGCCTGCATTAGTGAATGAGGCAGTGAACTCAGTTCACAGACAGTGATTTTTGGGAAGTGCTCCTGAGCCCATGCAGGGATTTCAATGACAAAATCATGTCTGTTTTTGATGCAGCGCCTCCTGATGACCTGAAGCTCAGGGGCATCACATGCTGATTTTCAGCTGTTTCTTGTGCACAGATGTCTCCAGATCCTTAGAATATGTTGATGACAGTGAGTCCTGTAGATGGTGGAGTATTCTAAAATCTTTCATTCTTTCTTTCTTTTTTTTTTTTTGGAAGAACATACCGATATTGTTCCACTATTTTGTAGGTTTTTATCAGTTTACCAAACTTTTGCCTAATATTTATCAATTTTCACTAAAATATGGGTTTATGATGTTTGTGAATCATTGCATTCTGTTTTTATTGATATTTTACACAATGCCCCAACTTTTGCAGGATGTACATATCTGTCAGGATTTAGTTTGGCTTTTATAAAATATTACCTTTATTCTTCTTTAATCATTTATTGGTTGAAAGGCCTCTGTACCTTGGGGCCTCGTGGGTCCTTGTCTTACTATCTGGCCCATTTTCTCTTGAGATTCAGTTCAGTGACTGATAGCTTGATATTTCTTTTTTGGTATTATTCAGAATTTGTTGTTCCATCAATGACTTTGAGTTTTTCCAAGTCCAACATGTTTCACAGATAGAATTCGTTTTTTTTCGTTGTTGTTTTTATTTTATATTTATATTTTATTTTATACTGATATTATAATGATATATTTTTATGGTTTTGCAACTTGCTGAACACAACTCAAAAACCTCCTTTGTTCATTCAAAAGGACGTTCTCTCATAATTGTCATCCTATTGTTTAAAAACATTTCACTGTCATTTGAACCTTTAGGGCTGGTGTTTAAGTCTGATTATGTTTCAGCTCATCTTTATGCAGACAGAAAAATTCAAATTGTCCCCCAAAATTTTATAGACAAGTGTAAAACAAATGACATGCTAAATCATATGTTCACAGAATACTCGTAATGCCTGTAACTTCGTTTCTTTCACTCTTCTCAGTCCATCCTAAGAAGAAGAATCGGCAGACGTGTGTCAGGAAAAGCCTGATTTGCGCCTTTGCCATGGCTTTCATCATCAGTGTCATGCTTATCGCAGCCAACCAGATGCTGCGGAACGGCATGGAGTAAACCTATTGCACTGTGAGCATGGGGAGTGGACAGAACAGCCATGACCTCACATCTTGTCTTTGCAGCCAAAGCTGGACCAGCCACAACCCAAGCACTTCTCTTAACAATCTGTTGACTTGTTTTCATTTGAACTTGATTTATAAAATAGACTGTGTGGGTGAAATGTCAAGAGGTGTGTTCGTTTTGCAATGAAGATGTCACCATGTAAAGTTACTGGACTTACTGGTCATAAGGAACATGAACTGCAAAAGAATTATGGATTTATATAAGTCACGACAATAAAAAAAGGTTTTATTTTGCTGTTTTTGAGACCAAAACTACCCTTTAAACTTGATTTTCTATTTATCGAAAATGTTTATCAGGTGCTTTGAGCCATTCCTAGTTTTCAAACAAGATTGATTATTACAAATAACTGCATATTTACCCTCCAGAGGTTACAATGAATGTGAATTGAGTGATTGTGAGCGCTGAATATTGGCCACAGCATTTAAATGCAACATAAATTCCTCACCTCTTATGTAGCCATGTATCAGCATCCCACTGTGTGAAGCATTTGCATCCAAGCTCAGTCTACTTATCATGGCACACATCAAATACTTGTATCTCTACAGTAAGCACAACTCAATAAACAGTTAGGGACCACTTAAGAATCATTGCTGTCGTGCCGTCACCACTCTTTAGTATTGACTGACTGGTCATTTCACATTTCACTGGTGCATAAGACAGTGCTGTCCACATACATCATCTACTCAGGCTGCCTGAGATGTGTGAAATATGACAAGGTTAAAAAGGGGGGGGGGGGGGGGGGGACCAGACTGACATCTTTCCTTTTCTTTTTCTAGTTATGTACTGAAAGAAAAAGGCTTCAACTCACTGCCTGGGTGTGGACCAACCACACAAAAGCATGCCAGTATATACACTGCCATGTACTCCAGTTCCCTATAGATTTCATTGTATATATGGGAATAGTTAGTTTGTGTAATATATTACTCATCTTAACAGCAGAATGTATGAAAAAGAAACTAGTGAGTTACATCAGGGATAAAAAGAAATAAAAGAAAAAAGTAGAACTGTGACATGTTGGTAGGAAAAGGTTTCCCCCTAGTGGTCAAAGTGAGAACTGCAGTTATACACGTTCAGAATGAGAGCACTGCTTAATCTGAGCCTTGATATGTCTTGTGCCAATGTTGCAAGCTTAGTTTGTACTGTATCAGTGATGAGTCACTATTTTAATAATAACAAAACCTGAAATATTTCTTTCCGCAACCCAAAGTGTTGCTCAAGATTGGATGGGAAACTGTAAATTGGCTACTACTCCAGACAGCACTCATTTAGACCTAATCTTGTGTAATTTTGGTACTTATGGCATTGACGACAAGTGTTGTGTGGACCAGATGTTTCATGAGCTAGCTATGACATAGGTTAAGGTTAGATGGTGAGGGCCAGTTGTGGCCCAAAGGAAATACAGATATGTTTAGGCAGTCACAGTGGGTCATCTTGAATCAACACGGTCTTTCAAGACCAAATGTGGGCCAAAGAAAACTGCAGATGAGGGCCATGTTTGGGCCAAACATTCCTTGCTATCTGGGGTACTGCTCATGGTACTCATTGAGGACCATAAGCGACACCATCCCTTATTGTTCAGACTTGAAAGCAATGTGATTTTATAAGGCTTACAGGGTTGACAATGTTTTGAAAAGACCTTGTAGGAGTTTGGAGTTAAGCTTGTCTTCTATTATAAAGTATCCACCCAAGGCTGAGCAAACTGACATCACAGATCAAATCTGAGGATTATCATGCCCTTTATGATGGTGTGGGACTTGACGATCATGACTGGTTATCTGTACAGCTGCAATGGCTGTCCAAAATTGGATTCCAGGCAATTATGATGTTCTGAGTAGCGCGTATAAGGAACAAGCGGATATGTGAGAAGAACTGTTTGAATTAACTTACACGTGATAATTGTGTGAAATTAATAAATATCTTATTAATATTCTCATTTCAAGCAAACCATCCATCCCTCTGTAGATGTAGCATTGTGTCTGGTCATCACTCCTGACTCTGACATTATATGTCAGAAAAAAAAAGAGGGAAAAAAAAGTGTGTGGAATAATAAATCACACGGTGCTCCCCTGAGACATTACTGGAAGGGAGACTGATATGTTTCCATTAAAAGTTCGGAGTAGTTGTCTTTTTTTTTTCTTTTTTGTTCTTGCTTTTTGCTAAGGTGGATGAAAACAGAACTAATGTGCAGCCACATGAGTATAATGTACGGCTTTGCCAAAACATACGATGGAAAGTGGACAGAGGGCTTTCTTTTAAAACAAAATATAGCTTTGTAAGATCAAATATCACAGCAAAACTGTACTATACTGTAAGTCAGTATGCATGTTGTTGTTTAGATTTCCACGTCTTTAAAAGACAGGGAATCCAATTACTCTGTTTGTGGTGGCAAAGCCTTGGTTTAAATGTAAGTGTACTGTCACATATTTGACTTTCCAATTTATACTATAATAGCCATTTTTATAGTTTCTACCAGCTATTAATCAAATCAGAGCAAAAGAGGGCATTTTCATAAATATGCAAATACAAGGTCATGGTCTCATCATCTCTGTTTTGTATCATCTAGGGTAGTCTATACGTCTCTCTGTGGACGGTTACACACATTGAATCAAATACATTGTGTTTTAGTCACTTTAAGTTTTAATGGGATGTTCTCACTGCCTCATAGTCCTGTATAAACTGCTGTATAATGTATGCTACATTGATCCCCATAGGTTGAATTGTCTTTGATATCCTGAGCACACCAACGATTGACCGATGGACCATGTTTCCACATTTTTCCGTTAGCATAATGGCCCTTTTGAAACCAGCATAGATCACTTCCTCCTAACAATTCTCTAATACTTGTGACATTCAGACATCCTTGCATGTAAAGGGGGGGGGGGGGGACCTTCTACCAACTCTTTTAAGGTTTACATGATTATACTGTACATCTGTAACAGGACAGGATCTGTTCATGATTTTCATGTTTTTGAAATTTGTTTTTACCAAAACATGTTTTTACCAGTTGTAGATTGTATAGAGATTAAACTAAATACAGATATATTATATATATATATATATATATATATATATATAATACAACCTCGGCATGCTGCTTAGAAATGGAGAAAGAAAACAGCAATAGTTACCAACCGAATGGATATTTAAAATGCAAAGTTTAATCTGTTTAATCTAAAAGTATATATCAATATATGTTTATGCAATAAAAACCTGTTTTGATAGAAATGTATCGTCATTGTATTTACTTGTAAAGGATAGTTGGGCTTCTGAAAAAGCAGAAGGTACACTCTTACAATCACCAGGTGAGAAGAAATGTTTTTACCAATGACCAGTGATTCACATATCATGCTCGTTGTCCTGCTTGTCATTTTAAAGATCGACCTCAAAAATAGAATGACAACACAGCATGGGTTTCTCTGGGCACCAGCAGCTCTGAGATAAACATCAGTGAGTTTAGGTCATGACTTTGCCTCTGCTGTTGTTACATATGTGCACACAATTGCATCATTGCTAAGTAAACTCAATGCAGCGTGTGATAGTTTGAGGTAAGCTAACCCATTTGTCAGTGCATGTCAGACTGGGGTGTCCTGTAGAGCACTGGCATCAGCAATCATTGTAAATCATGATAATTAAGAGGCATAAGTCAGTGAGAATGGCCTCATACCAGATGCACCCGAACCCCATTTACAGGAAGATAATGAACCAAAACACCCTATTAAGTAGACAAACAAGTCATTAGGCTCAGTGTAATGGTCCAGTTGGACATTAACAGCTTGTTTTACTTGCAAATCCCTCAATCAATTTTTATCTTTGTGGGTGAAATGAAGGAATATATGTGGTGATTCCAACCTGCCTGAAATGCAATAAGGAAGTCACACTGATAATGGTATGCATAAAAACTCTTTATCATGAGGTACTCATTGTCAGTTTGATGCCATAAGAACTTCTAGAAAACATTTACATGAACAAAGCATTCAAATTAAATACTTAACTCTCTCACCGCTTGGAAACTGATCATACACTGAGAAGTAGCAGCATCCAGTTTGATCATGTACATTTAAAAGAAGAAACACATCTTCACTGATAATACTGCTCCGATGTCACTTATTTGATATGCAACACTGAAACGGTCTTTAATGTAAAAGTAGTTTTCCTATGAAACACTGTTTAACTGTTGCTTGTGTATTGTGTTGTGTGTGTGTGTGTATGGTTTATAAATACTATTTGGAAGAAAAAAAACTTCAATTTCCTAAAGCTTGCCATGTAAACGCCCAAAACCTTTAAAAGGAGAATAAAAGGCACAAGTGTAACAATGTCTGTTTTAGTCCAAATCGGCTCAACACTCAGTTGGTGAATGTATTACTTTGCAAACTTGTACTTCAGCTGCAGGGTGATAATAAATAACAGCTAAGAAGATCCCCACTTGTTGGAAATAAAGTGTTACAAGCCGGAACAGAGATTTTTTTTTTCTACACATCCATGTCTTTCTGTACCTATTTGGACATTTTATTATGCTGTTCACACATTTCTAAACTTCTGAACATAGCTGATGCATCTTTGAGGATTCAAGTTTCCACATGGAAGTCGACAGAAAAATATCTTTTGGGGGGGAGGCACCTGGTATAGATATAATTAAAGATAGAGGTAGGCAGAAAAATAAATGAGAATAGACAGAAGCAGAGGAAGAAAGAGAAGTTTAGAACTCTGTGTGAGGGTGACCGTAGTTTCGGCTGCCAGCTGGGCTCTCGCTCGGCTTCATAAAGATGCCCTCCATGGCTTTCCACAGGCTGTGTTGACTGGGACCTGACATGGCATGAACCTCAGTCTGACCGTGGATCGGCCGTCCGTACTGCTCCCCTGTCACTGACAGTAGAGCATCAGTGGCTTTGTGATAGAAGCGGACGGCCTCCTCGCGTTTCCACACAGATCCTCCACACTGAACTGTCCACTCATCGAGGTTATCCCCTTCTCCTTCCTCGCCAAACGCACTCACCTCCTGTGGATGCAGGTAGATTATTATACAGGGCAGAAATGGTGGAAAACAAAAGCCCTGGCAGAAAACATGGAGTCCCCTTTAATTCTTTGAGGCACGAGCTTTACTGATGAAAACCAAAACTCTTTCTTATACAGCAGTTGACAGATCAGCTTTGCAGGATGGAGCCGTATCATGGACCAAATTGTTCAGTTTCCACCAGAAATTGTCAACTAGATTGGGATCTAGAGTGTTTGCTGGTCATGACATTTAGATGGTGCAGCTTTCCTAAAGAAAGGTTTGCTCTGTGGCGAGATGGATTATCCTGAAAACTTCAGCATCACTAAACCTCCTCTCAACTGATGGATTGAGAAATGTGTCCAAAATGTAGAGACATCTGCCCCCGGTCCTTCACCTGGCATTTCATTAGGCAGTCAACTTTATGTTTCACTGGATCTGCATCAAACAAAACTTCTCACCATTTGCATTTCATTTTTTTCTAAATTGTGCATTTTCTACTTTCAGATCATAACATCAGGACATTTGTTTTCCGTCCCGACGCTTCGACTTCTTCCTTGGTTGACTTGTATGTTTTCTTTTTACGACCTTCCAATTTAGTTTGTTCTTCTTCATTTTAGGCACAGCTGACTAGATGCAACCATCACATTTTGTTTATGTGTATAAGAGTCAGCAAATAAAAGTTCTTTTTCTTCTTTTTGAGGGCTCATGATTCCATTTTTTTCCTCTACTTGATTAAAAAAATGCGGAAAAACGACGTAAAATATCAGAATAAACAGCCTCCAAATGTGGAAATGTTCTCCTTTTGGCTACTCCTTGTAGAGGAAAGAATAAGGTACATTTGCTTTGGAACAACTTTCAAAGACTTGATTATTTTGCAAAAACAAAACCGTTTGGTTTAACTTTCAGGCTGCAGTGCGGGCTGTGCTGGTACCCTGATCCTTACAGACTGCAGTGGTTTTTCCATAGGACAAATATACTATTGCAGCATAAAGGAATGTATAAGTTTGACCAACTGACTGGATTAATTATCTGCCAGTGATGAAACTTCAATCATTCAAGTCCACTGCTCTTCTTTGTTTGGTCAGCTCCAGTGGCCTGGAGTGCAAATCCACCACTGAACATCAGTTTGGCTGAAATGTGAAAGTCATGAAAGCATTTAACTAGATATTAAGTTAGTGTATGGCCCAAAAAATTCAAAATGACTCAAAAATTTTTAACACCGATTTCAGGGAAAGAAGAAACTTAAAACTAAGAGAAATACATGTTGGAGCCGACACTGATGTAGAAGAGAAGTACAATACAGAACATTGAAAAAAACACTTAAAATCTAAATCTGACTTTTATGGAGACTTAAAGTACTATAATTCAGTTTATGTTTTCCAACAATGTGATGAACATCATCCACAATCATCTTGCACTACAGGAGCAGCTGCCAAGGTGTGAATAAAAAAACTAAATGTCAGGCAGCTGATAAATTTATGTCATCTCATGTTGCTCATCCTCTATCCTTCGCACATGCAGGATAAACAGTGTTCTCACACTTCCATAAGACTTGAGAGGTTTTTGCTGCCCTGAGGCTGTTTTTACGGAAAGCTGGTAAATTTCCTCAAGTGCATCAGCTGCTGTCAGCTCAAGCCCATCAGGATGTCTGTCCAGGGTTTAACTACATGAAGAAGGCATCTTCTTTTTTTACTTTAACTGACAGTATGTAGTAGTTACTGCTGTTAATCTTAGTGGCTTAAACATGTCTAGTTGCTGGTGAAACAAGGAGCATTTCTGATGCATTCTCACAATCAGCCTTTCTGAATTAGTCCATAAAATCTCAAGCCTGTATTCTAAACATTGACATCCTTTCTCGATCACTGCAGGGAGCTCTGTGGTTAATGCTTCACGTGACACCAAACCCCTCTTTCTTCGTGTTCTTGTCACGCCGACCCACCTGGTTAGAGGACAGCGGGGAGGCGAAGTAGTGGCTGTGCAGGTTTCGGCCCGTGTTGACATGAGTGAGGCGGATTGTCTGGCCACACTTCACTGGTGTACCACGTTGACACAAGGCGCCACTTGTCCCACGGACAGTCCAGTAGCTGTTACTGTCCTCCACCACAGAAACCCCTGTTACAGACTGCTGTCCGCTACCTGTCGCACACAGACAGTCCAAGGAGCGTCAAAGACATTCAAAATGAGAAACACAGTTACAATTTTGGCATAAATGGCTAATTTAATTGACAAAGAAAGTTTGATGGTATCTGGCTGTTCTCTACATTAATATTATTCAGAGGACTCCATTTCTTTATGGGATAAGGTTTGTAAAAAATATACTTTTCCAAATGCCAGGTGTAAGGCAACAAGATAAATAAAAGAATGATATGAATAAATTGTATTTAATCCAAAATTATTCTGATGCAGTTATTCGCCTTTTCAAAATGAATTCATCGGTATACGCTATTTTATAAAAAGGGATTGTTAAAAATAACATGCTCCCTCTGTATGAAAGGCCTTCAACAACAGTCTGCAAAGAGTAAATACAACACAAAGCTTATTTAAAATCATTTGATTTTCTGTGGGCTTTTTATTTTCTCTATTAAAACATGTGATTCAATTTTTTACGTAGTCCTGGAGTAAAAATCTCATTACACAACACATAGGATATTACTTTGAACCCAAGACCTCATGTTAGCAGAAAGCAGTTCAACTACTCAGGTGGTTTATTTGAAGGTTAAGAACACACAGCTGACACACTGACATATTGGCTACATCAAGAGTCCCTCAAAGTCAACTTTTGAAAAGCTGGAACTACTTCTACAGCTCCAGCTACAAGGCTTAAATGCTGTATTTACACTGTGGAAGCAGTGTAGGTATAGCAAACTTAACTAAACGTATCCCATCTTCTCATCCAATCTATTCGTTTTAAGTGTAATATCATTGAATTTGAAACTTTGTCCACTGAAAGTTGAACAAAATTAAATTTAATCAAAACTGGTTGGAAAAATAAATTCACCTTCCATGTATCTTGTTTCACACTTCACATTTAAGTTTGAATATCCAAACTACATCCATTGATGTAGTGGGTTAGCTTAATCATATTCCTTTTTTACGTGTACAACAATAATTACGTATCATTAAGTCACTGTGAACTGCATTATGTCACATTGACACTGTGAACCTCAGATCTTAGAAATAGCTCATTTTGTATTTATACTATGAATACAAACCAGTTGCAAAGACTGTTAATGATAGATTGGTTATATCGTCTTAGTGATAGCGCAATGAGAGTAAACTCACCAGATCCGTAACGTACATCGTGAGAGTGTAGTCTCACATTGTGCTTTAAATTCAGCAGTTTTATGACTGATCCGCATGTAACAAAGCTCAGCTCCGTTCCGAGAGAAAGCCCAAATATACAGGAAAACACTACGAAAAGGGCTAGTAGAAATCGAGGGAGGACTTGACAGTTTAAGTTGCCCATACCTAAAACACAAACTCAAGCAGCCGCCGATGGCTTTCTGAGATTGCTATCTTTTTTTTTTCTTTTTCGCTACGTCATTAAACTTGTACAGTATCCCAAAGGAAAGTAAAACAGAGCCCCTAGTGGTTCGGATGGTGCCAACATATGTGTTTTAAGGCTTTCTGTTTATTTGGGTCTTATTTTGTACCTCCGTGTGATACATCAATAAAACGTGTCAAAATTAGTAAAAGTCCACCTATCTTAACAATTGTTATAACATGCAGTCTCATTGTGTGGCTTTGTTATCTATGGATTCATGATTAACCAGCAGGGGGCGTAATTTTGCCACCTGAGATATTAAAAGTACCCTGACTGCATCCAGGTGTAACATAAAAATCTGTGACCCATACTATTCTGTGATCCGTTTACTGTAGGAAGTTGTCTTGCCATAGCATAATATAGTAATTGATGTTTGTTTTTTGTGTTTATTTAAGATGGTACTCGGTTGTATTAAGACATAGCCACAACCTTTGATAGTTGTATGCAAAAAACAAACAACAACAAAAATGTGTCCTATAATTTTCTAAGGTAACAAAAGTAGTCAGGACAGATTTTTTTTTTAAAGGTAAGTAAACAAGCACACTTTGTAATTGATGAATTTTTAATTGGGTCACAGAATCAGGATCAGGACTAATAATTTACTCTTTTTTTCCATTTACCTCTTTGCAGACCTCTGTGTAGAAATAGAAAAATAGCTCCAACTTTTGTACATAAGGCTATGTTGATCAACATTTTTCCGTCAGTGTTTATATTCACAGCTAGCTCCAATGGTCCTGACACTGGATAAACATGTGCAGCAGTATAACCCAATTGTATTATATCATAACCATTAGTCAGTATATCCTAAAGAAATTAAATGCAATATACAGGAAGGGGATGAGCAGACTACTTCCTAGGGAAGCTCAGATCCTGTTTGCTGCAAACTGCTGGAGATGTTCTTCCAGTCTGTGGTGGCCAGTGCCATCATGTTTGCTGTGGTGTGCTGGGGGAGCAGCATCAGTTCCAGGGATGCCAGCAGGATCAATAAACTGATCTGCAATGTTGGCAAGATCATTGGGCACAACCTGGAGACACTGGAGTCAGTCTATCTATCTATCTATCTATCTATCTATCTATCTATCTATCTATCTATCTATCTATCTATCTATCTATCT
>JAOXYM010000016.1:13172714-13203600 GCA_028567055.1 Leptatherina wallacei | reverse complement strand
ATTTTATTTTATTTTATTTTATTTTATTTTATTTTATTTTATTTTATTTTATTTTATTTTATTTTATTTTATTTTTCCTTTTGCCCACTTGGAAGCAGTAATGCACATCAAACGCAGGTGTTACGCTTACACAGGGGAGGAAGAACAATCTGATGGGTAACAGAATTTGACGTTACACCGGAATTGTCATCACGCCGCTAGTTGTCGGCCATTTTTACAAGTGCAAGCTCCGAAACACAAAACACAACACAAGCCAGGTTTTTTTTTTTTTAAATCAATATAATCATATTCGGACTGTGCCAGCACAGTAAGGTTTGTAAGTCAAATTTCACAATCGTCTTTTTCTTTTCAATGTCTATGTTGTGCTGTTTAGCTTTCGGTCGCTAAAGCTAATGGTGGTTGTTGTTGTTCAGGCTAGCGCATTGCTAAGCATTACCTAGCTAATGCTATGCCTCGAAATTGATTCAGAGGCCTCGTTTAATATCTGCTGTGAAAAACGTGGTTTACTTATTACACCATGCAATGTTCAAATAACTTTAAATGATAATCTTGTAAAATAAAAAACTAGCAGCTTAATGGACGATTGTTCTCTAGCTAACTTGCTAACATTGGTAGCAGTGATTAGCGTCGTCAGTTGGTGCTACCTCACAAGGATAACATTGCTAGTTTAGTAGGAATTTAAATGGTGGTTCATATGAAAAAATATATGTACCAGCTACATAACGCAACGCTCCATTAGATTTGAAGCAATTTATCAATTTTATTCATTTTGGTTTGTTTGTGGGGGGTTTTCTTTACCCGACGATGTGGTTTATACGCATTGCGACATCCAGATGTAGTTTTTAAACTGTGTGGCGATTTCTTTCATGTTGTTACTAAGACATTACAACACATTTGTTAAGTGAAAATCTCTGACAAACTTGACTACAAACACAAACTTGTAATATTGAAGATTCTAATTTTTGGTTATTTTGAAATATTACATTAAAAAATTTGCTCTAAATGTATCAAAGGACATTAGCTGACTTTGTCATTTTCACATATATGTGTATGGAGCGTTTGTTTATGAATTAACTTTATGACATTGCTTAGCAAGTAATCAAGTGAATGAGCCACAGCTGATGCGATAGGATTAAACATATTAATATACCCATGTGGATAGTTTTTTTTCTTTTAACGTAGAAATAACAATAATCTGCAATTTGAATAGTACAATGTGTAACTTTATGGACGTTCTTTACAAAGCAGTGGGAATTGTATGTATAATTCTTGCAGATGTTTTTAAAACGGGTTTTCTCAAAGATTAATAGAGGAAATTAAAGAAAGCTGGATATTAAGATGCAGAATTGCTGCAACATAATTATTATTTTGTGGGCGTATTTGGTTTGAACATTTTTGACAAATGTGGGAGATCACTTAAGTGTTTGTTGATACTAATGGCATTTTGCACCTTTTCCCAAGATCAGCAGTCATGTCAGACTTTATTGAGAGTGAGGCAGAGGAATCAGAGGAGGAATTTGAGGAGAAGGATCTAAAGCCAAAGAAGACCCAGAGGTTTTTGGAGGAAGATGGTAAGATCTTAAAGCTTCGACTTAGGAGAAGTGTTTCATTATTGGAGCTGGATTTCATGTGGACAACTTACTGGTCTTATTACAACAGACGAAGAGGAAGATGTTGACAACCCAGAGGAACAGGATGAGCATGGGAATTTGCGTGGTCTAATTGATGATGGAGATGAGGAAGGAGAAGAAGAGGAGGAGGAGGAACCCGAAAGAAATAGAAGTGGAGAGGCCAGCGACTCAGAAGAGGAAGTGAGGCATCGACGTAAAAAGCGCAGTAAGTCTTTTTTTAAGGTTTTTGTTATGATATTGCTAAACGTTGCTTACTGTTGATTACTTCAATATATAAATGAAAAGCACTCATGTCACATCGCTTTCCCACTTAAGTTTTCTTATACGGGCGGTTTTGCCCTGAGACACTTTCTAGAAGTGCTGAATATGAGAACGGCCACAGCAATATTGATTTTTTTCAAAATTCAGCACCTCAACTCCATGTTGTGGCATTTTCTTGCTCAGTTACAGTTGTCTGCAAAATTATTCATACCCTTCCATTAAAGAAAAGGAAAAATTCTTAATAGTTATTCAAATAACTGGACACTGAAAAAAGTAGTAATAAATATAAATTTGCTAAATTATAATTTAGTGAAATTAGACATTTTTTTCTATTTTAATTGAGTTGAAAAAATAATAAAAAACAAACAACAATATGGTCCTGGACCAATGTGGGCCAAAATACCTGCCAACAGGTGCAGAAGTCTAATTGAGAGTTACAGAAAAACACTTGATTGCAGTGATTTGTTCAATAAAATATTAGCTTATGAGTGACAAATGTGTATTCATTTGTCATATTCTTTTGCTTCTTTTTTGTTTTGATACACGACAGCCTTTCATACTACAGTGTTTCCCCAACTGTAATATTTTGGGGGGGGGCCCCACTAAAAGATCACATTTTTATCTGGTTTTCTATACAGGGTCAAGTTACAACAGAAGTCATTTCAGGTTCCATTTCCTCTAGAACAGCTTTTTTTATGAATTCTTTTATCAAAAACTAAACAGTCTGATGTCATTTTTCTGATTACACAACGGGCAAGTCATAGATGCTCTGTGAGCTCCACCCTGATGCTACAAGCACAGATGAGTACACTTCCGTCAACGGACAGAGAGAAAAACATGTCAACCAGCAGAAAATCCGACAAAAGTATTTTTTTTAAATCTCCCCCAGGGAGGTGAAGATGGAAACACTCGGGGTCCAGCGAGGAGCAGCTGGAGTATATCTCCTGCTCCGGTGTTTGTAGAGATGTCATGTCATGTCCATTACCGGAACGCGTACGGCTAAACTAGCGGAATCTACCGTCACGAGACCTGTGAAATGTTAGGCTCACCGTTACGACCAAGAAAAAAATTTAGTCGCACTCAACAAATTTTTGGTCATACTTTAGAGCCCTGATTTTACTGTCTCTGTGTCAGGGCCTAAGTTTCTCCCCATGATTTTGACATGCTTCATGTTAGGATTGGTGCAATGTTATGTTGGCATGTGCAAAGATTTTCTGTACTGCACACATCTCATGCTCCCCCCTGCACAGGGGGCTCTCGTGATGAAGAGAATAAGTACCCTGTAAGTCATAAAAACAATAGTTCTCATTGGTATTTTTCAAGATATCTGTGTCAACGGTAAATGCTCAACATGATATAGAATTGGTAAATAAGTGGACAGCTGAAGTTATTTGATCAAGTTGTTTGTACCTTCCTTTCTACTCCAATGAGTCGACCAGTAGAGTTTAAAATGAAACAGGATCCTCTTGAGGAATGAATAATTAATGAACAATTATAGCATATGTTAAGCAGGCAAAACAGCTACTTACTTCTTATCTTAGCTTCATATGTCCCATATATGTCCAGACACACATATGTTTGTATAAAAAATGTTGCCTGATCTTGATTCTGTGCAGGTATGAGCGTCATCTTTCTTGGTATTTTTTTCTTTTTGTCAAAGAAGGTCATTATGTATTTTTGATAGCAAATAATGGTAGCTTGATTGCTGATGAAATGGATACTGAATTATTCTAGTATGAATATGCCAAATAGAAAAATTTCTATAAAAATGTTTTATTACATCAGCTTTCTTTTTTTTTTCAACAAAAAATGTGAATCCTCGAAAAAGGACACTATATTTCTTAAGGCTTTTTTCTGTTATTGAGACTTTATGTGTTTGCAGATTATGACGACTGCCTGGATGATGATGATCTTGACCTCATTGAGGAAAATTTGGGTGTCAAAGTTAAAAGGAGGGTAAGAACAGTTTTAAGTAACTGTTTATTTCACCTTTTTAACATCTTTTCTCAACTATTTTGAATGTGAAATCTGGCTGTACTGATGGTGTCATTTTTTTGTGTCACAGAAGAAGAAATATGACCGCGTGAAAACACTGGACGATGATGAAGAAGATGATGATGAGAAGGACTTGATTGCAGATGAAATCTTTCATGGTGATGGTGATGGTGAGCTGGAGGAGGGCGAGGCTGTCGATGAGCCCCTCCAACATGGAGGTGATGATGAAGAAGGAGAGGATGAAGAATCAGGTTTGTACATTCATTATTAAAACCGTTTATTATGATGGAATAATAGAAACAGAAACACTTAAATAAATACAACTTTAAAGTGCCTTTTTGTTAAAATATGCCTTTGTTCCACAGACATAGATGATTTTATTGTGGATGATGACGGCCAACCCATCACCAAAAAGAGGGGCAAGAAGTTCTCAGGATACACTGATGCGTGAGTGTTGGAAATTTTGCTTTTTATCGAATGGTTTTTATCCCTTCAAAAAGCATGATTGTGGATTTTTGGTATCCTTTTGATATACAGGAAATTATAATTGGCATAAGTGTAATTGCACTCCTTCATTGTGCAAAGTCGATATGAGGAAACTGAGAAAATAAAGATATCGTTACCATTGAATGAGTTCAAATCTTCATGTATCGCTCCACAGAGCTCTCCAGGAAGCCCAGGAAATTTTTGGTGGCGACTTCGACTTTGCTGACTTTGACGCAGATGCTTATGACCAAGGTGAAGAGGAGGAAGAAGATCAGGATGAAGAGGGCTGGGACCGACCCAAGAAACAGACCAAGAGGAGACTGGGGAGGAAGAGCATTTTTGAAATCTATGAGCCTAGTGAGCTCGAAAGCAGTCACATGACTGACCAGGACAATGAGATCCGGTCCACAGACATGCCTGAGAGGTTCCAGGTGTGTGTCAGTTGGTCAGTGAATTATGAGCAATGTTTACTCTGTCTGATGGTGTCTCTTAATCAATGGTTTTGTTTCTTGTAGTTACGATCCATCCCTGTTAAACCTGCTGAGGATGATGAGCTGGAAGAAGAAGCTGAATGGATCTTCAGACATGGCTTCTCCACTCTGACGATCTCCATGCAGGTACGTGTTATTACTGCAGTTCCATGCGAACCTAGGAAGATGCCTCCTTATATATTTTTTTATATAACCTCTGCTTAGAATCCTCTTTTATAGATTAAATCCTTAGATTTTCACAAACTCTTCCCTTATTGTTTAAGAAATTTATCAAGTGTTTTCCTCCCTGACATCAACAGGAAAGTACAGATTATCTTGACAGAGGAACGACAACAAACTTCAGCAGGAAAGGGCCCAGCACGATTGCCAAAATCAAAGAAGCCCTCAACTTCATGAGGAATCAACAGTTTGAGGTACAGTGAGTTTTGTTCATTTTCAAGCTTCAAGTCAATCTCAGTCTGCCTTAAAGGGTGGACCAAAACTTTGCTCTGTTATAAATATATTTTGACTATTTTTCAGGTTCCCTTTATAGCTTTCTACAGAAAAGAATATGTGGAACCAGAGCTGAATATCAATGACCTGTGGAAAGTATGGCAGTGGGATGAAAAGGTATTATACCTACAGATATATTTATTTATGCAGGAGGAATAAAACACAACTTTAAAGTAATGGATGCAATTAATGTAGAAAAAAGAGAGGAGGGAGAAAAGGAAAGAAAACCAGCACTGACACTTGAAGTTCATTATCCTTTACTAGAATTTGCTGTCTTTTAATTTTCTTGCCTTACAAATCGGCCTCTTCTCCACTAGTGGACTCAGCTGAAGACCCGGAAGCAGAACCTGACTCGTCTGTTTCAGAAGATGCAGTCATACCAGTTTGAGCAAATATCTGCAGACCCTGACAAACCTTTGGCTGATGGCATCCGTCCTTTGGACACCGCTGACATGGAGAGGTACAGCATGAAAAGATTATCCCATAGATACTCGTACTACGTACTTTTTAGGGATTACAATAAGCAAGTTTTAGATGTAATTAAGATAAATTCTTGAAATAAAATCCTTAGTTCAAATCTATTCACCTAATATATTTGCCCTCTTTCTCTTTAACTCATACATGTTTTATTGTATTTTTAAGGCTGAAAGATGTCCAGACTCTTGAAGAGCTGGGTGATGTGTACAATCACTTTTTGCTCTACTATGGTCGAGACATCCCCAAAATGCAGAATGCAGCTAAAACCAACAAGAAGAGACTCAAGAAGATCAAAGAAGTGTCAGAGGATGGTAAGAGAAGGGTCATTAGATGATCATTGATGGAAACAGGAGATATATTTTTTTCTCATAATTGAAACAACTTTGTGTGAGCTATAGTTTAATAAACTGCTGCTGACCTTTAGGTGAAGAGGAAGAAGTGGAAGTGGAAGAAGAGGAGGAACAGAAAGGACCTGATCTCAAGTTAGCATCTCGAAGAGATATGTACAGCATCTGTCAGAGTGTGGGGCTCGGTTAGTAACGTTTTCTACTATTGACACCCCAATCTCCGATTTTGAATATCAATATTATATTTACCCCTCTTTCTATACCTTCTTTTCTACAGATGGCCTGGCTAAAAAGTTTGGATTGACTCCGGAGCAGTTTGGAGAGAATCTGAGAGACAGTTACCAGCGTCATGAGACCGAGCAGTTCCCCGCTGAGCCTTTAGAGCTGGCCAAAGATTATGTTTGCAGTCAGTTTTCTACTCCTGAGGCAGTACTGGAAGGAACCAGGTATATGGTTGCCATGCAGATTGCCCGCGAACCTCTGGTCAGACATGTTCTCCGTCAGACCTTCCAGGAGAGGGCCAAGATCAACATTAAACCTACAAAGAAGGGCAAAAAGGTATGGGTGCATTCATGTGAAGTTGGGGGGGGGCAGGTACAAAACAGACATTTGATCCTGAGCAGAAGGCACCTCTCTAAAGCTGTTGTTCCATTTTGTTACTTTCCAATAGGAGATAGACGAAGCTCATTTTGCATACTCCTTCAAGTATCTTAAGAACAAGCCTGTGAAAGAGCTGAATGGGGATCAGTTCTTGAAGATGTGCCTGGCAGAGGATGAGGGGCTTCTTTCCATTGATGTCTGTATCGACCTTATAGGGGTGAAAGGGTATGTAGACAGTGCTGGTCAGCCAGATGTACATATCAAGTTTATTTTGTGATTGTAAGCAGATCGTAAGGATGTTTGCTTCTTGTATCAAGTTCAGTGTATTCAGCTTGATTAAGCTAATGATAAATCTAGAAATATTCTGAAGTCAGATCATTCCTGCCAGGTATTGTTCATGCACACTTTTTAACTTTTGAACATTTATCAGCGTAGGGTTGTCATGTTACCAACCATTGTCTCGTTTGGAGACTTTATTCATAGCGTCTACTGAAAATCTAACTTTACTGATGAAGAAAAGATTTGTTGATAAGTTCGACTGATTCCCTGAATATAATTTCTTGAGAATGTAAGTTGCAGCTTTATTTGTTATCCATCATTCCTGTCAGTAAAACTTTGGGTTTTGGATTTATAACTGGTGACACTAAGACTGTCCTCCTTTCTTTTTATCTGTATTTCCTCCTGTCTCTTAGGTATGCTGGGGACCAGACATATTTCGATGAGATAAAACAGTTCTACTACAGGGATGAGTTCAGTCACCAGGTGCAGGAGTGGAACAGACAGCGAACTTTAGCCATAGAGAGAGCTCTCAATCAGTTCCTTTACCCTCAGATGGCCAAGGAGCTGAAGAGCAAACTGATTGCTGAGGCCAAAGAGAGTATTGTTAAGGTAAGTTGTCATATTTACTGTATCTGTTTAAGCAAGTCACTGGATTATTACATTACTCTTAACAGTATTACCATTGCTATGTACAGCTAATCATCACAGCAAATTCTTTGCAGTTGTCCCGTATTAGTGCAATTGTTTTCCAAAATATTCTGAAATCATTAAGTAATTTGTCTGATTTATTTATTTTTAACCTGAGAACTCACTTTGTTCTTGCAGTCCTGCTGTCGCCGGTTGTACAACTGGCTTAAAGTGGCTCCTTACAGGCCAGATCAGCAAGTTGAGGAAGACGATGACTTGATGGATGAAAGTCAGGGGAAAGGCATTAGGGTGTTGGGTGTTGCCTACGCTCCTAGCAGGTTTGTTTCCCACAGTATTCTTTTTCCTTCCTGTATACATTACAGAGCTTCAGTTGTTCCTACTAATCCCTGAGGATTTGCTTATTGTTGGAGATGTAGTGTACTGCATGGGTGTCTAACGTTGGTCCTTGAGAGCTGCAGTCCTGAAGGTTTTCAGTGTTTCTCTGCTTCAACACACCTCACTCAAATGAAATGGATCCAACAGCCTGTGAAGTTCTGTACAATGACTCATTGGTTTGAGTCAGGTGTGTTGGAGCAGGAAAACATTGAAAACCTGCAGGATTGTGGCCCTTGATAACCAGAGCTAGTCACCCCTGGTGTACTGCATCTTGAAGAAAAAGACAAAGCAATTTTTGCTTTTGCCATAGTAAAACTATTTTTCTTATATTTACGTATAATGTTTGCTCTGACAGGGATACACCAGTTTTCTGTGCTCTGATCAATGGGGAAGGAGAGGTTGTGGACTTCCTTCGTCTGCCTTACTTCATGAAGAGGAGAAATGCATTCAGGGAGGATGAGAGAGAGAAGAAGGTACAAGCAGAGAAGATAAATGTTCCACTCTGCAGTCTGAGGATGTCTATTTGAACATTTAGATCTTGTTGGAAAAGCATCCATAAGACGTGGCTCTCTTTTTGTTTCATCTACAGGCCGATGATATTGAAAATCTTAAGAAGTTTTTGTCCAGCAAGAAACCTCATGTTGTAGCTGTAGCTGGAGAAACTCGGTAAGCTTCTTTTTTTTTTTTTTAATGTGTCGGTGTTTTCTACAAATTATTAACTCTTAGATGGGATGACCAGATTAACAGCCAGCAAAGTGTATCTGACCATCCATTCATATTTTCATCTGGAATATTTTTACTATTGAAATAGTAAAATAGTCTTCTTTTGCTGTATATCTGTGTATAGCACAGCTGTTCAGCTTCTCTATCTCAAGCACAATCTCACACACAAGCACACACATTACACCCTCTTAATACGCACTCTCAGAATCAATGTATGGTCATGCAAGGGAAGGAAGGCTTGTTAGGTTACACTGTCGCTAACTAAACATTTATGTGGCAACATTTAGTAACAATTGACTGATGCATTATTGTACTGGTGAAGGATTAAAGCATGTACTACATTTTGGAGCAGCCTGTTTGACAGAAGGGACTGCTGACTTTTTATTGAGTGGTAAGGAAAATGAAGCAACACAGCTACTGACAAGAATATGAATGTGAGTAAGAAAGAGGAAATTGATGGAATTCTCTTCCATTTTATATAATTATACTCGATGCAGGTGACATATGTAGAAGTCAACTTTATCTGTCCCTACTGGATTATTTGGTTTGACAGTCCTCAGTTCAAAACTAACCATTGAGAATATAAAAACGCATAACAACTAACAAACTTTCTGTGCAGCAGTTCTGTGCGACATTATTTATTGCCATCAGAAACATTAAAGAGTCTGACTGTGGACTGGATAAAGGAGGACGAGTATCGGTTAGTTTTCCGACATGGGGCAAGATGGTGCCTTCCAGAGAGCATGAGTTGAAACTGCAGAGTTAGAGAATGAACGGGTCTATCAATATGTGACTGTAAGCATAACTGATAAGTACAGCAGTATGGTACAACTACTTCCTCCCCAATCTCAGGCTTTGGTAGTTTAGGATGTAGAGCAGTCAATGACAAATGGAAAGTCAGTGGTTATATTGCTAGCTTCCCCAGTTAACATTTCCATGTGTTCTTGGGAAAGACACTGAATCCCATATTACCATTGACATGTCCACCATTTTGTTAGTGTGTATGGCAGAGTGGTGAAGATGAGATGGTGAAGACTAAGAATAGTTGTGTGAATGGGTGCATGTGGCTTGTTGAGTGAAATTGATTTGAGTGATCAATAAGAGTAAATATGGTCTTTATACAATGGGTAAAATTTTATTCCGTGGTTAAAAAAAGTAACAAAAAGGTTGTCCTATTTTCAAGTCATTTTTAATGCGTATGCTTATAACATTTCACCCTCTTCCATGGTTGCTGTGTTTGGCTGGTTTTCTGATCCAACTGGATCGGTTCCTCCTGTTCACTTAGGTCATCGCCTTTCCCTCCTTATTAGCTAGGCGCTTCATTTTATTTAAATGGAAGGCTGGTAATCCTCCCATCACACCACCACTGAATTCGGGACGTTATGCAAAATGTTAAGTTCGAAAAAATCCGATGTACCCTCAACGGCGCCATCAACGGATTTTACAAAACCTGTGATCCTCTAATAACTTATGTGAACAACTTACCCGGTCTGGAATTGGAACTCTGAGTGTTTGTACCTGTAATTGGTCAGTCCTGTAATGAGGAACATTAGGTGCACTTGTGGTTGTTGCGTTTTTTTGTTGTTGTTTTTTTTCTCTGTATGTCTACTCTCTGTGATGAGTTTATCTGGTGGATGTGGTTTGTCTGTAGGGTCTTTTTCTGATGGGATTGTTTTTCTTTGGTCATTTGTAATATATGATGGTTTGAAATGATCATCTGAAAAATACAAATAAAATGTTTAAAAAAAAAACTGCAAAATGCTGTTCAAGAAGTCTCTATGCTGTTTTAAATTCCCAAAGAGCCTGAAATATTAACAACATGCTGTTTTATGCAGAGATGCTCAAATGATCATGGAGGACATAAAGAGGACTATCAGTGAACTTGAACAGGAGTCATCTCTGCCTGCTGTGGGAGTGGAACTTATTGACAATGAATTGGCCACTCTGTACATGAACAGCAAGAAGTCCGAGGTAAATACGTAAATGCTTGACACCTCACTCATCAGACATCCCACACACAGACACTTGTATATCAATAGATTCGTGGTTGACCTGTGGATTTTCACTGCCTCCCTTTCTCCTGATCCCTTTTCTTCTTTTTCTCTGTACAGACTGATTTCCGGGATTATCCTCCCTTACTGCGACAGGCTGTCTCGATAGCCAGGAAGATTCAGGATCCCCTGGTAGAGTATGCTCAGGTTTGCAGCTCTGATGAGGATATTCTCTGCCTCAAACTGCACCCGCTGCAGGTGAGAGACAACATTGATTATATTGTTTTTATTTTCTGGGCACTTTTCACTGTATATTGTCCAGAGATTTGTGTCACAAGCAGATTTACATCATTTTCTATGCCATCACAGTAATATATTTCATGTAGTGATGGAATATTTAGAATAACTTTTATTTGTAAGTCTTGTTATTTTGTGCTTGTTTTATTTGCTACATTATGTTGTCTGTAATGTTTAATGTTTGTCTTCTGTGACATGAAATATTGCTTAAAGTCTAAAAACCTTTGAGGGACATGAAATATTGACACATGTTCCTTCATGTCATGGAAATCTGTGAAAAACGTCCTTTTTTTCCAGGAGCATGTGGTGAAGGAGGATTTGCTCTGTGCCCTGTACTGTGAGTTCATCAACCGTGTCAATGAGGTTGGAGTGGATGTGAACAGGGCCATTGCCCACCCTCACACACAGAGCCTGGTCCAGTATGTCTGTGGTTTGGGACCAAGGAAAGGCTCCCATCTTCTCAAGGTAAAAATGAGTGCACTGATATGAAGAAACATAATGACTTTATTAGCTTGTATTATGTTCTCCACAGACTGTATAAGCATTGTTCTTACATGTTTACAGATTCTGAAGCAGAACAACACTCGTCTGGAAAACAGAACCCAGCTGGTCACAATGTGTCACATGGGACCCAAGGTTTTTATCAACTGTGCCGGTTTCATCAAGATAGACACGGCATCACTAGGAGACAGGTCGGTACCTTGTTTCTCCTGTGAAATGTCTAGATCATTGAATTGTTAGACGAGGCTTGAATTTAACTTTTTTAAATCAACGTTTTCCTTTTCTCTCTATGCAACTCTCGTTGACAGTACGGACTCCTACATAGAGGTTTTGGATGGTTCTCGTGTCCATCCAGAGACGTATGAGTGGGCTCGGAAGATGGCTGTTGACGCCCTCGAGTATGATGAGTCTGCTGAAGATGCAAACCCAGCCGGTGCTCTGGAGGAGATCTTGGAAAATCCAGAACGTCTCAAAGATCTGGACTTGGATGCTTTTGCTGAGGAACTTGAGAGACAGGTTAGTGTGTTTTGCTTCTTTAACTATACCGCTGGTACGGACAAAAGGAGACGTCCGCCATATATTTAAAGAATCTGCGATGCGAACAGAATCTTAAGTGTTTAATCTCATCTTTGCTTTTTCCTTCTTTTTATCCCTCCTCATAGGGTTATGGCAACAAGGGAATTACACTGTATGACATCCGAGCAGAATTGAGCTGCAGGTACAAAGACCTCAGAGTTGTCTACAGAGTTCCCAACACCGAGGAGGTCTTCAACATGCTCACTAAGGAAACTCCAGAGACCTTTTATATAGGTACATACAAAACAGATGTTCATGTTTTCTTGGAAAGAACCCCAAAAGACTAAGAAACTGTTTGTCAGTTGTTTAAAGGACCAGACTTGGAAGAATAATGAGAAGTTATGGCTGGTAATGACTGATGTTTTACTCCGTTTCCTTCCAGGAAAGCTCATCACCAGTATAGTGACTGGTATTGCTCACCGCCGACCTCAGGGAGAGAGTTACGACCAGGCCATTCGTAACGATTCCACAGGCCTGTGGCAGTGTCCCTTCTGCCAACAGGACAATTTCCCTGAACTTAGTGAGGTACCAGACATCAGAGATTCCTTCAGTTGGAAACTGCTGATTGACAGAATCAAACATCATGGTTTAATATCTTTGTTTTCTTTATATTTGTACTCATGCTTTAGGTCTGGAATCACTTTGACAGTGGCTCATGTCCAGGTCAGGCCATTGGGGTGCGGTCCAGATTAGATAATGGTGTGCAGGGATTCATTCCCACCAAGTTTCTCAGTGACAAAGTGGTCAAACACCCTGAGGAGAGGGTTAAGGTGAAGAGTGTTTGTATTCATAGTTGATTGTAATTTGCTGATGCTTTTTAATGATGGTTTGCTCTTATTTCTGTAGTTATTTTCACCTTAACATGTCTATTTTTTTCTGAATGAACTGTACCTTTGTTGTGGCACACGTTTAATGATTGATTATTCCTCACCCTTCTTCAGGTGGGTATGACGGTTCATTGCCGCATCATGAAAATCGACATTGAGAAATTCAGTGTCGACCTCACGTGCCGCACCTCAGATCTGATGGACAAGGCTAATGAGTGGAAGCTTCCTAAGGATACCTACTATGACTTTGACACAGAGTCTGAGGACCAGAAACACGAGGAAGAGCTAAAAAAGAAGCAACAGCGAACACGTGAGTATGATGGCATAATATTCAGCTTTATTCTTTTTGTATTTTTTTTAACTAAGAATGTTTACTTTTATATCATTCATCCCTTTGTTAATTATTTATGCTGTGCCTCCACAGCGTATATAAAGCGTGTGATCGCCCACCCCAACTTCCACAATATCAGCTTCAACCAGGCAGAGAAGATGATGGAGACTCTGGACCAGGGAGACTTGATCATCAGGCCCAGCAGCAAGGGAGAAAACCATCTCACAGTCACCTGGAAAGTAAGAAAGAGACGGTGAAACACAGCAGAGTCGATGTGTTGAGTTGATCTGATCAAATTTGGAAATGCATCTGAAAGTGTGCTATGTTGATGAGGGAAAACGAGGGCAGATAAAGTTTAAGTGGCGTTTGTAGATTTTGAGCACATGTTGGCGAGATATGACAGAAATGAGTCGACATTAAAAGCAAATCAGAGCATTTGTTTTTCAAATAGTTTGCTTATCAACATACGCCTGCTCACTGTGTGTTTTGTAGGTTGCTGATGGCATCTACCAGCATGTGGATGTGAGAGAGGAAGGCAAAGAGAATGCTTTCAGCTTAGGGCACACTCTCTGGATTAACAATGAAGTGAGTCACTTTTTCTTCTTGGTTTAATATGTTCCTGGAATTCATACACATGTGGAAAATGTGTCGGGGAAAGTGCTGTTGTGGTCACTGCATTTTCTTCATGAGTGTTTGTGATTCTCTGCAGGAGTTTGAAGATCTGGATGAAATCACTGCTCGGTACATTCAGCCAATGGCTTCATTTGCTCGAGATCTGCTGGGACACAAGTATTTCCAGGACTGCAATGGGGGAAACAAAGAGGTGTGCACGGATTTTTCTTTTCATTCGTCTCCACTATTTTTTGCTTTTTTATAATATCAATCTCACTTTTGGAATCATAACCAGATTGTTCTGCTGACTCTAATGGCTCATGTTGTTTTCTTTTCTCCTTGATAGAAAATGGAGGAGTCATTGATCCGGACTAAGAGGGAGAAGCCTACTTTTATTCCTTACTTCATTTCTGCATGTAAAGATCTTCCAGGAAAATTCATATTGGGTTACCAGCCTCGTGGGAAGCCTCGGTGAGCAAATGTTATTTTCTGATTACTTGGAATGATTCAGATAAACAGTCAAAGCTGGCAAAAAGATAATAAATAATGAGTAAAGAGCTTCTCCTCAAAACAATGCAGCACACAAGATGACAAGGGAAGCAGCTGATGCCATTAAATGCTTTAAACCCTCACTGTGCCATACTGTATGTTGACAGGCAGAGATCATAGATATCACCAGGCTCTTGTCTGGATGTGAATAGTTACAGTATTCATAGTTTTTCTACTATCTGTGTCATTTAGTGCCATATTAGTGTACTGTTCACTCCCACACAACTTAAATCGTCATTGTGTGAGACAGGTGTCATCCCGAGTGATCAACCCTTGTGTCATTGCCCTGAATAGAAAGGCTGGTTATATTGCTTATACTGGAAGGGCTGATAAACCAATATAACTTTTGCTCTTTTTATCAGACAGATAAGATAAATTTTCGTTACCTTTGATTAGTTTTTTTGCATCTTTATTATTCTGCAGCAGGAAAGTTGGTTCAGCAGTAGAGTCTGTAGAAGTTTACAATTCATTCTTCCTCCAAGTGGGTTTTTACTCTGCTCAGGCCTCGTGCCTGCAGCTTCTAGCCAATCTCTGTAGGTTTTGAATGTGTGGACAAATAATCTAAGCTAACTCTTACCTCAATAGGATGGCCTCTGGGATCAGACTTTAGTCTAATTTAGCTTTCGTCTGGATTGGGACTGGGTTCAGCAGAGTATTGACAAACACAGGACACAAGTGTGTTCTATCTAGCACTGCTCTCAAATTAAACTTAATCTTAGCATTGTTATATAACATTTCATTAATATGAATATAAATTTAATATAAAAATGATCAGAATGTAAATTTCCCTAACAAACTTCTCCTATTATGATTTCCTGGAAACCGTTTGTCAGCACATTGCTCATGTAGTTGGTTATTCAACATTCATTTGTTTCGCTTTTCAGGATTGAGTACGTGACCATCACCCCGGACGGTTTCCGCTACCGTTCACAGATATTTCCGACTGTAAATGGACTATTCCGTTGGTTTAAGGACCATTATCAAGAGCCAGTGCCAGGTATTGAAGCATTATACCTACAGTTTGGAGAGATAATAAAAACCTTTGGAACATACCGTAGATAACAAACATTTTCTCCTCAATCAAAGGCATCACCCCCAGCAACAGCAGCCGAACGAGGACGCCCGCGTCCCTGAATGCCACCCCCGCTAATATTAACATTGCAGGCAAGTCCCGGGCCTTTTCCACACAGAAGTATCCAATTCAGCACAAGCTGAAGTGGATTGTACCATTTTTAATGTATTCCCTTCTTTTTCCCCAGACTTGACACGAGCTGTCAATGCCCTTCCACGCAACATGACTTCTCAGATGTTCAATGCCATCGCTGCAGTCACGGGCCAGGGCCAGAACCCCAACACGACCCCTGCGCAGTGGGGCTCCAGTCAGTACGGCTACGGTGGCAGCACAGGAGGAGGAGGAAGCTCCTCCGCTTATCATGTGAGGGCAACTTTAATGTTAAGAGCTACCGTGGAAAGATAAAGGTTGTCTGAGAGATTCCAGGGGGTCATAACAGACAAACTTAACATTGATTTTAGGGTTTTATGGACTAAGTGTGTGTCCATTTTCTTTAATCTGAAACACTCAGATCTGAATAAGCTTACTGAGTTGTTTTGAAGTTATTTTACCTGCACATTAACTACAAGTCCTAGAAGCATATATACTCAATGTCATCAATGACTGGGTGACACTCATCCATGACCAATACTTGATTCTTTCCAGGTCTTCGCTACACCACAGCAGCCCATAGCGACACCTTTGATGACACCCAGCTACTCCTACACCACACCGAGCCAGCAGGCTTTGGGCACGCCGCAGTACCCAGGCTCTACCCCTCAGTCCTCCCACTCCCATACACATGCCCACCCTCACCTACCACATCATGGCCATCACGGCCATCACAGCAGTCATCATGGCCACTCATCTGGCACGCCATCATCCTCCACCTCATCCCGAGGACGGACACCACAACAGCAGCAGCAGCAGCCACCGCAGCCAAAGTAAGTACCAGGAGGAAATGTGTATTTTGTGGATATTTAACTATTTTTAATCTTTTTTTTTTCTATTTTTTTTTAAATGAAGCTTATTGATTTAACTTGTTCCCCTCATCTCCAAGACGGCCAATAGACTGACTTGATGGTTAAACTCCTTATATGCAGTATTATACCACTTGGTGGTGCTAAACCTACAGTCTGAGCTGCTTTAAAGCTAAGCAGCAGTCTAGCATATCATCAGATTTTCTTTCGTACATTTTCTAATAAAACACCTCCCCCCTCTGCCCTTCCTCCCCGCAGGCCGAGCAGCAGCTCCTCTGCAGTGGACTGGGGCAAGATGGCCGAGCAGTGGCTAAAGGAGAAAGAAGCAGAAGGGCGGAAGAAAGCCCAGAGGATGACGCCGCGGCCGTCACCAAGCCCTATGATCGAGAGCACACCAATGTCTCTTGCCGGAGATGCCACACCCCTGCTGGATGAAATGGACCGATAGGATACAGAGGGGGGCGGTGCGACATCCCCCCTACCACACTTCATCCATTGTACTGCCTCATTCAGATAATTCTTCATCTTTTTCCTCTCACAACTCGTCAGCCTCTTCACTCTGACCACCAGCTGAAGCCCACTCCATCCAGCTGATTGTCCATACATTCATTCTCCTCACCTCCTTATGTTGTGGCTATAGCAGCCAGCTTGGCTTCATGGTTCAGGTCAACACTTTCCTTTCTCCTATCTGTCCATCTCATACCAAATGGTTTATATTCTTGTCTCCAGCCAGTCTGCTGTGGCTCCATAGTATTTTGTATAGTCAAAATAACTACATGTCATGCACAAGGGCAGTACAATGACAAAAAAAAAACTTGAATTATCAGTTACATATAGGATATGGACCTACATAAACATTGACAGATGAGCTGTCCTACTATCTTTGTTATTACTATTGGTTTTAGTTCAATTCCTGAATGGTTTTGACAGAAGAGAGCAGTCATCCTTTCCTCCATTGTGGTTGGTGGATTTTGAAAGCAGCTGCCAAAAGAGCGCTTTGCCAAGCCGATCAGGAAATTAAATTTTTGTATGGAATGAATCAGAGTGAATAAAGACAGTTTTTTTTTCCTCTTTTTCTGTTTGAATCTTAAGACTCTGCTCTTTACATGTGACAAAGCAAACACAAATGTAACTGTACAGACACAAACTCACACAGTGAGGGGAGTTAAAAAAAGAAGGCTTTGTCAATCCTGCGTTCCTGCTAATTGTTTCCACCACATGCTGTATTATGATCAGCTGACTGTGTTTTTCCCCTGTATACTGCTCTAATGTATTGTTGACTTTGTGGTTTGGACATGAACATCGTGCCACATTTGAATCGGTTGTTGCTTTTGATGACCTCATATGTGTAAATGCAAGGCAGTGCAGAAGAGGGTAGTTATTTTAGAGCTATTGATTTTAGTAACAAGACAACCGGCAGATGTTTGACAAAATACCTCGTTTGTCAAGCAACCAACTACCAGTCTCTCAAATAGTGATCTTTTTGTTTTTTAAAGTTTACTCAAATTTAGATCTCATGCATCTTAAGTGGTTGCAGTTTAGGGATTTGTGTTACGTTTGTCATCGGTCGGATGTGATCTCACACCACTGCTCTTACTGTTGACATGGTTTGGTGTTCCCACTGAAAAATTGACTTAAGATTTTTCACAGCTGCAACAGTAAAATCAGGGTTTCAGAAGATGAGCTCAAGTTTTTCTAACACTATCAGCAGAAGATCCTGTCAAACTGACTTCCACCCACTGTGTTTATGTTCCTAACTTTGTAATATTCTCAGCTGCACGCAGTCATTTCAGTAGAACGGATATATTATTGATAACACATTTCGTGATCGTCGTCAGGCAGTTTAATGTCACTGCTTTCCTCATGAGTCATACATTCTCTTCTTGCTGTGTTTCGTGCCACAGTACAAACAAGCAGCACTGGTTCCTATGGTGTGCGATAGTTTTCAGTGTGCAAAGCATCATGATCTCTTAAAATGCATATTTTAAATAATTATTTTTGAGTAAACATACTGAGTTTTACTTTTCTTGCCGGGTTAAGACGTTGCACCTGTCTCAGAGAGACTGATTGGTTGTCAGCAGCAGGTGGTGAAGATGGAGAGATTATGTCTGCTCTGCTGATGACCCTTTCTACCGGTGATCCCTTTAATAAAAGTGTTCATAGTAAACTGTCTTGTTTGTGCTAATTTGAGAAACTGGAAGTGACGACATGTTTGCTCTCTTTATTGTCTCCATCGTTCATCATAATGCTATCTAGCTTTTTTATAACAAAAGGAAAAATCTTATGCGCTTAGAAAAAACTGTTTATTCACAGCTCATAGTCTGAGCAATAATCAAAGTACCATCACAGTGGGAAGCATTCACATCATTTTTGCTCTTCTCTAGATTTATTTGTTTTAAATGGGTAGAATTGAATTTCCCCCATCAAAGCACTTAATATCTCACATAGACAAGATGAAAACTTGTTCTTTAAAACTTTCTATTTGAATTAAAAATAAACCATCTTAAATTTGCAAACATATTAAAACCCTCTGTATGGGTTCCAGTAGTAATCTGATGCCTGTCTGCTTTTAAAAAGCCCAGAACACCTTTTTCACATTTGAGCATTTGGGTGATATATTGATGTTTGCTCAGTTCTGTTAAAGGTCCCACTCGGCAATGCAAGTGAATCGGCAAACACAAAACCGGGGCTTCGCCAAAATCGAATGCAGGCATAAAAAATATAGCTATCCATTTCCACATGTGATAAACCAAACCTGTAGATGGACAAAAAAATTAACTAGATATAGACACAAAAAAAACCCACACACTTGTGTATAAAGATTTATGACAATTGGATTATAAAATCAAAAATAGAGAAATCCAAAGGACTCTTCAGAACTCCCTGCCAAGAGATCAGAGTTGAGCTACCCAAGGAGAACAGTGGTCTAGAACTATACCGGAGTTTCCTCTAGAACTGGTCCTTGAACCAAACCTAAACTAAGAAAATGGGTCCTCTGTGAGGGAAGTAAATGAACTCCTAGTGAACCTCAGAAGGTCCTTCACAAAGATGACTATCTCCATGGCACGCCATTATTCGGGTCTTTATGGCAATGCACTTGGATGGAAGGCCCAAGGGTCAAAGGCATGCTTGTAGTTTTTCAAGCTGCATTTAGTCATTAATTACTTCAACAACAAAAAAAGAAAAACCTGGATAATTGTGTTGATTGCCACTACTATCACTTAGTTAGCAGTGTACCATAGTAAAGCATGGCAGTGGCTGCATCATGCTATGGTGGTGCATCTCTGTGACTACAACAAGGAGGTTGAACGAAACTGAAAGAGGGAAAATGGAGCCAAATACAGAGATCTTTGATAAAGGGATTTAAGACTAGATCACCTGATTATGTGTCTGTTTGTTCCTGGCCCAGATGGATAGACACTTGGATTAAAGTTATCCCTGAGTTTGTTACCCAGTGACAAATATTGACTTCTTTTTAAAGCATCTAAGAGGACACTTCATGGGGAAAAGTAGGGAAATTGCACCCATATTTAGAGTTGCACAATTAAGACTATTGTTTTCATGGTCAACCTACATTCTACATGATGTGTTACCCCAGTTTATTAGATAGATGCTACACAGTCTGCTTTGCCATAAACTGATTAAAGATGGCATTACAGATGCTTCACATAGAGCTTCTTGGCCAACAATGAGAAAAACAAACCACATTCAGGTGTGCAAAGCTTCTCTAAAACCTATCCAGTGAGACTTAATACTGTCAATTCTGCAAAAGTATTTAATTAAGAGTGATGACTTGTAAATTACATTTCATCTAAAGATTTCTCTCAATTTTTCAAACACTTCCGACATGTTTTCATATTGTCATTCGGGGACACTGAGGGATGAACTGATAGGGCAAAATGTAATTATTATTCAGCTAAGATTAAATAGCTGAGCAAACAAAAAGTGAAAGGGTTTGCATGTTTTTGAAGAGGAGATATATCTGCATCAAAAGTGAGATAAGAAGAACAAACTTATGAAGGCATGCGCTTCATCCTCTTTCTTCATGTCGGAAGAAATCCGTTGGCCATAGATATAATTTGCTGCTTGTTTCCATTCCTGAAAACAATCCCTCCATTTTCAAGATCATGTGAACCCTTGTGTCAGAGGAGAGAGCTGCTTTATGAGCGTGACGGTGGTCATTGGAGCCGGCGTACGTATCAAATTAGCGGCACAGAGACACATGACGGGAGGCCAGTGAGGAAAGGAAAAGATAAAGCAGCAGGTCTGATTCTTGAGTTTCAACCGTAACAGTAGAAAAATGTTGCTTCAGACACATGGGGCTTTTTATGAAGGTGTCAACCAAGTGCTTTTTGAAATGTAGAGAGCAGTCTTCTTCTTGTGAGCAATGTTTATGTAACCAATGATATCACAAAGCCTCTGTTGTTGCAGGCCTGGTCAACTCTAAACATTCCTGAAAGGACAAGTCACCCTGCTGATAGACGTGTTTACAGACTCAACTTAGAATTCATAATGCCGACGCTACAAGTTGGATTATAACCAATTGCTTCTGAGGCAGTTTTCGGAATGATACAAATACAACATCAATAGCTTGACATTGTTATTCATCTCCACTCTGAGCCGCTGAGACCATGTTTCTGATGAATTTTCCTGTCCATGTGTTCCACTTTGTGTTTGCTGCTTCGTACAGTAAAACCCAGGTGGTCGTTTGTTCATCCTCAGCAACAGTTGGACTTCCTCTTCGGTTTGCGATCAGCATCTGTCCTGTCTGTGATCTCTGTACACAACCAAAAGCAGACAAAATATCCTTTGACGATGCTGCTATTCAACAGAAAAACACAAGCTCATTTTTCAGTGTCAAACAATTGCGCAAAAAGATTGAAACCAACAATGAAGTGACTGAAGTTGCAAAATGAATGAATCCCTGTGTTTCCATCTTGACTTGTGTTTTAATGCTTTCATGCTTTAACAAGTCCGACACTTTGGGCAGAAAAATAACGTTTTGATTAAACTGCTTCCAACTATATTACTGAGAAAGATTTTCTGATAAAACTGTCAGAAACACACTCATAAAAATGTGTAATAATTGCAAAACACTGTATTTTTGTCCACAGTGAAAAAAAGTACAACTTCTACAAATAAAATTCATGATATTGCTGCTGCTTTGGCCATATTGCTGCACGGGGAGAAGATGTTAACTCCACATAGGAAGGCCGCAGCTGAGCTTTGAACCATGAATCTTGTCCTTTTGTTGTACAGTAATTAATAAAATTGATAATAAAGACAAAACACTATTAAAAATGACACTATTATTCTTTCAGTAGTCATCTGTTCTGTACAAACTAAACCCTGTCAATGTATTAAACCAGCCCCAGTCACATGACACAGCTGCTGGTCCGTGTCACATGAGTGTGAGAACCAGAGTAGCTGCGTGGACTCACAGACTTCCTTGATAAATAAAACATTGTGAGAGATGGTAACCAGCTGGAGAATGAGGAAAGATAGAAATATTCTTCTTTTCTGCAGGGATTCATTCCTGATGTATCAGATCTGTCAGAGCTGCAGCTTCAATATTCTGTGTTTTCTAAGCTATTGTTTTTAGATCCTTATCTTCATCTACAATCTGGATGGAAAATGTTATATTTGACTAAGAACTATTGATCAGGAGGCTTAGAAATTTGCTTCTGCGTGACGTATTATGGATATGGCCGAACGGTTTTGTAGCTCTTACTGACTGAATTAGTCAAAATGTTTAATGTTGTATTAATGTATGAACATTTTTAAAAAACTGTATATGATAAGCACAGATATTTTCTTAATCAAAATTTATTGTCCAGTATGTATTGTGCAATTTCTTTTAATAATACTTTTTTTCTGATGTTAAAATTTTTTTCTGTAATTTATTATCAGAATCTGTGAAAATTAGATTCAAATAGAGCCTCTCCCAATGTTCACAGCATGTTACATTCTCCTTTTCAATTCTGTGATGTTGCCACGGTCCCACTCCAACATCCATCTAGAAAAATGCTACCATTTCACACCAGTGCTTCCTCTGAATTTTTCATTTGTTTTTGTTTTGTTTTTGCTGTGAAACAAAGTAATTATTACACATTTTTTATTGAGTTTAAGGTGCCAAACACATTAGCGTGTATGTGACTAACGTTCCTGTTTTTGGTCTTATGCTTCTCAACTGCCAAGAGGGCAATTAATAAACCCACTTTGTTTATATATAAAAAAGAGAGATTCTTTAACCCTTTATTGGCCACTCACTGAAATACTTGGAAATTTACATTTTTAACCATAGATGTGTGTGTTATTGTGATAGTGGAGGATATAACAAGACTTTAAAACTGTACTAAGAGTTTCTTCTCATTTCTATGTTGAAAGGCAATCTCAATAAAATAACTGGGATGTAGCCTGATCTTTGATAACTGGTGGGGAGAACTCTATGTGGTTCTATCATGTCATAGAGAAGCATGTGGACCCATTGTGTTTGTGTAATGAAGTGACCAAATGTGGTTCTTTACCTGATAAAAAGTTAACTTGATAGGATGACAAGTAAACAAGACTTGCAGCCACTGAGTGATTTCTGAATAAAGTGACTCACTGATTATGTCTTTGACGTGCCTTGACCCACTTTTCTCGAGCTCAGCCAAAACATTGGCCTCAAAAGTCAAAGAAGCCACTCGTAAGAAGAAGTCCCTGATACCATCTCCTGGAACACCCAAGAAGACAGACAGCAGGGTTTAATGAGAAATCAAAAAGGATTAAACAGAAATTACACGAGCAAATAACAAGTGGACCGTGTTCATCTCCCACCTGACTTTGCAGACACAGCCCAGTACTCCGCTTTGATTTCCTCAGAGAGTCTGATGGCTTCCTGCTCGATCTTAGCCAACTGATCAGGAGACTGAGGAGTGAAACACAATGAGAGATGATGAGAAGTAAAAAGCTTGGCTTATCAGAAAGTAACATAATAACATTCAAACATCCAGACATACAAAGACAATAATCAGTTAGTTAATCACCTGAATATATACCAATATGGATCAGGGCAGTGGCCACTGGGAGTCAAATCTGGCAGAAACTGACTGTAAAGATAACTCTGTGGTAATTATGTAATTTTGAAAGTTGTGTGAGATATAACTTTATTAAGGTGATAGGCTATGGGTGAAATGTGTTAACACTAGGATTTTATAGTGAAGTTTTCCCCAGTTGATCAGCCACAACAAGAAACTGACTTATTGTGTCTTTTATGACCAAAACTGTCATTTTTATTGAATGTTAAACTACGGATTGTTTGTGCCAGTAATAACTGTGGTTGTAAAATAACTTATTTATCAAAAATACATTTTTCCAGGGTAAACATGGCAAATCCCAAAATTGTTGGCTAGTTAACTTCCTTCTCATCGGTTAATCTGTTAATCAATGATATGCATCAGCTCTAATCTCTAAATTCATTTCAATTTCGTTAATTTCTTGAAATACTTATGAATTTCACCCACGCTGAGGTCCTTCTTGGTACCAACGAGGAACAGCAAAACACTGGATGGGTCGTTTTCCTTCATAGCATCCTCCAGCCACTGCCTACACACAACACAAAGACACACATGAACACGTACACACAGCTGTGAGACCAGGAATTCACAAGAACAATCACTGCAAATAAAAGGCGATTACATACCTGGCATGTGTTAATGAGTTCGCACTGCTTAAGTCAAACACCACTATGATGGCTGGAGAGCCAAAAAAAAAAAAAAAAGCCAGAAGGTGTCAAAGGGTGGAAACAAAAGTCTGAATCAGTCTCAATCAAAGGTAATAATGATGGAGTGTAGATACTGAGCAAAGCTCACCTTGTGCTCCTCTGTAATACGTGGAAGCGATGCACTTGAACCGCTCCTGACCTGCTGTGTCCCACCTGGAACAGATCAGACACAGTTTAAACTGTTGCCTTTGACATATTTGGCTGTTACAGAGATGAGAGCCATCATATCAATATGAATATGGGGCATGTTTAAACAAACTAATATGTATAACTAGCAGCTGTTTTCAACCAAGACTCAGTGGCTTCACACAGACTGACTACATGAAATACCCCTTAATACAACATTAATTCTGCACAGTCACAACCAATATAGTAAAGAAAGCGCTTGAAGTTTAACCACCAAACAACAGTCTAATGTGATGGATGTTATTCAGCAGTGAGAAAAGTATTCTTTTCCTCTCTGTCCCCTTGTCTTATTCCTGAGAGAAAAGCAGACTTATATATAGCACAGTTACATTTCAAGAGCCACACAGTTAAAAATCAGAAGTTTGAATTATATCAAGAAAAGCAAGAGGAAGCTGTATATTTGGAGAAAGATAGCTCTCAGCTGAGCACTGGAGGATGTTTGAAGGTCACATGGAGCACAGCTTATAAATATGTTGTCCTTTTCTGGCTGTGTTCTTATCTTCTTTAATCCCCTGAGAGCCTGATCAGGTGGTGCAGCAGAAGGAGGTCTTTGGCGCTTGTGTGTTTGCTTGTGTTGGTCACTCTTCTCTCATCAAACCCTAACAAAAGAGTTGCATTTTGCAACCTCACTAAACAACACGATTAACAAATTTTCTACAGGATGTGGTGCAGCCTCACAATAACCTAATTATGACATTTAGATGCTGTGGGGTGTATCTAAATGGAGAATGTGTTGCATCCATAGTAGATGTCAACCCATCTGAAGTTGATGATGAACCTGTTTAAGGCTCGGTATGAAAGTGGAGTGGCATACTTACAGCTGTAAACTGAAGGGAACACCAAGCACCTCAAAACGCTCCATCTCAAAATCCACCCCAATGGTTGCTTTGTAGTTCTTGTTGAATGCACCCTTACAGAACCTTACAGAACCAAAAGAGACATACATGGATATTCTATTTCAGAGTTGCAGCTAATACTATTACACTACATTATATTACTCTGTATCTTATCAAGAATTTGTGGAATTAAGCCTGTCTGAACCGTATTTAACACTTAGTTTAGGTATGAAATGTCCAAAGTGATGGTTTGTTACGCTATAACTTTTTCAGATTTGGACATTTTTACCATGAAGAGCCACCTCAACCTCTTTGAAAAGAACATTCTTGTTATTCGTGCTCCACATAAATGAAAAATGCAAATAAACATTTTTTTTTACTATTGTTTATTTTTTCAGTGAGGACATTAACACTAAATCCCATTTCACCCCTAATTGGTAATAAGAAATAATTGTGCAAATATGCAATAATTGAAAGAAAAAACCAAGAACAACAAGCAACCACTGTGTGTGTTTATGGTGTTACTAGATGACTTCTGATTCCGACTGACTCTGTTAAAGCCCTAATGAGGATGTGGATGTTTCCCAAAGACAACATGAGTCTCAGCTCTGGGGGCAGGTGGATTGCATGTGTTACTCAACATGCTTCAGTGTAGATCAAACTTTCTGCAGCAGCAGTGATTTAGAATAAAATAACTAACTATCTTGCTACTGGTTTATATGATAAAACACACTCACTGATAGATTGGTGGCGGCAGGACTCTAAATTAACACTTCCCAACCCACCGAATGCAAGTTAACATCATTTTGGCAAGTATTAATTAAACTTACTGGCCAGTTTGACAGGTGATGAATGAAGCACATCATTTTGGTTGTTCATCCAGTGCGATCACTATATTTCCCATGAACACTATTCCATGATATATATCCATAGCGTGCTCACTTCAGCGTGAGTGTTGTTGTTTATGTGTTACTGCCTGCCTGAACAAAGTGCTGCTGAATGAGGGGTTTCAAAGACATTCCATTACATGCAAATTAAATGAGGAGTTAGGATGGAGCATTTGCTTAAGATGTTGTTACATCTTTGACTTCTGCACAAATAATCATAATATTAAGGCCAAATTCCTCCTATTATTCCTACTAGGCTAAAGTTTGAAGCAGTTAAACCTGTTAAGAGCAAAGATAAGTTTGTTCTGTGCTGGAAAAGAGAACAATGAAAGAATATTATTGTGGTTGGTTGACATTCTTGGTAGATAAATGTAAAAAAAAACACTTTTAAGAAACTTGTATGATTAAATGCATTCAGTTGGACTTATAATCTGGCTTATTTTCCTCCATTGTGGGAAATCTGATGTAAAGTCCTGACTGGTTGTACCTCGACATTAAAAGTAAACATGCTTTAATAGAGAAATTTCACATCATGCAACCAACAAATATAAAACAAAGGAACAATTTGATGACATCTAAAGTTAAAAGCATGGCTAGGACTATAAATGAGCAAATTATTCATGTGTGTGTGTTACCTGCTGATCAGACATGTTTTCCCAACTGCAACATCTCCCACAACGATGACCTTGGCGATATTGAAGCTGACAACAGAAAGCCAATGTTGTCAATCATAACTCCATGCAATAACAACCTAACAATCTAACTGATTCAGGAATCACAGAAAGCAGCCTGTCAAATTTTGTGCTTTTTTTTTATACCCATGATTGTGTTTTGAATCCAGCAGCTGCTCCCCTGAACTTTCGAATAAAGCTCTGATTTGAAATGCTGGATATAATCTGAACATTATAATTATATTCATTAAACCAAAATCGCTAATCCTGCTTCATCGCATCAATGCTTTAGGGTCTGTTTGGTTTTTATTTTTACGAAGCAACATGAATCTATCAAATTACTGGATTTTGTATTGTGAATATGTGAAACTCAAGACTCCACATGTTTGACTTACTGTCAACACATTAAATCAGAAGACCTCAGTAACAATGAACCCTCTGACAAATACCATCGCAGCTGCTTGATGGTTATCATGAAAATATCTGTGAAGCCAGTGAGTGTTTTTCCTTCTACACTGTTATTGTAGCCCATAAATAATGACAAACACATTTGTGAGCCCCACCATAACATGAGGTTATCCAGTATATTCCATCATGATAGTGCTGTCACACTGCAGTGCAACAAATTTGTATCAATCCACAGCAAAATCTAGTCCTTGACAAATACACTAATTACTCCTGTTTCAGCGATGCTTTAACAACCAACTGTGCCTCTTTTTTTTTTTTATTAAAACTATATCTGAGAGTTTTTTTCAGTAAGTTTTACATTCTAAGCAGAAATACAGAACAGTCTGTTTTGTTCTATTTCATGTGATTTACAAGAACCTCACCAGTCTTAACTTTAAATAGACTACCAGAATAATGCAGTCAGATGTGGTGGGCTTGGAAGATGGATATCAGCTGACAGAGCAGACATAGCGTGACTTAAAGGCCCCTGCCAGGGCTAATTCATTTAGCTTAAACACATATCTCAGTGTGTAGCCACAGCCAGATGGGAGGCAGAGTGTTGTCTTAATAACCCTTGTGTTATCTCACCTCACAGCGTCTGCCTTCTGAGCTTGGCACACGGCCTTCACCTGCGGGTGGAAGCCTTCTTTGGTGTGCAGCGCTGCATTTGGGCTAAAACACTGTCAAGAAAGCAGGAAAAAAAAAAGACAAATGGTCAGAAACAAGAAATGCCCACACTGGACAGTAAAGCTAAAAGAGGAGGGGGTTCAAATCAAAAGTCTTTTTCATGACTGCAAAAGCAGCAGCAGCACTGATACAGGCTACTAGTCGGTGAAAGATTCGCAGCTTTATCAAGTTTAAAATAACCTCCACATCAATGGTTACATTGTTAGTTGTAATTGCATTACAGTGCGTGTGTTCGAGCGTGCACTTTCATAGCTGCAGTTGTGCTTGAAAGTCTGTAAAACATTGAACATGTTCCTCATTTCTGTTTAAATGAGACTTGAAACATCATTACAAAACATTCAATTAAACAAAGGAGGTCAATATTATTATAGGTCATTGGTTTATTAAGGAAAGACATCTAGTACCATGCATCTGTTATTGGCAAAAGTCTGTAAACTTTTATTTTCTCTAGCTGGTGTGGCCACTTTATGCAGCAATAATTTCAACTAAATGTTTTCACAAACTCTTTAGCAATCTTAGATTTGGACGTAGCCTTTCCAAAACGTTAACTTAATTCTGTTTTAACCACACCTTTGGTAAAAACGACTTCTGTGTTCAGTCATCGTCCTGTTGCATGAGCCACTCTTTTCCAGAGATTCAATTCACAAAAAGATGTAATGACATCTGCCCTTACAATTACTAGAGAAAATAAAAAATTGTGTTTCATACACATCATGGTTTCTATTGCTGCTTACATTTAGCATTTAGAGTGTGAGAATTTGAAAAGATGAAGGGACAGTAAAAAAAAAAGAAAAGAAAAAAACTACCACTACAGCACAGAAAACATTTATGTACGCGTCTGATGCACATTAACCCTTTAATGTCCTGCTGAACCATTTTAAAAGAGCACATTTTAATCGCTATATCCCATAAAAGATTTGTGGAATAAACCAGACTAAGCCATTTTTACCTCTAGAGAGTATATGCAATTACTTTGTCACATCTTTAAACTTTTAAGCATGAATTACAGCTACAAAGTGTTCTTTTTAAAAAAACTAAAAAAACAAAAAAATATTCTTATTATTTTGCCCCAAGGAATTGAAAAATGGGCAAATAAAAAGGTTTTTTTTTTCTTCAGTGGAGACATCAAGGGTTGGCAGAATGGAAATGCTTTGCTAAACATGTCTAACCTGGAATTTTCTTTTTAAAATGACCTACCGGCTTTTTCAAATTTGGGTTGGTACACAGCAGATTTGACATGACTAGCCTGTTATGTCGATGAAAAACCATTCTGACCCAGATGCAGCCAAACAGGGCTGAACCATGATCCCACCATGTTTACATGACAGACAGTGTTCGTGCTGGAATGCAGTTTCCTTTCCTCAAACAGAAAGCTTCTCATCATTTTTAGATCTCCGTCTTCTATCGAGTTCATTATAGAAATAATTGGATCCTATCCAAGATATCTTAAAGACGAAATAAAAAAGAAGTAATAAAAAAAATGCAATAATTTCCAAATAATTTAAAACCTTGCAAAGTTAGAACTGAAATTAGTTTTGTAATGAAATAAAATAGCACATTCTCAGATTTTAAAAAGAATTCGGGGATTTCAGTATCTGCTGAACATTAAAAATCATTAATAATATGATATTATTGTACAAAATATCGTATGAATATCATGGGTTCTCTAAATTTGAGTTTTTTGTGCTCATCTGATGATCAGCTACTCGAATTTTTTTCAAACAGAAACTGAGTAAATCCTTATGATATAATTTTAGAGGGTTGTTTTTTTAATAAATTTAAGATCAGTGTGAGTGTATGTGTTTGTGTGTGTGTGTGTAGGTTATTTACATACCGTTGGGAGTTGAGTAATGATCCGATCCTTCTTCACCGGTGGCAACATGATGCTGCAGTTGTTCAATATCACATCAGCATGCACAGACACACATTCAAGTTGTCACTACCACTTACACAAATACTCTTTGCATTCAAGATGACACACACTTCTGATTTTCAATCACCACTTATTCCTCAAAGCCAGGGAAGGACACAATTAATGTCTTCCAAGTTTGCCTGAAATGGACAAAATGTTCTACAATTAAAATATTGGTAATTATATTAACATAATGTTTTACAAGCAGAGTAAAGGAACTAGAAAAATTATTTTCTTTCTGACAAACAGAGTCTAAACATTGTGAAAATGCTGAGAGAAAAAAGCCAATTTAGCTCATTCAACATTAAAAGAAAAAAACAGTTTTGTCTTAAAAAAATTTGCAGTTTTTCAGGGAGCTATATTATGTTGGTCCGGGATTACAGGAGGCGTGGGGAAATACATTTAAAGACAAAAAGCGAATAAAACATCTATAGAACAGGCAAACACCCTGTGATTATAAATAAAATTCAATAAACAAAAGAGATGGCCAACTTTACCTGAAGCAGATGATAGACGTGAGTCTAGAGTTGTGTGATTTGATATCCAAGTATGACTGCGAACAAAAAGTACGCAATGAAGCCAATGTCCAGACTCAACTCTCCACACAGACCAAACTCACAATCTGGCAATTAAAATACTTTACAGGATTTATTAAGGAAAACTAGCGGAACTTGTCAAACAGCGCCGCCCTGTGGTCGTACGCCTCTCTTACGCACACACAGAATAAATTAACTTTTTGTCTCTTTTCTAATCAATAAAACAAAATTATAAGGATGTGGCTTGACCTGCCTACATGTCTTTTAAAATGCTTTTGATTATGTCCCCCCCCTTTTCTTAATTAGCTGAAGGTAGGTCGAAGAAATAAGGTAAGGAAAGAGCTACCATAAACCCGTCCCCAAATTTTTTATTATTATTATTATTATTATTATTATTATTATTATTATTATTATTATTATTATTATTATTATTATTATT
>JAOXYM010000016.1:13144846-13167537 GCA_028567055.1 Leptatherina wallacei | reverse complement strand
GATCAGCAGAATTAATAAGTTACAAACTTGGAGATACAAGTCACAAAACAAATGTCCCTGTTCTAGTTCCATACAGAGCTAAAGGCTGTAGAGCCTCGTCAGAGTGCAGCAGAACAGCGACAGCAGCTCCAACTGGTTTTAGTGCCTGCGGGCCAGAATGTCAACACAAACTCTGATGTGTAGAAACTTGTTTCAGCATTTTTCCTGAAGGATTTCAGTATTTACAATCTTTTTTTCAAACAAGAAAATGTTTGGAAATGCATATAATGCAAATAGATGTAAATGCACATTTGAACCTCATTAGAAAGGTCTGGGACTTGAACACAGGCAAATTAAGTCGTGATTACTTTAAAAAGAAATTGTGACTGTGAAAAAATGTGAGATATCCACACTTGCTGCAACAGATGCCATTATTTACACATTCCTGCTTTTTGCCCACACATGATTCATGGATGTTAGAGACTTGGGAGTTGGTATAAATGTAATTACCTTTACAAAGAAAAGATGCCAGGAATTACCTGGCACCTGTCAACTTACTGCTTGTGCATGTTTTCCTCCAATTTAATAGACACTAAATCATCCCTTTGAGAAAAAAACTCTTTAAGAGCTTGTTAGATGTTTTGTTTGGTACTCAAACAAAAAAAATATTTTAGATGGATCACAGACAAGAATCCTGGAGAATTATGATTAATAAATACTTATTCTTATTTTTTCCCATCAGGGATTAAGTACTTTTCTCTTTTTCTCTCTTTTCTGCACCGGTCTTTATATTTATGCAAACCTTCCTTGATTATTTGCATCTGTACTGCAGTTCTGGTTTGTCTAGTTCGGGTAGATAAACATAACTCCATAAATCCAGCCATAACTAAAATGTAGTAAAGTGTAATTTTGCTGTCAGGACTTGTTGATTGAATGAAAATTATTCTTGCTAAAAGAATAAATCTGACACCCTTCCATTATCATTTTTCTTCTGTTTGATTAGATCCTGAAAGCTGTACGTGTATTAATTCTGCTACAGGTGTTTCCCATCTTAAAAATGCTCATAAAATCATGCTGAAACAGATCCAGTGAAAGCAAAGCAACTCCCACACCATAAATTATCAAGAAAGGCATGTCGGGGCTGTAGCCTCAAGATAATATTTATATCTGAAGCGTCTCATACTGGATGAATAAACATGGGTTATACTTTAAAAATAATTATTGTGGAAGATAAATTAGGTCCGTTTTTACTGGGATTATATAACTGTTAATGTTCACTAAAAATGTTAAGTGAAAACTGAATGCAGCTACTTTCAATACATTTAAAATGTATAGCTGATTAAAAATGGAACAAACACAACACATTTAACAGGAGAAATAAGGAGACAGAAAAAGATGACATGCGATGACAGCGCCTGTTGTAACTCCCAACAAAAAATGCCTTTCCTCACAAAAGTGGGTGGGCCTGACTCCGTACAGTTTGCATATAAGACAGCCTCTGCCTCCTATGTACACCAGACATAGCTCTTCCACATTACCTCTCCAGCAAGAAAGCAGGTAATAATCTTCATTTGTCTGTGACACACATTTTGCATGTCAAATTAGAATTCCCTCAATTTATGTCTTGTTTGTCAGAGTGTGTCTGAAGACTTCTGGTCAACATGCTTCATTCTGAAACGTGCACCTCCATCATCAACCTGCGTTACCAGGACGGCAGTGAAGGAAGCCCCTCCAACCCTGCCAAGTTCAAGTACCAAGACTATGCACAGTTGAAGGATTACTGTGTCCGCAGAGGACAGCTGTTTGTGGACAACACCTTTCCACCTGACAGTCGTTCTCTGGGTGATCTTCCCAGTCTGACCAGCTGGCAGGAAGATGATGTGAAGTGGCTTCGTCCAGCTGTAAAGTGCTTTGAAATATGTTTTATGTAAATCTAATGGTAGCAGGTCATTTATGTGTATTTATGATGTATAGATTGTAAATACGCAATATACATGCAGAGATTTGATTTTTTTTTTTTTTTTTAATAACTGTGTTTGTCTGTTCTTGTCTACATGTAATTCATGCTATTTGTCCTCTCCAGGACATTCTGAAATTACAAAACATCAAAGATGATCCTACATTTTGCATGAAAGGAGCCTCAAGGTTTGACTTTGGTCAAGGAATTGTGGGTGAGTCAGAATTCATTTTGACTAAGAGAAAAAAAAGAGGGAGAAAATGAACAGAATAGGTTTGAAATTAGTTTTTTGTTCTTTCTCTTCTTCTTCTTTTTAAACGATTGTTTTTAACAGGTGACTGCTGGTTTCTGGCTGCAATTTCCTCACTCACATTCCAGCAGAACCTGATGACACAAGTTGTGCCTATGGACCAATCCTTCAAGAACTATGCAGGGATTTTTCACTTCAGGGTAAAAACCGCATGAAACACGAATGTGTTGATGTGAAGCTTCCTCTATATATCTGCAAAGAAATTTGTGCTTTTTTCTGCTTCAGTTTTGGAGATTCGGCAAGTGGGTGGACGTTGTCATTGACGACTACCTGCCAATATTTAACAATAAGTTGATGTTTGTGAAAAGCAAAGATGGAAATGAGTTCTGGGCTCCTCTGATGGAAAAAGCTTACGCCAAGTATGTCGCTATCTGATATATCTGTTGGCAGTTTTGGCCTAAACATCAGTCAACATATAAAATGGTTGATTCATTTTTCTGCCTCCTTCAAGAGTGTGCGGTTCCTACGCCGACTTGAACTTTGGGCTGCCATCAGAGGCCTGCAAGGACTTCAGTGGAGGTGTGAACATGACCTATAAACTCAGAGAGGTTCACTATCCAGGCCATGATGAGGAGCTGTGGCTGTCACTGAGCAGAGCCACAAGGTGCAAATCATTGATCTGCTGTGGCACTACCCAGAGAGGGGTAAGAAGCACTTCCTCACAGGAGCATTTAACACTCCAGATGATCAGGATTACATTTCTAAACTTAGAAATAAAACCTCAATAATAAAACTTCTCTAGATGGTTGCTGATATAAAGATGTGCAATTTTTTTTACCTAGGAGTTTTGTAAAAATGTATTTCTAAATACAGTATGTACATGAAGTATTACATTGCCAAATGAACTTGAACTTTTCTACACCTTCTGCCTGTTTCAGAATGAGTTGGTCAACACTATCGCTCACACTGGATTGGTTGACGCGCATGCCTATTCTGTCACAGCTGTCGCTGAGGTAAACTGCAGAGCGGAAACAGTAAATCTATCTGAGGAGAGAGGCAATAAATGAAATGCAGCTAGATTTAGACACTATTTTGTTTTATCAATTTGTTTTTTGGCATTAATTGGTTCAGAATCTTCTACTTACAGGTTGATAAGTATGGGTCCAAAGTGAAGCTGGTGCGAATCATGAATCCTTGGGGCCAACAAGAGTGGAACGGAAAGTGGAATGACAAGTATTTAAATGACTCATTCCCTACCACTTGCTCTGTTGTGAATGTTAAACCAATAAAAGCCAGAATTACGTTCAAATGAATAATTTCTGGATATTTCTTTGAAGAAAAATAAATAACTGTTCTGCTCATTGTGTGTTCTATTATCAATTCCTTTCTTTGCCGTGCTCAGCTCTGATTTATGGAACAAAGTGAGCCCAGCAGATCGGGAGAAGTGTTTCAACCGTAATGATGGGGAGTTCTGGTAAATTATCCCAGTTAAATATCATACGAATCAGTCTGTTTCTTATCACTCGTCTATTAGTGTGCTTAATGAATTACTAACCAATTGCAAAGCCAGTTTTAGTGTCATTTTAAACTGATGTTATTCATTTTTCTAGAAGCAACTTTTTTTTCTTCTACTTTTTCAGGTATTAATAGTTTCAGTTGTTGGGTGTTACAGTGAAACTATAAAAGTATATGCTTGTTTAGACTACAGACAAAAGGTCCTGAACACAGTCAAGTTTTTCTTTCCTTTCCATCTCTCTGAATGTCTCAGGATGGAGTTGGAAGACTTCTGCTATTACTTCATGATAGTGTCCATCTGCTGTGAGAACCCAAACTTCATTGACGGAGACCTCACCTGCCAGTGGAAATGCATGATCTACGACGGCAGCTGGGTCGCGGGGACATCTGCTGGTGGCAGCAGAAGTAACTGTGAGCACAGTTTATTCTTATCTTTTTCTTTCAAATCTATAAACACAAAAGTTTCCACAGTTTCTCTAAAAATGCTTTCAACATTGCTGCTGTTTCTCTTCACCTGGAGACACCTTTGCGACAAATCCTCAGTATCGCATTCAGGTGACGATCAAAGACAAAGATGACCCACAAGATGAAAACATCTTACTTTCCCTGATGCAGAAACCTCAGCAGGAATATCGCAAAAAGAGACGATTCTACCCAATTGGACTCACTGTCTTTAAGGTATGTTTTCTGATTTTTTTTTTAACATGAAATTTAAACATCTGAATTTTTCCCTCTTTTTTTGGTTTATTCTAGCTGTAGTTTATTCATGCAAAAGATCTGGAATGATTTTTTAAATTTTTTTTTAAAGGTCTGTTGTCCACTTATTGGTTTTAACAGAAAATACTGCTCGAGGACTCACTGACTAAACTGTATAGTAACTCTTCTGATTTCTCATTCAACAGGTTCCCCCAGGGGTAAGCACACACAACAACACAAAGTTAATTTAAGTTAATGCCATGGAAACATTTTCATGACAATAAGTTTATTTTCCTCCTAGACTCCACAAGGACGCTTGGGATCCTCTTTCTTTACCAGGAACACCCCGGTCAACAGAACACAGACTTACAGCTATGAGAGAGATGTGATTGAGCTGCTCAGCTTGGAGCCGGGAGAGTATATGATTGTTCCTTCCACCTTAAAACCCTACATGACTGCAGACTTTGTTCTTACAGTCTACACCAAGTCCGACGCCAAGATCAGGTGGAGTTTTATTTTGCATATAACACAGAGATGCTCATTTAAATATCAGGCCCCTGTTGTATTAAATGGAGCCAGATATTTATCAAAATGAACAAAACGTTTTCTGTTAGTGATTGAAGAAATGATCTGATTCTGCTTTGCATCCAGTCCCCATGAAGGCGGTGATGATGATGATGATGATGAAGATAAAGAGACATTAAATCTTCCAGAGGTGAAAAATAATACATGAAAGTGCATACTTCATCTCACCATGTGTTTAACCACAGAGGATATGAAAAATGTTGTTTTCTTTAAGATCCCTGAAAAGCCCAACAGGGAGGACCCTGATGATGAGGACCCCACCCGAGCCTTATTCAGTCTCTATGCTGATCAGGTGTGATATTTCTCCTTTTTCTATCTCCAATCAAACTCTGCTGGTTTATAATCCCAGCTCTGTCTGACTCTGTCAGAGCGGTGAGCTGAGTGCCATCCAACTCCAGAGGCTCCTGAATGATATGTTCCCTCATGGTGGGTTACATCATTTTAAAATCTAAATACACTTTTGATGATTATTCCTCAAAATGTTCATGAAACACTGATGTTTTTCCATGTCTGTCCTACTTACAGGCACCTGGCGTGGCTTTGGACTGGAAACCTGCAGGAGTATGATGGCCATGGTGGATGTATCCTAAAAGGGTTTTTTTTTTGCGGGGGGGTATGTAACATAACATCCAAAATCTAAATTCCCGGCAGTCAAAAGGCTGTAAAGATTAAGGGTTAAATAGTTTTTCATGATTTTGATGAAAAATAATTAACATGCAAAGCTCGATCGAAGGATGAGGATGACTCTCGCTGAGTTCTCCATTCTTTGGAAGAAGATTCATGAATACAAGGTAAAGTGGCAATTATGGGATGGCTATGATACAAACAACTTTCAGTGAACTTCTCTAATCCTCAAAATAGATTTCATCTTTCTATGTCTTTGGTGTTCGGTTCATAAATGCACAAATAAGTTGAAATGATTATTAAGTTTTAATTTATATCAATCTTTTTGGCAGAGTCTTTTCCATCGCTCTGATTTGAATCACAGCGGATCCCTGTCTGACTATGAGCTAAAGAAGGCAATCGAGGCCGCAGGTGACTTTTTTTACGGTTTACTTAAACCAAAACATATTTTAACCAATACAAGAGAGGAGAGCACTGACCACTGGATTAAGGACTAGAATATTCTTCCCTTTCCTCTTGTGTCCCTTCCAGGAATGAACGTGAACGATCAGATGGTGAGGCGGATTATGTTTCGATATTCAAGCTTCTCATCCACTTCCTTGGAAGACTTCATCACTCTTATGCTGCGCCTGGACAGGATGTCATGTGAGTGGCACGGCATGCATCAATACATTTCATACATGCTCATGTATGAGCTTCATTTAAAAATATTTTTCTGTTTTCTTTACAGATGTTTTCAAGGACAAATCATCTGATGGAATTATCCACCTGACCTGGGAAGAGGCACGTCTGTTTCCTTCTCATTATACCACTCAGCATAGAAAAGATGTAGTGGAATTGTCCATAAAAGTATGGGGTGGGGGGGGATTTTTCTGTTAAAATATGAAAATTGACAAGTGTTAGATGGTATTTCAAGTCAAAATATATGTTGTGAAAATTACAGAAAGATAGTTGTTTATATAATGTGTAAGTATTAAACATTAGGACAGTGTAGGAGTAGCATTATACTATGGAAGCAGGTTCATTAGTTATGATTTCAATGTCAGTATATTTGACAACTAGTGTGCAGCCTTTTCTGTGCAGAAAGTAGCCATTTAAACCATTTACAGGATGTCATTCTACTAACTGGCCTTTTCTTTTGTTTCAGTGGTCCGACATGTCCATGTACAACTAAATCACAACGGACACACCAGCCAAGCAGACTCACATCACATGAGAATACTACTGCAATCAAGCATCACTTTTAGAGTCCAAGCAGCTATATTCAAACCCTATTATGTTTTTAGAGATTTTATTTATTCACATGGTCACAAACTTCTCCCACTACTAGTTGCATTTATCCCACATGTCTTAGCCTGGAACCAGAATTCCCCCATTTTTGTTTCTCGGTTCATCTACATTGTTGCTTTCAATGTCTTTGGCTCAAATCTGGCAACTTTTCCTCCTTTTTCTTCTAAATCTATTTAACATCTTATCAGAGACTGCTGCGCTGGTCCAGTCATCCCAATTCGGTGTCAGGATCATGTGCAAACAAAACTTTTAAAAGTTATAGAAAAATAGAGAAATATATTAACTCCTGTGGATTTTGCCAGCTAATTTTTATTTCAAATTCATTAGAAAATAGCAATAACTCATGAAGGTATAAAGATACCTTAATTTCAAGATGCTCGGGTGTATTCACTCAGCTTACACAACAGTTTGTTTTGTTTCTGCCTCTGGGGGAGCCACACATGCGAGAAAGTTTACAACTTAAAGATGCATGGATTAGTAGTAGTCTGTTTGCAACCTAATTATTGCTGTTTATTGTCATGTTTGGCGCTGATGTCAGTATAAATCCCAAAAAATACTGACATATTTCTGTTTATCGTGGGTAATAAAACTTTTGAATCGTCTTCTTAAAGCGTTATTCTTGCATACATTTCAGCATGTAACTCTAAACAAAAGGAAAACCAAACATTCTGGAGGCAAGAGAAAGATATGTGGACCAGAAATTGTTTAATGAACCCATCATTGACAACATAAGATACAAAAGTTAGACACAAAGTCAATGGTTGACAAGTCATTCCACACTCATCCTTTTTTGTGATTCTACTATGAGGTTAAACTTCCCGATACACTCACCCCTGCAGATTAAATTCTCACATTTACAGCCCAGTATTCATTTCCTGCCTCTCAGGATTGGGAGCACTCTGCCATCTCAGTCTCTCCACTGTAGTGCAAAGTAAAGTCAGTGGTTGTGTTTACAGGACAGGGTTGGCATACTTTATACTTTCATAACTGTGTCATGAGTCATGAAAAGACTAAAACCAAGAAAATTCTAACCCAGCTGACAAATACAGTCAGCTTACTATGTGTAAGTAAAAATAATCCACAACAAAACCACCATGTCCTCTTGTTTGAGGAATGTTTGTACATTTCTGCAGCGTTCAGCTTTTTCTACTTTATATTTGTCCATTTTTTTTTTATAGATTTGAATAGTCAGTAGGGATGAATGGTCGACGATGGGTGAAAAGAACTGGGAGAAGAAACTTGTTGGTTTTGTCTTTGTTAGAAAAAGACTAATTTAATCTAAAATCATTTAATAATCTTTTTCAACTGAGTGCAATTCAGTGATCTGTCGTGTTCGACTAATCTCAGTCCTCTTCTTTCTCAATATAACTCTTAGATGCTGAGCGTGCCATCTGCCTGGCCATATACCGCTCCCGTGCTGAACTCAAAGTGTGATCCGTGCTGCGTTTTGCAAACTTGTTTGCCTTTTGCTCCATTTCCTCATTTTCTTCACCCTTCTGTTTCTGTTCATCTTTTTCCTTTGGACACTCACTGGCTGCATCCTGCTTTTCAGGATGTTGTTCCTCTCTCTTTTCTGCCTTTTCCAGCTCATGTTCTTTCCTTTGCTCCTTCTCTTCTTCCTGATATTTGTCCTTCCGTTTGTCTTCATCTGAATTTCTCCTCTTCTCCTTTTCGCCATTCTTATGCCGCTCCCTTTCTTTAGGGCTCCTCTCCCTCCTCCCATGTCTATCTTCCCTCTCTGTATCCCCCCTGCCTCTGCTTCTCTGATCATCTCTGCCTCTGTCCCTGTCTCTGTCTTTCCTTCTATCTCTATCACTTCTTCTGTCTCCATGTCGCTCATCCCTGTCTCTTCCCCTATGTCTGTCTCGATCTCTGTCCCTGTCTTGGTCTCTATGGCTCTTTTTATGTCTCTCTCTGTCTCTCTCTCTTTCTTTCTCCTTATCCTCTCCGCTCCCAGATGAAGGTGACCTCTGTCTATACTGGCGTTTTGAGTGTGCAGAGCCCCCACCAGGCTTGCTAAACCCAGCCTTCTGCTCTCGTCCCTCTTCATTGTCACTGCCTGAACTTGGTATATTCTCATGGAATGCGGGTGACGGAGCAGGTGAAGTCCTCTCTGCGTCTTCAGAAACATTTGAGGTCTGACTTCTGTAGGGGAAAGAAAGAAAAAAATATGTTCTACGATTAAGAAATGCTTTGAAAACTATATTATATTTAACAAACTGGTAATGAAGGGCAATGACTGACTTGTTTGCTGAGCGATCTGGTATTGCTTCCTCTCCTACAGTCTGATTCAGAAGATGCCGGTAGAAGCCGCTCAGGTCTTTCTGTTTCTTCACATCTAAAGCAGCTGAGAAGAAAATAGATGGTCATTAAAAACATAATAATTTATCTCACATAAAGTGGTCCATTTTCCTCACTGTGTCAGTTTACCTGAAATTATCGTTATTACAAAGTAAGATGCAACAGTGAATGAGTATAAATCAAGTTAAATTACTTTCTACAGTATCCCAAATGCTTAGACAGAACAAAAAAATCACTTTAGTCCCATTCAAATGACTCTCTTGTAAGGTACATCCGCACTGGCGCTGCTCAGTCTGCCTCATGCTGTTTGCATGGTTTGTTTGGAGTAGTGTGAACTGTCATTTAGACTCCGTTACGGTTTGCTTTCAGTGTGAATGATAATGGACCATCCAGAGAACGAAAAAAAAGGATATTACATAGAGTGCATTGCTGGATAGCTTGCTGCCTTGCCTGTTGCTCATGCTGGGCAACGTCTAACAGTATCAGGTTTGAACACCAAGGTAAAAACACAAACTCTATGACTGCATAAACTCACTAAAGTGCAGGGTGAAAGCAAACCAACAAAAGATGCAATTTTTCTCCCCACCCAATGAAACAAGAGTCCCCCCCGATAATCCTGCTGTGAATGTGGCCTTATTTGTGTTGCTGAATCGTTTTTAAACACAATGAATGCTTAAATTCTTTCTTGATACAGGATTTTAGCTGATTATTAGTTCAGGCCTCCTGATGTTTTCTTTATTTTTTATATACAGTGCCATTTTTTTCCAATAGATGGCAGATATTTCCTGCCTAATTAGATATTTTTGCTTGTTGCATTTATTTTTTAAATATGCATCACGGGAATTGAAATCATAATGAGAATATATTCAACAAAAAAACCTACCATGTTTTGTAGTTGTCTCACTACAACCACAATGTTTTTACAGTTTTAAAAAACAAATATTGAATCTGGATAGTTTATAATGATGTATATAATGAATTGCATCTTACATCATTTGCATTCCACACAAAATGACATTGTTTGTGGCCGAAGCATTTTAAAAATAAAAATAGAAAAGTATCAATCTAACCTTCCATCTCTGCCTCTCTTTTTTCTCTTTCCCGCTCTTCCTCCTGCTCCTGCAGTTTTTTCTTATAGGCAGAAGTAACGTAAGCCTCTTTGTCCGCAAACTGTTCTCCCTCTGCCTCCCTTTCCTTCTGAATCTTCCTCTCCTCCCTTCTTTCCTGTTCCTTCTTTCGATCTTCTACTGCTTTCATTAACTGGTGGATATATTTGGGCTGTAACAGAGACAAAGAAAAAAAACCTGATTATGTTTGCAAAGAAATTTTATCTCCTATTTTGCTTCCTTACAGTAAAATGACAAGAACACAACATCAACTGAACCAGCACAACAAAGTCATTTTAACTGGTAGAACAGTGTAAGTTTCCAAATGCTGAAAGTAAAATTACCCTTTTGTCAGCACCTCCCAGAACTTTTTTGTTGCTCTCAAGTCTCTGTTTTTGAATGTCATCATACACAGCATCATAGTCATACACAGTGCTGTCTTGCTCCAGAGCCTTGTGCATCTCCAAACGAGTCTTTAGATACAAAGAAAGAAATAGAAAGAAGTGCAATAATAATAATAAAGGCCAGAGATATGAGCAGCTGTTAAAAGAAGCAAGCAGTTTTGAACACCAGACTGTCGCGTGATAGTCTCTTCTTTCACTCACCTGCTTCATCATCTTTTTTTTGATGGCTTCTTTTTGAAGACTCTCTCCAACTGAGGTCTGAGGAACAAAATATACTCAACATATTTTTCACCTATTTGGAACCAAGTTTTCCTTCACTGAAATCTGTTTAGTTTCTATAAGAGGTCCTATACACCAAACCAAAATCAAGAACCAGTGTTCTTGAGAAAGCCCACGCTGGGTCTCAATGCACTGCCAGAAACTGCACAAGAAATACAGCGCTTGCTCACACTGCAGAGACCAGGTCCAACTGTCAGCTAGGCATACCGTCTATGCCAAGAGGACATAACTCTCAATGGTAGTGGAGGGCAGTGTTTTTATATTATCTTGAGATACGCTAATCAGTCAGTCAGAATATCTCTCACTGACAGACTTGATGCTGATTCAGCATGCTAAAATGGCGAGGGAAGAACAAAAAGACGAGGAAACGTGATCTAAAAGATTAGGCTGCCTTTTATACACATAGAAGACAAGAGTTAAATATGTTCCTGACATACAATTGTTGGCTTGGTGTACAAGGGCCCCAAAAGTGACATTAAAACATTAAAAGATGCAATAATGTACCCACCTCATCATCTGAATCATCCCCAAATATTGAGGGCTTCTGCAAAACTGAGGTCTTCGATGCTACCTTTTTTTGTGACAAGATCAGCCCGTACCTGATAACACACATATGCATTAAAAAAAATCATATTAATGAAATATAAAAAAAATGAAATTAAAGAAATAAATAGACCTGTATTACAGCACAATTACAAGGAAAGTATCTGTTACATACATGTGGTACCTTAAATTAAAGTGATGCAAAGAGTCAGGTTACAAAATCTTAATTTCCTATCAGCATATTGGAAAAAGGAATATTCGTATGACCTGCAATCCAGTCATTATATCGGTAGCTGCCAAGGTAAGAGAACTAGCAGGCAAATCTGACCCAGCTCTCTGGGTAAGGTTTTTTGATTGTCATAGATCAGATTATTCTTCCTTCTAAATACCATCCAAATCACATGAAATAATAACCACTGGTGGTGCTGCATTTATACAGCTGAATTTCAGTTATCAATATCATTATATGATTTTTTCTAGAACCCAAGACATGTGAGATATAATTACAGACTAATATGAGGCTTGATGCACATTAATGCAATGAATGAAGGAAAATATAACAATGAAAATGAAAGGTTCCATTTGAATGGATAGCAAAATGCAACCCTTAATTCAACCTCTAAAAGTTAAATGTCAAGAATGTAAATAAATATCTCCAAGTCTTTTAACTATGGCATCAACCCAGTTCATGTCAAAAGACATTACAGTTCATATCAGAGCACAACAAATTCCTAACACTGTCAGTAATGTGTAAATAAGTATTTCCCTTCCTCGAGTAGCACGATAAGAACCCACTTTATATTTCATGTTTAATTTTCCACTTTTCAAAGTGTCAGACAAAATGCACGAAAAAACTACAACTAAAAAAAATACAAAAACCTTTATGAAATCCACCAAGTTCAATTGTTTTATAGGGCAGTTAGCAGATTAGCTAAATCAACCTTTCCTGACCACCTAGCGTTGTTGTAAATAAATAGAATAAGTTAGCAACGTATAGCACGTGTAAGAAAAAGTGACTTTCATAAGTGAACATTCGAGCCATGACATTAGTAAACTATAACTGGCTGATGTTAGTTAGCATAACGTTAGCTCAACGTTAACTAGCTAGCTTCAAGGTCTGCAGTGGAGAACCTCCGTTTTAATATTCAATCGGTTGCAGCAACACAGCTGCAAAGGCCACTTCGGTTCTCAATAATGAATAAAATGGCAATAACTGACTAAAACTACGATTTTCATTGTGAACCACACACTGCCATAAGCTCGTTAGCATGTTTAGCACTTACTGTTTAGTAGGGAGCGCCATCTTGCTCTGCTGGCTGTGAACGAGCAGCGCAGATTCGACACAACAATTTAAAAACAGATTGAAAGGCTATATTTCAGCATCAACGTGGACATTGTTACTACATACTGAGTCATTTGTTTTTTTCTTTTCTTTTAACTAAATACGAGTATGACCAATTACCAAAAGAATATGCACAAAACACCAGAAAAGTGTCCCTGATAAAATGCGATTTGTCACTTATTTGCACAATATTTTTAGAATAATATACAAGCGATGATATAAGGTATTGCCCAATTTCCACGCTGAAAACGTTGTACTCACAGAGGATTTGATTGATTGTTCCTTCCTATAGATGGCGACATTACTCAAATAGATATCTTTAGATTACAGAATAATGGCCATTTAGGATTTTCAAGAAATTTTCATTCACAAATACATCATGATCACTAAGAAAAAGAGTACTCTTTACTGTGGAAGTCTGTCCTTATACATTCAATAGTCTGTTCACATTGTGATATATTTCTCTTTTTATTTCCTTTGATTTCCTGTGTAATCTTCTACATTCAAAGCATGTCCATTTTGTCCCTTTAATCTCAGCAATATATCTCTGGTTGTCTTTTATAATACTCATTTTGAAGTGTATACCAGAATTCAAAATAAACAAATAATAATAAAAAAAAAACCTGAAAGAAACTAACCATACAGTTAATTGCAACATCTGGTGTTACCGATTCATAGCTTCTGAATTTCAAAAGCTGCTACACTTGGGTTGATCCAGTGAAGAAATCCTGGCTCCCGGGTTGATAGTTAGTCTTACTGTACATCACCACAATACCTACAAACCAAAGTTGACAGAATATCTATTTGTATTCTGTTGAGCTATGGTTCCACAGCAAAGATATAAAGGATGGGAAAGATTTCCTATTAAGAAAAAGGGTAGGTTGATCATTATATGGGAAAATTGGATAAACTGCTATAATAGACTGATCTTAATCTGTAATTCTGACCAGAGAGGAAACAAAAAAGTCAACACACTGTAGTTACTATGTCTAAGATAAAAACATCCTCTTTTCATTTTGATTTTTTCAAGTCATTTGTCACTTTCAGCCATGTCCACACTCTCTTCCAAGCCCGTGGTAAGCCATTAAGTCAGATCAAAGAGCACATGGCTCACCTGTGATTAAAACAGCAGTATTGAATCCCTACAGCGTCCTCTGAGTCGCTTTAAATCCAAACACCATTATCTCTGTCGTAATCTACATCTCATCTCCTCTCTGGCCACAACACTAATCCCTCTGGTACAAGCAAAACAACCCAAGCTGCCTGACACATGAATGGATGTAGTGATGATGGAATGAACTGCAGGGTGGATGAATAAATGAGCAAGACTGATACAAAGGGAGGGACAGTTTGCTGAAATAGAAAGAATAAGATTTAAAAAAATGAAAAAAGATATCTGCTACTGTGTGGTGCAGTCTTCCTCATTATTGTGCAGTGAATTGTAAACAGAACATTACAAATGTCAACAAGGAAATGAAGTTAATGATTTTAACTGCATTGTTTCAATCGGCTCCAGACTTCTGAGTCATCCTCACATTGTGGTTTCTAGTATTTCAGCATGATTATCATTCTAGTATATATACACGAGGAAAATAGAAGAAGAAACCAGGCTGTGGACCATACTTAATAATAGTTGCAGTACCGTTGATGTTCATACCTGTATATGTTGGTATTTGGGCTGTGTTGCCTGTCCTGATGACACACATTTGAGTGTGAGGTTTGTGACAGGCTGTGGTTGTTACTATCGTTGATCTGTGCCCTCGGGCAGTGAAGATAACAGTGTAGCAATACAGGTTCAGACAGGCAGACTACATCTAGGAGTCATGAGATATTACCTGACATTTTTCCTTGGATAGTCCCTCTCTGACTAAACCAAGGCTAATAGGTATGCATGCAAAGAACAGATATGGGTTTGTGACCTTTAACCTTCAGGAAAACATCCCTTTCTTCTTCTCTGACGGACGTCATCCGGAACACCATATTTTTAGAGTTACTAACAATAAACTTAAAGAACATACACTGTGTGGATAATGTTGCAAAAAATGAATGAAAAGGCACTCTCAATAATTCTTAAAAGTAACTTTAAAACTATCCTCCATTTAAATGTAGAAACTGATGTTTGATGGTAAAATCAAATTAATGATCAGGATAATTGGCAGAGATTAATGATTTTTGCAAATATGCATCCATTAGACTATTAAAGCATATTAAAGCATTAATGAAGAGGATATTCTGGTTGGAAAAATAAAAACAAAACCAACAACTTGCTTTTAGCAATACCTATGTTTCCTACAGCCACTCTAAATATAAATCTAAGGTATAATTAATTTTTTTTTTCAAAAAAGTAATCATCAGGATTATCTGGGTACACACTTGTAAATGTCATAAATTCTTTTTCTTACATAGAAGTCAGACACCAAGCCTGAAAACAACTTCAAGGTATGACATGCCATGCTTTGTTCCACATGTCTACACATAATTTGCATGCTACCATGTTCCTTGCCTCCATAGTTCCCGTCTGTATTATTCCCAAAGTAATTTTTGATTGTTTGAAATTTTGTTTGGTATCTTCAGTGTCTTTGCAATTGTTTCTAGGTATTATGATTCTCTGAGTGTTAGCACTGTTTTGAGTAATTTCCCTTTTCCTCCAAGTCATCTTCAATTTTTGTTAGAATATTTTGTGCCACATTGTGGTTATTACTAACTGCCCTTTTGAGTCTACCTTTGTTTGTCTTGAATCCTATGAGTTTTTTTTGTTGTTGTTTGAAATAATTCCAGGCATTTTGTCATTGTATTATGTGCTGTTTTGTGGTAATTTGACTAACAGGACAATTGTGTATATATAGAATATGTGTAATTTCCATCAGGGATTTTGGTCCAGAGGCCGACCAATTACCCCTAAATTCCCAATTAGTGTAGTTTTATAAACTACACAATCTTATCTTAGAATAGTCAATGTAAAAACTGTTTGCCAGCAAATGGATGTACTCATCTAAAATATAATTGATTTTTAATTAGCGACCCGCCGACCACAGTAATGTTTGCCCTAAAAGGCAATACTCCCATAGCTGCTTTGTTTACTTCCAGCACTCATATGGTTAATCGAGATTGACAAGCTAGGGGTAGTTGCGCATGCGCAGGTGGAACTGACAGAGGAAACAGCCGGGGAGTAGTCAAACAGTCCGCGATCAGAGAGAAAGAAGAAGGAAAAGGCGCAAATAGGCAGCTAATATAGGTTCAGCGGAGGTTTTGCCCTCTCGAGACAATTATGCTGGTCTCGCCGCCGTCGCTTCCTCACAGGTGTCCGCTTCCCGGTCGCTGAATGGCGCTGGTTACCGTACAGCGTTCACCGACCCCCAGCACCAGCTCCAGCCCCTGCGTTTCGGTAAGATCCAATTTAATTTTTCAATCCTCCATCACCCCCAAACCCAGAACTCCGTGCTGTTTAAGCTCTCTAAGCATCGTTTCTGCTCTCTTTTTATGGGCTGCTGACCAAGAGCCTTGCCTTTGTACTCATGCGCATGCGTGAAATATAGCCGTTGATCATTTTCAATTACAGTATTAGTGTCGTTGCTTGATGCTAACGGGCAGGAAAATGTTTTGTTGTCGCTTGCAGAGAAGACACCATTAGCTTGCAAGGAAGTCTGAGTCTTCCCTTTTTTGTGTGTTGAAATGTGTTGACATGGTTCCTTTATACACATTTCCATCATTTCAAGGCTTCATTTGGCATTTAGCTACGATAACAAAGCTTCCCTCTTTTATTTACATTAAAAGGGTTAGGCTTATTCTTTTGTCTATTTGTCAACAAATGATACGGCATGCAAATGATTTGGCTTTAAGTGGCAAGACTAACATTTTAGAGATATTTTATGACGTGTTGCACGTACTTCCGCTTCTTTAAATGCTGTGTGACACGCAGCAGGACGGGTATTTAATCTTGGGTTACTTATGTGTGCTCTCTTGGTATGTAGACGAAGTTGTGGACATGTGTCTCTGCCTCTGCATGTCTGTCATGTACTGTCACCTCCCCAGACTGCCTCATTCTGCCTCATATTTTCAGCCTGTCTGCCCCTCTCTTCCTGTTTTTTTCTCTTTGTGTGTGCGTGTTAGTGTGTGTTAGTGTGGAGTGAAGGCAAGAGTGTGCCAATGCAAAGCAGAGGCGCAGGTGGTTGTCCTTTGGCAATTCACTTTGCTAGTCTTCTTGCTATAGAAGCAGAAACCAGAAAATCAGAATCAGTGAGGAAATAATATACAAGCATACTGGTGTACACAACTGCACACACTTCCTGTGTCAGTGCTGCTTTGTGTACTGTTGGCTGTAGAGTTGACAGATTTGCACCTCTGTTTTTTGTCTAAAACGACCTTATCCATGAGTGGATATAAGCATGCAAATTTTCACTGTATGGCCATACTGACAAACCATATAATGAAATCAAATTATTCAAAACATGTTGCCCAATGTATCACAATTTTCTTTTCAGTGTCTGGATACTGTGGCCTTGAAAGTGACCCTGTCCCGCATACCTTTTTGTTTTCTCAGTGTAAAAACAGGTTCAGTGTGAGAGAATAATGATAACAGTCTTGCTATGTACACACACATTTTAGCTCCTCTATTCTGTCTTCCAGAACAGCTCAAAACATGCAAAAGAGCAGATGAGAGAATGTTTCAATCTTGTTGTTGCGCAATCAGCAGCCAGAAGTGCAAATATCCGTCCTCTGAAGAATCATGCATGTTAAAGATATGATCGTGAGCCAACCTTCATTATGACGGAAGAATGAGGTGCTGAAATAATGGAAGAAGATATGCATATATGTAGTGTTTAGCAAAGTGAGGCATGCAAGCGTAGAAAAGGATGAGAAGTACTTTCTGGTGGAAATGTGAGTATAAGAAGTGACCAGTACCGATGTACTGTGAACAAATTGCCCAAACCTATGTCTGGATTCCTGTATCTTGTAGTCATGTGATGTGCGTTTTTTTGTAAAGCCTTTCATGAGTTGCCTATTGGCTGTTTCCTTCAACCTTCGGCTGAATATATCTGCTGGCGAAAATACACATAATGTGCCATCCACTATCTCTTAGTCTTTAGAGAAGATTTTATTAGTTTTATGTTGGTGATTGCAGATAACCTCAGCTATAGCATACAAGCATGGACTGTACCCCACCCTTGCAGATCCCTGCCTGCACTACTTGCTCAGGTTTCACATTTTCATACACTTTGGAAAATTCTCACATTTTCATTTATGCAAATATCTCTGCATGCTTTTCTTTGTAAACAAAATTTGTGTAATCACAGCATGATGCAAAGGCATGGAGCTGCTGAGATTAATCTGGTGAAGTTAAACTGAAACTCCACCTTGTCCACTATCATGTCATTTTATATAGAGGGTGGCCCTTTACAGACTTTGACATGAACCAGTAATTTAATTCTCTATTTACTCTAGCATGTGCATTTTTATTCAAATCAGTCACAATAAAGAACAGAGCAGACCCAGTCATGGACTCAGTGGTTCCAGGTTTTTTTTTCTTCTAACTACGAAGTGAGGCATCCATCAGACCTCAGGATCTGTTTTAAATATCTCCTGGGTTGCTCTGTCTGACAGGCACAATGGAAAACTGCTTTGGATACTGTTGTTGAAAGAAGTTGAGTACCTCCCTTTGCAGTTATTACATTGAACTGGATCTGCAACTGTCACAAGACCTGGCAGTAAATTCTGGTATCCGGATCCTTTTCTACTTCTGTGATCACTAGACTGAAGCATACCAATTTGTAACTTTTTTTTATATTGAAAACACGACTGAAACACTGACTGTATTGGCCGTGTGAATCATTTTTGTACTGTAAATAAGCTTCAGTTTGTATCTGCTCAGTGTTTCTGTCATTATCCACTTCTGGGCTTTGGGAAACTGTTAATCTTTTAGTCATGTTGTTAAGCTAGTTAAGCCCACATTTAGAGTAAATGAGATAAGGAGAAGACTTTACAAGACAGGTGCCAGGCGTTTATCTGCCACCGAGCCTCAGGTTTATCATTTAGCAGAGCTTCGTATTAGATTTTTCTTTCCGTCTCTCCTTGTATCCCTGCTTATTTGTGTGTGTGCGAATATGTGATTCTCTGACCGGCCACACCTTAAAAACAGACTGAGGTCATTTTCCTGGAGAGTGCAAATTGAGTTGAAGCTGAACTCTGCCCCCCCCCCTCACTGAAGCTGGACTGAATCATCAGCTTGTAGATTTTATGTGTTTGAACATGGAAATGAAAATGTGTGTGTCTTCTTTCACTCTTTCTGACAGTGGTAACTATCACTGAAGAAAAAACCATTTATATACTTTCACATTGTTGATACGAGCTCGTTTGTCATCTTTCCATGTAATATTGTGACTTTGCAGAAGGATGAGGCGATATTAAGACAAAAATGGAAATATTATGCTTTCAAGCAATTATTGCTCTGCATTGACATCCAACTTTTAAGAATATAAATCTAATGATCTATCACTTTTGGTTGTACCGTTGCCACCAGTTCTGATGGCACTATTTTTTTTAAAATATACATGTTATTTAAATTCTGATATGAAACATGTTTGTTGAAATGATACATAATGTTAATTTGCAGAAGCATTTAATGGGAGCATTTTACCCTCGTGGTTGAACTCGCTGTAAAACCTTATTAATTTTGCTTCTCTTTTGAATAAAAACCTTTTTAGGAGTCCGGTAGCGGGGAGGATGACCGCCGCTCTCAGCCGAGGAGGTAAGATACTGAAGCATATAATCATCTCATCTGTCTTGGATGAAGCTCATTCATCTATTCTTTCTTTCTTCTAATGCATTGTGATAATAATTCAGAAGTTTGTGATGCCAGGAGAAGTGGTTAAGAAGTCACAATCATACCACAAGCAAATTAGAACATTGGCTCTGCTATGCGTTTCTGCCCCCGACCTCCAGCCTGGCTGGACCTATAGACAAATGGGGAAGAAAATAAACTTCACATGTGTTTGACCTTGAAGACCCTCTTCCTGTATTGCTGTGTTTGACAAAGAGCTGCTGTGCTATTGTTGCGTCCCAATCCCGTGCTCCCCCTTGTTTCTTCGGAGCTGGAGATCTGGTTTATCCTGTTTCACTCAACCGCACTTGCATTTGCTTTTATTCCACCAGTAATCAGCAGTTTCCTTCCACTACCTACCATGTTTAATTGTTCTGCGTGATTCCAATGAGCACTCTCACTTCTTCTTTGTTATATTTGGCACTTTAACTGCAGATGAAAGTCTGAAATCCTATCCAGTTTGAGATGATAAACGGTGGATTGCTGTCTGTCCATTAGAGGGCGGTAGTGTCTGTGTGACCATGTTGGGGGTATTTGGGTCAGGGGAGCTACACTGCTGATCCAGGAGCAGATTGATAATTGCTCCTAAAGTCAGAGCGTTTGTGTATCTGTGTGTTTGTCGGACCTCTGTGTCGTTCATCCGAGGGAACTGTCTGTATTTGTGCAGCTGGGAGTGAAATCTATCCTCACATGCAGGGCTATGTGTCTGCGTCTGTGTACACAGAGATAGATACAAGATAGGATGTCATATTGGCTTTGATTCTCTTATAAACAAATATTGAATAGTCCTGATTTGATATACTTTGTTGAACTTTCTATGTACTGCAAGCCGATCTTATTGCTTTGGGCAGTGGCTAAAGGCTTTTTCATGTTTCCCACGTGCAGACTTTGCTTTGGTGGGCCTTCTAGGTGGCTAAGGGTATTTTTCCAAACCATTTTTTCTTATCCCTGTTAGAGCACCACCCTCTGTGATTTTGTTTTTCCTTTCTATTTAATTTATTTTATCATAAAAGTAGAGTGAAATAGTCATCCCACCTTGTTTTTCATTATCTGCAGGCTGGACATATTGCTGTTGTGGTTTTCCTTTATGCTGTGCAGCTGCCCTGTTAGTTAGTGTCTTATACTACATTCAATATCCAAGTTTTAAAAGCTTTTCCATAGTCTTGTATTGTTGATGATGATGGAAAACTGTGGGATTATTTTTGTGGGAAGTAATATTTTACAAATGGATATTTTCTTTAGAAGATGAGAAAATCTCCTAGCTGTTTCCTTTTCTTTATAGCTAAATAGTTGTTTACACGCAGCAATAATACTGGATATCACAAATGCCAAAGCTCTCATAACAATACACTAACAGCTGATATATCCACTTTGTTCCTTTTACATTTCTATTTTGTCTGCTCCAATGATCCTGCGAGTCACTGTCAATGACTTCATAGATTAGGATAAAAAAGGAAGCAATTTGTCAGCAGTATGGATCCAGTATATTTTGTGCAAAGCGACCAAGAGGGACAGATGTCGGCCATTGATAGTCTCCAGTGGAAGCTCGGCTGTGTTGTGGATACAAAGGTAGTGAGGAGCAAGTGAGCCGCTGTAGCAGCAGATGATATATTTCTCTCACCCCAGTCGAGGAATTTTTAGTCAGAGATGTCAGTTGTTCATGTAAACATTTTAAATGTAAACCAAGTTGAAATAGTTAAAAGGGAAAAAAAAAAAAATGATTTTGAACCTAACTTCTGAAGCGCTCTGTGAGTCTTAACTGCTCAAAACAAAGGACTTCACGGTGTGTCTAAGGTACAAAATAAATTCTGAAATCTACATTGCTTTACATGTTAAACCCTGCAAATACACGTTTCATTCAAGAACACTTGGTAAACTTAGAATTTTTTTCCTTAAGCAGTGAGTTTAACAAGGCAAATGTATTTCATTCTTAATTTTTCTATGTTTATCATCTTTTCATTTTTGTTCCTCATACACAGGTCTATGGAGGACCAGGAGTCATTGAAAAAGAAATACAGCATTTTCATGATGATTAATTAATTGTGAAATAAAAATATAGACTATTAAATATAATTTCCAATTCAACAATGAATTAATATGAAAAGAAATCAAATTTGAAAAGGATTTTGAAATTGTACATTTGAAATAGAATTATTAAAGAGGAATTACATATTGTATTCATTCATTCATTCATTCATTCATTCATTCATTCATTCATTCATTCATTCATTCATTCATTCATTCATTATTTAATCCTATGATTTGAAAATGCTTTTTCAAATCCTTTTTCTAAAAGCAGAATTAAATGACACAATTCATAAATTTGGTAAGAAATACCTTTCCATATCATACATTTAAAAAAGTTATTCCCTTTTCCATTTTCTTTTCCCCCTCGCATTTTCAAATCCTTTTTGCAAATGTGTTTCCTAAACGGTTTACCTTTCCGTGACCCTTCTGGGCCTTGAGCAGTGAAAACAAAGTTTAACCAATCACAGCCGCTCCACGTTGTGCCCCACGTGGTACTCCAGCTCTCTCATTTTCAGACAATCAGACTTCCGTCTTTGTCTTGTTACTTTGCCAATTTAACAAAGTAAAAAGACAGAAAACACAGAAAACTTGAACAGAAACTCATCTTCTGGATGCTGTGTGGATGCTTCAAAGTTTCACATATTCTACAGCTGTCTCCTTACAGCGTATTTGTATTATCAGGATCTGTACTGTCAACGCGATTAGCTAGCTGTTGAGGCCATGACTGTAAAAAGAAATGGACAAACTTAAAACCACATGACCCGTAGGTTTCTGAAGAGCTGAAAAGAAGCTTATTGGGAGGTTCCCATTGCGCCATCTTGGCACCGTTACGAGTCTAATGACTCCCGAAAACCCAAAAATGGGCGAGGAGGGGGCGTGGGGACGGATGATTGACACCCTTCAAACTCTGAGCTACGAGCTAACAAAGCTATCCTGGAGCTAACGGGAGCTAACCAGCTAACGGAGGTAGGCGGG
>JAOXYM010000016.1:13121271-13138571 GCA_028567055.1 Leptatherina wallacei | reverse complement strand
GCTGCTGCTCGAGTCCTCACTAGGACCAGGAAAGTGGATCATATAACACCAGTCCTCAGATCTTTACACTGGCTTCCGGAGATAATACTGGAATTAATATTCAGTTTATCGCTTCGATCGCGTAAACGGAGATGTTGCTTGTCTGTATTATCCATTATTGGCACTTGTACCAGATGTAGTGTTTGAGGGAGTCTGTGTGCGCAGACCCGGCTGCCCTCGCTCACAGCTTATGGGCATTAAGGTCTTCTAAGCTGGCATAGCTTTGTACGAACCAAAGGACATATTCAAAAGTTTATCTGTCTGTGTTATTCACTTTGAAAAATGGCACGTGGGTAGTTGCCCCCCCCCCTCCACACACACACACACACACACAATTTTCTGTCCAGTTTCACTGATGCCAGTGCTTCTAATCAGTCTTTCTAATCCCTGCTGATTCCTTGCTTTGCCTGGGGATGGTGCAAAGACTATTTTACTTGAAAATGAAAGGTTTAACTAGAAGACAGCTGCACTTGCCAGATTAAGATCAGTTTTGTGTTTTTAGTGTATGTCATAATGCCACAATTCAGGGAAACTGTAAGATTTGGGTCAAAATTTGTAAATGTTATAGATTTGTAACGTCTAGTTAGGGAGTATTACTGTACTGTACAACTATAAAAGTATGGCTTTCTGGTCCAGTTTTTCTCCTTTGCCTTTGTGCCTGCCCTCCTTCATCTTTGCAGCAGTCAGAGACATTTTCATACTTCCTGTCCCTGAACCCTCCTTACTCTTGGCCACTGTTGATAATTGCCACCAGGGAAGAGTGACAAAGTATAAACAGTTGGTAATTACTGGTTTTAGTGATGAATTGTCTTTTCCTCCTCATCATAACACACAGTAACACTTTAACTTTGGTGTCAGGTTAACCCCTTGGCCAGAAGGTCTTTGAACATGAAGAAAAGTCATTATGACGCTCAATTTTTGGTCGTATTTCAAACGACGTCAGACAATGTCTCAATCCAAGGAATGCATTGGGCATATTAAGTCCATTACACAATGCTATTATTGAGCGAGCAGTGACCCAGAGCAGCTTAGTTGTAGCTGCCAAGTCCATGTTAGGTAGTTGTTCAGTTATGTGCCAGAGAGTTTGGATGGCTGACTTAAAGCCTGTGGAGTTACAGCTGTGTCTTGTACAGGCATGAAGGCTGCTGGTTTCAGGAAGGAGATAATTGTATGTGAAATGGGAGAGCAATTTTTCTTTTGACTCTGTAAGCCAGTACATCCTTGTTTGTTGTGCTTTTGTCAGTTTATGAACATGTCTAGTTCAGTTAAGCCATCATGTAATTGGAAGCAGCTGGGTTTTGCTGCACACTGTACTGTTAAAATGCCTAGAGCTCGTCGGTCTTCCCTTTATTATTGTACGTCAGATTGTTCGTTGAGGAGGTCATGGTTTTTTTGTTTCTTTTTAAAGTAAACTTAAAATTTCATAATTATTTTCGAAACATTTAGATGGAGCAGTCTTTACAACTCATTTTCATGCTGAAAAACAAGAATTTCTGCCTCAAAGTTGAAAAATAGACACAATTGATGATGGTACATGCAGTTGGAGTATAAACTGTATAGAAACGATGACTATGCATACAAATTCGTAGCTCCAAAGCTAATGTCTTCATATTGCTTACATTAAAAAGGAAAAAAAAAATCTAAAGATTTGCAGTTTATTATTAAATTAACGTTACAAAGAAAGTTGACCTGTGGATCAACAAATTTAACATCTTTTTGTTTGTCTGTGCAGAATGCATCTGGTCTAACTCCCATTCAAACAGATTTTTCAAGTCTTGCCCACACCAACCAATCCCAACTGGTTTTCTTGAATGGGTCAAGTTTGATAAGAAAAAAAACTGTTGCGTACAGCAGCTTCTTCTCCGCCTGTAAGGCGGTCCAGCGGCGTGCAGAGGCATTTTGGAAATGCCTGTTCATTTACTGTTTTGCAAATTAACAGAGACGTTCAATTTGTGTGACAATGATGGGCAAAGAGTCACGCAATCTTCAACTTTGACACACTGCGCCAGAGAAGAAAAATTTGTAATTTACCAGAGAAATTACTAAAACGCTAAATTAATTTGCAGACTCTTTCTTTTTGGCAGATTTATTAGGTTTTGGTCGAGTCTGAGTGAAATACAGCCTGTCTAAGTTATAAAAACACAAGTCAATTAAAACTTATAAGCTTTTTCAGAGTGAATACTATGGCACATGTATGGGTGGTTTTACTCACTTCAGTTTTCTCTCTTTCTGTCTGTGCAGCATCAGTGAAAGTTTCCTGACGGTTAAAGGAGCTGCTCTCTTCTTGCCTCGAGGAAATGGCTCCTCCCCTTCTTCTGCCTCTCGCTTCTCCCAGTTGCGGAGCAAACATGCAGGTGAGGCCGAAGGTTCTCCTCAGCAACCGCTGCCTGTTTCATTCTATCGGTAAATTGACTTGGGCGCCATTTATGTGCAGCTGTACTAATCAGAAGTTTCTTTTCTCATCTCACCAGGAGACATCCAGCAGCATCTACAAACCATGTTCACTCTCCTCAGACCAGAGGACAACATCAAGCTGGTGGGTACACACCACTGTTCAAATATGCATAAAAAAAACAAGCTTTTAGGTTGTCAGAGGACTCTCGAATCATCGCCTGCGTGTTTGCTTCTCCAGGCGGTTCGTTTGGAGAGCGCCCATACTCAAGTGACCCGCTACATGGTGGTGGTGTCAACCAATGGTCGCCAGGACACGGAGGAGAGCGTGGTGCTGGGGATGGATTTTAGTCCAGTAGATGGGTGAGATAGGAATGTACATAAACCTGTGTGTGCATGCCAGCTTTGATAATGTGCTTCAAGTTATAACGTGGAGGTTTCTTCTCCTTCCAGCTCATGTTCCGTAGGACTGGTTTTGCCTTTATGGAGTGATACGTTAATACACCTGGATGGAGATGGGTAAGAGCTTTTCCAGTCTTCTATAACAGCAGAGCGCTCATGAAGCACCAGTTTGCAAAGATGGCTGACGCTATCCCTCTTTATTCCTCCCTTTTCACTGTGCTCCCTCTCTTCTCCTCCCAGGGGTTTCAGTGTGTCAACTGATAACCGAGTGCATGTATTCAAGCCTGTTTCTGTGCAAGCCATGTGGTGAGTCACACTGCATAAATCACACAGCTAAATAGAGATGGATATCTCTTTATTCCCTTACATTGTTTACAGGTGATAATCTCTGTCTTCAGTCGTTTCCTGTCTTTTAATGACATTTTTCTGTCTCTGAACTTATTCACAGGTCGGCCCTGCAGTCACTCCACAAAGCTTGCGAAGTGGCTCGTTGTCACAACTACTTCCCAGGCAGCTTGTTCCTCACGTGGGTCAGCTACTATCAAAGCAGGGTCTCCTCCGACCAGACGCGCATCAACGAGTGGAACGCCATGCAGGATGTGCAGTCGCACCGAGCCGACTCGCCTGTGCTCTTCTCTGATGTGTAAGTATCTGCATGATATAATTTCTTTTTTTTTTTTTCTGAATTCTAGGTGTGCACATTTTGGAAGATGTTTATGAACTTATTTTATTCAATGTGTTTGTTTTTTCATTGTTTTCTGCAGACCTACAGAAAGGGAGCTGACAGAGCGACAAATCAAAAGCAGCTTGAGGGAAATCATGATGCAGAAAGATCTTGAGAATGTCACCTGCAAAGAGGTGACTGGATGCTTCTCAAGCAGAGGCTTTAATCACATCAATGTTTGGATTGCATTTGGTCCCACACAGGGAGAAAATGTTCTTTAAAAAAAAATCAATCTGCATTTTTCTCTCTAAAAACAAATGCAGGGTCTTCACTTTTGTTTGATTTTGTGTGCTTGTCTGTTCTCCGACTGTCTTTCAGATCCGAACAGAACTGGAAATGCACATGACCTGCAACCTGCGAGAGTTCAAGGAATTCATCGACAATGAGATGATTATCATCCTGGGCCAGATGGACAGTCCTACGGAGATCTTTGATCACGTCTTTTTGGTAGGTTGATAAACTTCTCTTCTATTTGACACCAAAGATGAAAAACTCAGCTTTTACACTTGAAAGATTTGTCACCTCTTTACACATGAGGGCTAATCTTTATCTGGTGAACCTGCACAATCTGATTTAGTCTTGTGTAATGCCATGTTTTGCCCAATTTTAAGGTACTTTGGTGGTGTTTGGTTTGGAGTACATACTGGATGTCAGGCATGTCTTGCCATAGGATTTAAGCATTATGAAAGCTCAGTGAAAGGCTCTGAACAAGTCTGAGGATTGCTTTTGTTTTCTACAGGGATCCGAGTGGAATGCATCCAATTTGGAAGAGTTGCAGAAGAGTGGGTAAGGAAGGACTAAAACAACAAAGCCCACTACACCGTGCATATTGGACCAAAACCACTAAGAACTCCCTGTAAAAGAATATATATGGAAAGATTATTTTCTTTGAGTGAAATTAAATGTTTTAAACATTTTCTATACACGCCCAGAATAGTATCCAGTCATGTCTCCATTTCTCTTCTAACCTTCATGTTTCTCTTCCACTCAGAGTTCAGTACATCCTGAATGTAACGAGGGAGATTGATAACTTCTTCCCTGGTGTGTTTGAGTACCATAACATCCGCGTCTACGACGAGGAGGCCACCGACCTGCTTGCCTATTGGAATGACACCTATAAGTTTATATCGAGAGCAAAGTGAGTTTTAGATGACATCATGTTCTCTGTGCATTTCCTCTGATATTCACACTTCTGTTAAAGCAAAAAGCTCTCTATGCATTTTGTATAATCATAAGAATAGCTCTCTTTTACCAGCATTCCTGGATTGAAGGGATTATATGTTCATTGTATGTGTTGTTTGAAATACACACGAGGTGTGTGTGTGTGTGTGTGTTATAAAAATATTTTTGTGTCTTACACTATAATAATTGTACATGAACTATACAGAAAAAGACAATCAAATCTTTCATTTGATTGGTATTAAGTGCATTAACTAATTTGTATAATCATAAAAGCTATAATAATGACTAACTTGATTTCTTTATATTTACATCAGGAAATCGGGGTCCAAGTGCCTGGTGCACTGTAAAATGGGAATAAGTCGCTCTGCAGCCACAGTGATCGCCTATGCCATGAAGGAGTACGGCTGGGATTTGAAAAAGGCCTTTGATTACGTCAAGGAGCGGCGCACTATAGCCAAACCCAACCCTTCTTTTATGAGACAGCTGGAAGAGTATCAGGGCATACTTCTGGCCAGGTAAACTCACAAACACACACACAGTTCCCAGTATATAATGCACACGTGCAATAGAGGAGCACACACACACACAATGGCATGTGGTATTCTTTTCCAAATTAAATGCCATGTTTTGATTTTTTTTTAAATTAAAATCTGTGTATGTATACATGAAACAAGTACTGCCTGTATTTAAATTAGAAGCATGATTGAGTATTATTTATTTATTCATTCCCAGTTTCTGGGCTGTGTAATTGGACATGGTTATTTTAAGTTATGTTTTCGGACACTTCAGATTGGCAGACTAAGCAATAAATGTATCTTTCCATTCTCTTTTCTTATAAAGTTGTAATGGCAAACAAATTAGAAACAGCTTTAGACATCCAGTAGATGTGAAGCAACAATAGAGTCCATGTAGGGTTAATTTTCCCCTGGGTACACCGTTGATGATTCTGTGTGAGGAACAAACAACTCCCTTATTGATATCATGTTATGTTGTGAGACAGTAAAATTTGTCTGTATATATGCTTGCATAAAAACAAGAGTGACATTAAGAATGTACTTGTTTTATCTTTTCTTGTGCAGCAAGCAGAGGCACAACAAACTGTGGCGTTCTCGCTCCGATAGCGATCTGTCTGAGCACCATGAGCCGCTGTCTAAATCCTACGCACAGCCCCACAGCCTGGGTCGCTCAGACCCCCATAACCAGGCCAGCAGCACGTCTGGTCCCTCTGTGAAAGAACTGCTGGAATCACTGGGAACTTCGGCTGGCTCCGGCAGAGCAACACACTCCACTAGCCAGCCTGATACTGGCATCTATTCCAATCAGCTTCACTCTTCTACCTTTGAGAGGGCGGCAGCTTTATCAGGTGATGCTGAAGCTCGGAGCCTTGAGGCTCCCTCTCATTCTGCTGTAGCCCGGAGCAACCAGCAAGACCCCCCTTGTCCTGATTCTACAGCTGGTTCTGTGTCTTTATCTCCCCCGCTCTCCAATGGCCTGTGCGACTCTGAGGAGCCGCATTCATCAGCTCCTCTCTCCCAGCCAAGGGCTGCCACCGCCGTGCCCGAACCTCCAAAGACAGATACGGTGACTGTTGCACAAAGTGTTTTGGTGGGCCAGCCTCACCCACCTCCTTCTGTTCACAACCTCCCCGAATCTCCTGCTCCATCCCCGGCTCCGGCATGCGTGGACGAAGCTATCAAACCACAGACAATGTCCTGCTCTCCGCCTGTGATAAAACCAATGTCTGTGTCTGTGCCTGCAACCGTGACGACACAAACACCGAGCACACCTGACTGTCCATCTGCGCCGGTGCTAGCCAGTGACCAACAGACATGTAGCTCATCTTTGGACAGTTTAGCAGCCCATGCTCCCTCCACTAATGATTTTCTCAGCTCTCCCAGTGCCACTTCACAAGACAACGTGCTGTTGTTCGGCCACAGCGCAGATCACATCAACTTTTTCAGTGCCAGAGAAAAGTTCAAGGGAATGAGTCAAGATGGTAAAAGCCACTGTGCTGCAGCGCAGGTGTCGCCCCCACTGAAGAGTTGTGGCAGGGAACGTCAGCCACCGCCTCAGGAGGCTCCTAGTAGTGAGGGCAAAGAAGTGGAGGAGAAAGAAAAGGTAATTTCTGCTTGTGGTGACTTTTACAATAATTCAGCAAATTTTTCCTTCATGGCAAACGAGAATATTTGTTAAAGCTTTGGGTGAGATAAGATTTCTTTTCAAACTTCTTCTGTACTCTGGTCTGAGTTTGGGTGCATGTACGAATGTTTTTTTTTTTGTTTTGTTTTTTTCCTAGGCTGCGCTTGTGTAAGAGGCCCAGAGGATTTAACATGGATTACTAAAGTATTTTTCAGATAAAAATTCCACAGTAGTTAAATATTTTTTCTCATATCATTTCATATTTGTTTCAGTAGGCCTTTGGGTTCTTGAGTTCAGGTGCACCACCTGGTGGTTCATAGATGGAATATCAGACCTGTCATGTTTGAATCTGTTTTTTTACTTTAATATCTTCTGAATAACTTTATGAATAGATACAGTTTTTTTTTTATTTGTTATGTAAGCAAAATGATCTTTTTTTGCCATCTCTGTTTTGTAGGAAATCCATGTTCCTGTGCAGGTCACAGGCGTGAAGCCCACTGAGACTTTCAGCAAACCAGAGCCTCAAGGCTCCCAGAACCAGGAAGTGACCAAGCTTAAGCAGGAAATGGAGGACCGAGATGTTTTCTTGCAGAAGGAAGCTGAGAATGTAAAAGAGGAAGTGAAAAACAAAGAGGATGAGGCTCCTGCTCGTCTCTACAGCGACTGGACGAGGGGTTCTGTGCGGCGTGTCACGCAGCAGCTAGAGCAAAGAATGAAACAAGAGCACGACACTCCGTCACCCTCGTCGTCGCCGCCGTCCCTCTCCGGCGGCTCCACGTGCTCTCAGCGTCGTCCACACAGCATCCATTCGACAACGGCGACACAGCTGCAGGACGCATCACTGGGTAGCCCTTTGCAAGAAGACCAGGAAGAGGCAGATGAGAAGTTCGAACCTGCTAAAAAGGGTCCGTCTCTTGTAGCTGAGATGGGGAACCGAGGAAACGATGACAAAAGCACAAAAGAACACAAACTCCAGCCTGCTGAAAACAGATTGCGTTCTACCTCTTCCTTTCTCTACTCGGCCCAGTCTCCCTTTGCCTCCGTCAATTTCTTGTGTTTGGAAGGTGTGACTGAGCTCGAGTCGGCCACAGACTGGGACTGCTTTACAGAGGGACCCCACGGTGACATCATCATGAGAGAGACGTGGGAGACTTTGTGTGAGTTGGGTGCCTTCCTGCAGCAGGTGAGCATGGGTGGAGCCTGTAAGGTCAGGCTTGGCGGACAGGCTCTGGGAACCACTCCGAAGCGAGGCAGCAGCATCCAGAAGAGGGTTAGAGAGGTGGAGGCCAGGATTCGCCAGGCAGGGCTGACCCCTCCATCCTTGATGAAGCGCTCAGCCTCACTGGCCAAACTGGGCTGCTTGGAGCTGCTCGCTAATGATCTGAATGAATGGGAGCTCAGCCGATCCACTGTGGCTCCACCCTCAGCACAAGCTCCAGTCCACACAGTTAGTGATGAATCCAAGAAGCAGCGGGTCCACAACTTTCCTTCATTAAGTGGTGAACAGCCAGACACCGTCAATATTACTGCAAAGAAGCTTTCGAAAGCTGAAGAAACCTCAGCAGGAGTCTTTCTACAATCAAATGTAAACCTAGAGAGAGAGAAACCTCCAAACACCAGCCAAGATTTTTGCAATTTGCCTGGGCCGACACTTCTGACAACAAGGCAGCAATATGGAAGGACTCACCCCCTGAGGCGGCTTAAGAAAAGAACTGTTACTACCCTTTACCACACCATGTAACCCTCACACTGTGTATCTGTGTATGTGGGAGGAATTGTGCACCTATGAGAAACGGAAATCAAGTGCATATGTTAGATTTATTCAGCAAAACAAACCAACGCCTCTTGCCTTAAATGATGTTTAGTAGTTCCTGTAAATTATTACCTACAGATCCCCCCCCCCCCAATATGTGATACAGGACTCGATTTGAAGGCTGTGAAGGTTCCAGTGAAATGAAATGAGTCAAATTTAATGGAATAAGAGAAGCAGACACAGCCATCCAGGTATGTTGTCGGGTTTTAAATGTAAATATGCCCAAGCCTGCACACTCTCAATGTGTACGTCTTTGCAGGTTTCTCTGTCTTTCGAAAGTTGACTTGATTGTGGCTGGTTGGATAATTGAATAGTCCAACTTGATGTTAAGTGGAATGTAGCCTCTGTGTTCCATTCCCTGTTTTTCAAGACTCTCCATCCAATATTTGTAAGTTATGCTGGATAGAAACTGGTACAGTCTGACAGGTAGATGAATCTGCTCCACATCACAAACACAGACTTATCAATCTGTCGGATTTATTTATTTTGTTCTCTTCTTGAGATTATCTATATTTGGAAGTAATACCCTATATTAGAAACCAAACGCAGCACAGTTAATTCCCAACATGCAAGATCTCAGGTTGAACAACAAACATCACAGATGTGTTTCGCTTTTAAAGTTGTATCCAGAGCTGGTGACAACTTTAAAAACAGTTGTACACACAAGTTTTCAGACAAAATGGATGGAGGCACAATTCATTTTCTTTCTTTTTTAAATTGCGCAATACCTCAACAAAATCTGACTTTTTAAACGTCAGGCTCTGGCTTCTGCCTGGAATGTCCTCAATCTGCAACAGTTTGAACTTCATCACTTGATAAACTGGAATAAACTTGTCTCTTTCATGTCCTCACAGTTCTGACGCCACTCAAAGTAGATTCCTTACGTCTGTATACCTGTAAGGGAGACTGGATGGGTTCGGAGGGTTGAAAGCAGATTGTACATTTGTGAGTTTTCTGCTGTGTTATCTTTGGGATGTAAAGGTCTATATTGTGAGTGTCTATTTTAGGAAATGTATATGTTTTTGTTTTTATATTTGATTTGTGTCAGTGAGTGGGACTGTGTAGCACAATTTTTACAATGTGGGTTTGTACATTTTTCCTATTTTACCCCCCCCCCCCCCAAAAAAAAAGATCTCTTTTGTACAGATTTTAGGAGTGTGCCTGTGACTGGCAAGTGAAGTTTCTCTGCAATCAGACATGTCTGTACAGGGACATCTGTCATACATGCACTTTACTCCCTTTTTAATTTTAAATGTGGCTTTTTCTTTTATGTGTGTTTGCTACTTTTGGGGCGCATGCTTGGGTAGCAGCAGGTGTTGGGTATGTCTGTGGTTTGTCATGAACCTTTTTATTTTTATTTTAAACTATCACTGTAAATATGCTTTTATATCATGTGGTTCAACTGTGACCATTAAACAATGGAGATTATTAAGAGCCATGTTTACTGTCAATTTGTTTGTGTGCAGTAATGAGAGGTTGTGACAAACCTGAAGATAACAGGAGTGGTTCAAACAGACCCCTGTGACCCTCAGTTTTTGGTTATTCTGGATATTGCTAGATTTTCTTTAGTTTATAGATTGAAATAAAGCCATTTGATTTCTCCGATCCTAAACTGATGTATTTGGTTTTAGTTCATATGAAACACAAAGTAGTGAATCACTACAGTTTAATCACTAAATATGTCACTGAAGTGAACTGGTGGCAACATTGCCTTCTGTGTATTGGGAGTCTGTACACGAAACTAAGAGTTGGGAGAGCTTTGTCTTTCTCAGTTTTGGTCTTCCATACTAGACCCCGTCTTGGCAAACCTCCACTCAGAAGTAGAAAAATATAATAACCCTTTATTTTTGGGCAGCATGTGGGGAAATATACAGTATGTAGATGTATACTCACCAGCCACTTTGTTAGTACGGGGTTGGACCCCCTTTTCTCTTCAGAAACATTCCTCAGACTTTGGTCCATGTTTACAAGGCGGCACCACACATATGTCGACCTCTGTTGTGGAGATTTGATGACTGTGGAGGCCATTAGAGTAGAGTGAACTCATTGTCATTCAAGAAACAAGTTTGAGATGATTTGAGCTTTTTGACATGGAGCAGAACGTAAGCAACAGGAGATGGGTACACTGTGGTCATAAAAGGATGGATATGATCAGCAACAATATTCAGGTACGCTGTGTTTAAATAATATTTGGTTTAAACTAAGGGACCCAAAGTGCGCCAAGAAAATATCCCTCACACATTATACAACTACCAGCCTGAAATGTTGATACAAGGTAGGATGGACCATGCTTTCATGTAGTTTACACCAAATTCTGACTCTACCATCTGAATGCAGAGCTGGAAATGACTCATCAGCCCAGGCAATGTTTCACAATCTTATATTGTCCAATTTTGATCAGCCTGTATAAATTGTAGCCTCAGTTTCCTGTTCTCAGCTGACAGGGTTGGCACACAGTGGGGTCTTCTGCAGCCGTAGCCAATCTGCTTCAAGGTTTGAAATGATGAGTATATAGAAATGATATTCTGCATACCTTTGTTTTTATCCAGCAGTTATTTGAGCCGCTGTTGTCTTTCTATCATCTCCAATCAGCCCATTCTCCTCTGATATCAACATCATATGTTTTGCCCAGACAACTGCCACTCACAGGACATTTTCTCTTTTTCATACCGAACTCTGTAAACCCCAGAGATGGTTGTGTTTGAACATCCCATAGATCAGCAGTTTCTGAAGTACTCAGACCAACAACCATGCCACCTTAAAGGTCACTTAAATCCCCTTTCTTCCCCATTCTGATGCTGGGTCTGAACATCAGCAGACATCTTGACCATGCCTGACTAATTGCACTGAGATGCAGCCATGTGCTGATTTAACTATTTGCATTAAGAAGCATTTGAACTGCTAAATAAAGTGGCCAGTGAGTAGATGTTGAACCTGTTAGACTAAGTTTGGGATCTGTTTTCCATCTTCAGTTGAGGTTTTTGTCTCCATGCTGCACCTTAAACCAGCAGCTTAATACACACAGTGGAAAAACACTGAAAGATCAGGCCATTTTCAAATATTATTTATTAATCCATTTAAGTTGCAGTATGTCTGTCAGTCCAACAGCAGTGACAGTGTCCCGGAGACGCGCTCCTCCCTGTCAGCGGCGCGCGTTGCGTTTCCCCCTGACAGAGCCCGTTCCAAAATAGACGGCACCCACCCTCCACCCACCGACACCCTCCTCTCCTGCTCTGTCCCGGTCCTCTCCCTTCTCTCTTTCCCTGCCGAAGAGCGTCGCGCAGATTTCCAGTGCGTCCTCCTCAGCCAAGACTCCGCACCGACTCCAGGACACCGGCTCGTAGGGAATATAATTCGTTCAAAGAAACTAAAGCAGCGGCGACAGGAGGAGGAGGGGGAGGAGGTTATACTACCGCATATTGTAGTCCAGGGAAAAGGGGTCTCCCCAAAACCTGAGGTGAGCTGACTTGTCCAAATTTGTGTGTCAGTGTCTGTGCTGCAGTGGGGTGAGAGGTGCGTCAGCTTCTTTGCTGCACTGCTGGAAAGGACTGAGCGCGTTCCCACCTTTGGAAAACCCTAAAAAAAGCACATTGTGACTGCGCACTTTGCCCCCCACCCCTCATGTACAGATCTTGGGTCGTGTACGCAGCTGTTGGCTACTTAAAGCAGCACGTTGTACGTTAACTAATCCCCCCCCCTCCCTCACACTCCTTGCCTGCGCCCGCCGACAGTTATGTACCAATGTTTATGTGTATTTGTATAGGGTGTGCGCAGCGGCTGCTGAAATTTACAGTCAGTTCATTAGCGATAAAGTGCCACAGAGTCCACTGCTTTCATTCTGGGACTATTTGGGATCTGTAAGTAGGGGGGTGGGAGGAGCTGTCGACTCGGTTGGGACAGAGCAGTTTGTCTTGTCTATATTAGGAAAGTGGCAGTGTCATTCTTTCGCTCTGTGCCATGCGCGTCAGGAGAAGACTGTCTCATTAACCCGAGGAAGAACTAGGGGAGCATGTTGGAGGTTATTTTGCATTTGTTACAAATTTCCTAAAACATCGTTTCATAGTGTAGAGGTATGTTCACAAAGTACTTTGATACAATCTTCTTTTACATTTGACTTCTTGCAGGTTTGACTAAGATGATAAGATAATGAGAAATTCACGACAAAAAGTCACAGTGGCCAGAAAGCCTCTTCGGTGTTCCTTTTAAAGATCTGACATGTTATCAATATCAAATACATGTCAGTTTTTAGGTTCTAGTTCTGTCCTTTGAAAGCCCCACAGTTAGGAATGTAAATCTCTAGATAATACAGAGCTTCTAGGAAAGCAGAGAGCTTCTGTCCTCTCATCACTTTGGTAAGGTCATGTATCCCCTGAGTTTTAAGGTCACTGTTGTGTTAATATGGAATACATTCTTCAATTTTATTCTTTAGGGTTTGATTCTATTTGTAAAGAACCTTCGAATTTAAAAACAAGATGAAGAACTGCATTTATCAAATGTCCTCAGGGACTGATGGAGCCCTACTTCTAGATTTAGGTGTTCGGTGTTGGTGTTACATCACATCATTGCAGTCTGGAAGTACAGTCCCAAGAAAACACTTTTAAGGTTTTATTTATCAGAATGTAGTGTAAAAAGTGAAAAGAATAAAAAAACTAAGATGAATAACAATAATAAAACAATGTGCTGAAAAGGTCAGTAGGCTACACCCTTCCTGCTTCCATAGGAGTTAAGAGGGTAAGTATGTAAATAGCAGCCCCATGCTGCTAATTAAGTTTACTTGATTTAATTGAGCATCAGCAAGTGTGAATGCTTCAATAAAAGTAAAAGTTTTACAATGTTCAGATGCCCAGTTTCCCGAAAATATAAGAACTAAGTTTGCAAAAATATACAAAAGTCAAAACTTCTGGAACAATGTCTTTTGGATAAAGGAGACAAAAGTGGAGATGTTTGGTCATATTGTACCGCACCGCATTTGATTAAAACTGAATTCATGATATTAATGGAAAGTTTTGATACAAGCAATCAAGCACGGTTGTGGAGGGATGATTGTTTGTTTTGTAGCCACAGAGCCTGAACATCTTGCAGTCAATGACTCTCCTATGAACCCCTCTGTCTGCTAAAGTATTCCTGAATCAAATGTGAAGACGTGGGTCTTACAGCTAAAGCATGGCTAAAACTGCAATAGGTCAATGACCCCAAGTACAGCAGCAATATATCTCAACCCAACTGAAATACTGTTGAGGATATTAAGAGAGCTGTGTATAAACAAATACCCCAAAAAACTCAATGTGAACTAATGCAAAGAAGAGTGGGTCTCCAACAACAATAATGTTGTTGGAGACCGATGTCTGCAAAAGATGGGTCTACAAGCTATTGTATCATGGGCTGAACTCAGTTTTTCACTCAGCTTTTTTTTTTCATTTTGGCTTAGTCTGAATAAATAATGAATGGAGTAGTACATGCCATGTGCTGTTCATGTGTGATTATATTGATGTGATCTCAACATCTAGCGCTTCAGGATTTTTAACATCCTGATACATAAAACCTTTATTTTGAGAGAGGGTCTGTTTTCTTCTCCAGATAACTGGATGTGCTGACAATCTACATATTCTTAAAGTTATAATGTCAAATTTGGTGTGAGTGAGCTCCTGAGCTGTGAATTGCTAATTTTACAAGTTATAACATTTATCTGCTCTCTGCCTCTCAGTGTTTGTCTTTGATGCTTTGCTCGCACGTAGTGTTTGGTGGGACAATCAACTATTAATATCTACACCAATGGTAGGAACTGTTATACAATATCCCCTGTGTTTTGGAGGATTAGTGGTGGCAACAGGACAGCAAGATGTCAGTCAGCAAACAACCTAAAAACAGGCTAGAGGGGGTGATTATTCAGGTTATTTAAAGCAACTTCAGTTGAAAGAAAAATTTAAAGCATGAAATATTTATTTATAAATAAGCAACATCATAATCAAAATACATTTATGGACAGAACTTATATTAGTGAACAATTTGCGGTACAATTAGATCAACAGTGTCTGTGCAGGGTCATAAAATCATGAATACATGGCATGGAAAAACAATTTCCATAGTTAATGAGGCTGAAAGTTCTAGCAAATGTGAGAGATGATTCACTTTTTTTGACGTTGTATACCAAAAAAGAAAAAAAGTTTCTTAATCAGTTCTGATGTCTCTTTATTTTCTCATTCATTTCTTATTTTTCTCTCCCATCTCCTGCTTTCTCACCTTTACATCCTCATGACTGCCTCCGTTCTCCTCAGCCATGAGTCGCAGCATCGTGCGACAGAGTAAGTTCCGCCACGTCTTTGGGCAGGCGGTCAAAGCTGAACAAGGTTATGATGACATCCGCGTTTCCAAGGTGACGTGGGACAGCTCCTTCTGTGCTGTCAATCCAAAGTTCTTGGCGGTCATCATTGAATCCAGCGGAGGAGGAGCTTTTCTGGTCCTGCCCCTCTCTAAGGTCAGTAAGAGTGAACACCTCATCCATCAGTCTGTCACAAAACAAAATGATTTTTTACTTAACTGCACAAAAAGTTGATCAATTCCACAAATAATAATAATGGATTAGATTTATGTAGCACTTTTCAAGGCCCTCAAAACAGTATACATTTGATCTATTATTTATCGACTCCTCATTTATACTTGGTGATGGTAAGCTACATATGTAGCCACAGCTAACCTGGGGGAAACCGACCACAACCAAAACATTCATACACCAGCGATACTGACACTGGAGGCAAGGAGGGTGAAGTGTCATACATATAAATGATATACAAGTGAATTGGTTGTTAAATATGTTCAACAGAAAAGGAAGCTGGTCATGCAAATGAATGATGAAGGCAAGAATGAGTCTCATATGAAGAAGATGTCACAGAATTCAAAGAATTAAAACTTTTTATGCAGCAGAATGAATGTCAATAATATTGTAAATCCAAGTTTAGCCCTCTTAGCTATTTTTATGGAGGATTAGACAACACACAATCTGAAAGAATTGGGACAATGTAGCTTTTACAACGTTGTGATGTCGCCATCTAGACTCAAAAGATGTTCTGAAGTTAAGGGATGAAGCATGTCAGGCAGCAGTATGGAGTCAATATTGACTTTGTTTGTTAGGCACAGGTCAGTATTGTGGGTCGGCTGGTCCAGTGCCCTCTCCGTCTTAAGTCATGCCTTCATAATGTGTGCAGAATGATTTTGCTTTGTCTCGTTGACAAAATGCATAGATGTCTCTGTTGCTTTAAAATCTATTTTTTCTTGTTCTTCTTTTTGTAATAATGCAGCCAATCTTAAGAGTGTGTTTGCCAAGAGCACTGATACAACTCCAGACCAACACAGAGCCTGGATTTTAGATTTGGTGCTAATAACTGTCTGAATGGTCCTTTATGTCACTGATTCACAGGATATGCTGTGCATTTCTTCTGAAAGACTGATTGGTCTGACACTCCTTTCCACTGTGTTATGGTCCATCTTTAATGCCTCCAAGCCCTGAAAAGTTGGTGTTGTTTGTGTTGCCCGTGTTGTATTTGTTTCAGACATTTCAATGATTTTCTCACACATTGGAAGATAAACTTGATATCCTTTTGCCCGTGTTTGCTTTTGTACTAAATCACTATTACAATCACATCAAATGATAACATAACACCTTCTGTCAAAGTAAATGTAATAATTATTGTGGAGGTTTTTTTCTCTACTTGTAATTTTAATACCATCCGAACTTTTTCGGATTTGGGGTCGTATGCTCTAGTAGAAATATAATGAGTATCACTTCAGATTATGCTGGATGAATTTGTACACAAACTCACAGCCTCCTAAAGATGAAGGTAGATCACTTTGGTGATCCTCTGATGTTCATCTATAGTTTCTGATAATATTCTGCTACCTGTTAATTGCCCAATGGTTTGTTTTTTTAAACATGATGAATAAACAGAAACACTCCAAGTTCCATCCTGTCAGCTGGGGTTTCAGTCACTAGTTCTTCTATAAAAGGCAGGGGAACAAGGAGAAAGAGGAAAAGATTGTAGCTAAAAAAGGAAGAAAACTAAGAGAAATGAAGTTCGTATGCAGCTTTCAGTGTCCATGTGCAGCTGTTAATGATCTGTGTAAATCATTGTCATTCCTTTAGTATAAAATCTTCATACTTCATTTATAAGTATTGTTCTGTTTAATAAGATGTACCCCAAAGAAAGCACATCTATCTCACAAAGAATTAACATTAAAGACAATCAGGAAGTACTTCCATGAGTAAGAGGAGAGACTTAAGAATTAAACTCGAAGCATTTATAGGCTAACTTTCAGTGTTGATCATAAACACTGACTAGAGGGTCTTTCAGTCGTATTTGAAAATTTGCTTCGGTAGGGAAACGTTTTCTAGTACCTGGCTACAGTATCACAGGGTTCGACCGTACATGACAAAGTGTTTAGCAGGCAGCTGTGAGGTCAAATAATTTCTGTGACCCTGAATATTTGAAATGCACAGAAAAGTCCACTCATGCGAGTTCGGACCTAGAAGGCAGAAACATATGGAGAGAAAATAGACTCAATATCATTGTGTGTGCGTAATACATGGTTTGTAAACCGTATAAACTAATTTGTGTG
>JAOXYM010000016.1:13094107-13114853 GCA_028567055.1 Leptatherina wallacei | reverse complement strand
CTATCTATCTATCTATCTATCTATCTATCTATCTATCTATCTATCTATCTATCTATCTATCTATCTATCTATCATGTCTGTCCCTTCAGGTGTGGCAGATCCCAGATCACGCCCTGACTCGCCCCCTTTCTGACCCTGTCGTCGTCCTGGAGGGACACTCTAAACGAGTTGGCATTGTCAGCTGGCACCCCACCGCACGCAACATCCTACTCACTGCGGGTATGAGTCATACCCACAAACACATCCTTCACTGTGTCTTAGTTTCCACAAAACCACACAGTGGTGTTTGAGTGAGAACAAAATGGATATCAACAGGGTTACAACACAAATTTCCCATCTCTTTTCAGGCAGTGATAACCTGATAATCATCTGGAATGTAGGGACAGGTGAACCCCTCGTCTCCATGGATGACCACCCAGACCTCATCTACAGCATCAGCTGGAACCGAAATGGCAGCTTGTTTTGCACCACTTGTAAAGACAGACGTTTGCGCGTCTGCGACCCCCGTAAGAGGGAAGTGGTGGCGGTGAGTGCTTCGAAAATACTGCAAAAATATGCTAAACAAAATTATAGGCCAGAGGAAAGCTGGGGTGTTTTATCCATACAGTATTTTAGCATCAACACAAAGACTGGAGACCTATTCTGGTTCAGTCTGAATTCAAGGCTGCCTTGTAGATAACAGGTTTTTTAGACTTTTGTCCAAATACACAGAAAAAAAGAAAGAACCGTACTGTAAGCTGCATCCTCGTGTCTAGGTTAACATAGGGCCGCTATAAAATCAAGATAACCTAGTTTTGCATGCAAATGCTTAAACATATTTTATTTGTTCTGGTCCAGTATGAACTCATATCCACGGTCTGGCCAATATATTTAACTGCTGGATGCTGCTTCTATGTTTTGAGCTAATTTGACAGTTTTCCACCAACCAGCCAGATTACCTCTTTGTGTGTCAAAATTGGGTAGAAAAATTGATCGTACATCCCAAATTACACTTTGCTATTACTAGAAAAAGACACTTGGAGGTCAGAACCTTCACCAAAGCCAGCACTCTGCTTTGTGTTTTTAAATAAAGTGATCTTGATGTGTACCAAAATATGTATTTTCCTTTGCCCACACCGTTTCTAACAGTACCTTTTATTTCTAAACAATTTTCATGAAATATGGCACAATAGTTTTTACATCAACCTGCTGTGAAAAAACATTAAACCAAACAACTCTTGAGGCTCTCTGAGGATTATGGAGACAACTGAGATTTATGGAAGACAGCGTAACTTCGAGGTCTTAACCAGATGGTGGGTAGTAGGAGAGGGAAAAACCTGTTGTAATTTTTCTATTACATAAAGACTTTGTAAACCCCAAGCTTCACTGTTACTCCTCTGTGCTTTGTATAGGTTTTTAGAGGTTATTGTTTAGAGATGTTCCTTTTATTTCAAGTTTTTAACAATGACAATAAGTTTTCTTGACATGATGGGTTTAGTTGTTGCACCGTTTATATGTTCACCTCATCACTGTGCACCTATGTTGTCTGAATTAATCACTCTAATACTGCATTATAGATGGTTCACATGCTTGAAAAGTTCTAACCCTGAAGAGGGAGTGTAAAAAGAGCCCACAAAAGCATTTTTTTTTAATTACTATTGGCCAAAATTCCTGAGAAAATTTCTCTTCCAGCTGTAAGAAGTATGAAAAGGTTCCTGAACAACATTATAAACAAGCCTCTGCCTCAAATGTCACCTTGATGAAGGACTCTGGGCTTCAGTTCACACTGGAAGAGTTTAATAAATCTCAGCTGTACATTGAAGTTGAAAATGAAAATGAAAAAAAAAAAAGAAGTAAAAATCGCAGAAATTATTATTTTTTTCACTCTGAAGTGGATATCTGTTATAACATCTTTCCACCTGTTGACCAACAGGAACGTCTGGCTCCACACGAGGGCATCCGGCCAATGAGAGCCATCTTCATCAGAGATGGGAACATCTTCACTACAGGATTCACCAGGATGAGCCAGAGAGAGCTCGGCCTCTGGGACCCAGTAACTAGCAAATTTCAGACATCATTATTTATATCAAAGACAGATGCACATTGATGTACATGCAAATAATCAACTGCAGGCTTTATTGATTGGCTTTATTTTCCACAGACAAATTTCGAAGAGCCTATAGCACTTTTGGAGTTGGACACAAGTAATGGAGTGTTGTTACCTTATTACGATGCAGATGCAAACATGGTGTACCTGTGTGGGAAGGTACAGAAGCACGTGTTTATTCATATGAATCCTGTTTGAAAATCCTGGCCCTTTCTGTGCAAATATGTGATATTCCCTGCTTTGATAATTGCAGCAGGTTATTTGTCTTTGCTATGTTTCATATGTGGATTTTTATTATTTGTGTGTGCAGGGTGACAGCAGTATCCGCTACTTTGAGATCACGGAAGAGCCGCCGTACGTGCACTACCTGAGCACCTTCAGTAGTAAGGAGCCCCAGAGAGGAATGGGCTTCATGCCCAAGAGAGGAGTCGATGTCACCAAATGTGAGATCGCTCGGTAAGAAACTGATTGAAAAAAAAATCTAAGAATGCAAATTTGATGCTTGTTTTGTTTTTTAACTCACAAAATGACACTGAATGTGTTGAATGAGATTTGCTGTAAATGTAAATATTTGCTGAGTGTGATTAAAAACAAATTCAGTTTTTGTAGTAGTGTCATGAGATGTCAAATGAAATAAGCTGGATGGTTTCCAGGTGGTGGTTTCGCTTATCTCATCTCATGGTTTCAGTTGTTTCATTGATTTAATTTAATTGCCAGTGGGTCACCTTCCAGTGTAGAAATTGTTAAGGTAAACGACATCCAAAAATAAATAATTTTAGATCCCACCACTGGAAATTGAATCCATTAAAATTGTATTTTGCATAAGCATATATTTCTTTTTCATTGCTAAACGTTGATGGGATATTTTGGGGGGAGCGATGAATAAAAGGAAATGCTATATAAAATCGATCAATCAGTCTTTGTCTCTACAAGCATGAAGTACAAATGATGTGTAACGAACAAACTGCTGACATAGTTTTCTCTCTGCCTCCATTAACTTTTCCTCTTAGGTTATACAAACTGCTTGACAAGAAGTGTGAGCCCATCACAATGACTGTGCCCAGAAAGGTAAACCCAGCTGACACACCGATCATACTCAACACGCTCTCCTCAGGTCTTGACTTCGATATTATGGAAGATGAACAAGTACATTTACTGTACCTCTCTTGTACAGTCGGACCTCTTCCAGGATGACCTTTACCCGGACACAGCAGGGCCTGAGCCTGCTATGGAGCCTGAAGAGTGGTTGGATGGTCGGGATGAGGACCCCATCCTGGTATCCATGAGGGATGGATACGTGCCGCCTAAGAGCAGAGAGCTCAAAGTGGCGAAGAAGAATGTGCTGGAGTCCAGACCCACCACCCGACGCAGCATGTCAACTCTGGACACCAACAGCCTGCCGGTGAGTTCTACATCATTCATGTTGTTAGGAGGTCACATTCTGTACAATCTGTCCCACGATTGACGGCTCAGTGACATTGATTACCCAGAATAGTATAACTCCGCTATCCTAACTTGGATTCACAGTGTGGGCTCCCAAAGTAGGGTTAAAAGTAATTGATTTGCATTTCACTGTAAGCGTTGCTCAAAAATCAATGGAATCCATGACTTTCTTTCGCTTTTTCCCTGTAATTTGTGCCATTATTCATACATACACCTGTCTCTCTATTTAACCCTTTTTTTATCTCTTTTCTATTTGTACCTGCCCACAACTTTTTTCCCCCCTTCCAAAGCTCCCATCTTTGTTTTGGTTTATTTTCTGTAGTAGCTCACTATCCTTGACCTGTTTTCCCTTCTGTCTTCATCCTTATTTCCCCACTATCCCTTTACTTTTCCTCCTATGTTTTCCTTCCCTTCTCTCCACTTTTTCTCCCCTCTCTTCCTCTCTAGCCTCAGTTGCTTGAGAGGTTGTTGGAGGAGCTTCAAAATCTGAAGGCCACAGTTTTGTCTCAGGAGAAGAGAATCTGTGACTTGGAGAATAAGCTTTCCCAATACACCAATGGCACTGCTTGATGTGCACAAGAACACATCTTTCAAAGAACTGGTCTGAATTTCAGGATCACTGTAATTACATAAATGCATTTCCAATGTACTGATATAAAATCACCCCTCTAACAGTTTTGCCTCCTTAAAAGGTGTTGTGTAATTGTATGAAAGTGGACAATTGATAGCTTGTGCAAATCACATCTACACCCAGAATCCAAAATTCTAATCCAAGTTTTAGATTAATGCATCTTCAATACAATGGCAGTCTAGTTTAATCTAGTCACGTCTTTATGGTGATTTGAAAGTTATGTGATGAGAGCTGCAGAGCTTGGAACTGTAGGTTTGAGGGGAAATAAGCAAGTTGGGTTAAAGGTCTTAAGAAAGTCAAAGCTGTTTTTACAAATTTAAAAGAGAGAAGGGGAATTTTTAGAAAAATGAACACAAATCAAAGACCATAAAAAGAATAAATGCTCCCACACATTGCCATAAATGGACTATGTGAACAAATTGTAACACTAGTCGCTGCCTTGCCCTCTGTACCAGACGACCACATTATTTAGTCCCTGAAAATTTTTCAAAATGTAAATAGTGACAAAGGAAACAGATGAAAAAAAAATCTGAACTTGTAGGAAAATGTGAAAAGCAAAAAGTTTTGTGTTCTGTAAAAGAATTAACATTAGACACATTATGACAGCAATAAAAATTGCGTTTTTTAAAACTCTTTGCCTCATTCATTCCTTGTTGCACATTATGTCAGTAACTTTCCTGTTGGGAAACTATCCAAAACTGTGCAAGTGGAAACGGAAGATGAGCGGGGGGGGGTTACAGCACAGTTTGGAGTGCAGCTTTTACTTCCTCATACAGGAAACAGTCATTCCTTTGGCTACACACTTTTAAACAGAGTCAATATTAGACTTAAATAAGCTTATTGATAGAACAATACATTCATACACTAAGTGAGCAGCAGACAGATCACAAAAGGCATCCGTATTTTCCTTTAAGAGGACAAAGTGCTTTTGCATACAGCGGAATAAGCCTCTTAAATCAAATGAAAGCTAAAGCAGTCAGTAAAACACAGTGTAACTAACAGTGAGTGTAATTATTATGACTCATCACAATAAAGTGAGTCATGCTTGATTAGTTTTCTAATTCTTTTTTAAAGCCTGGGCAATAAAGAGTTTAATACTGAACTTTTCTAACAAAGCCTTTTTATCTGTATATTATTAAAAGTGTTTGTGCCTGCATGAATGAATAAGAAGGAAACTATGTCATTATCTGATGAACTTTGTGGTTCCCTATTAAATGTCTGTTGTTGTCAGATGGAGCATGCTTATTTTACATGTTTTATTGAATTGAATAAATGTTACAGATAATGTGGATAAAAGTCTTAGTTTTAGTCTGAATTGTAAGCTCCTTGTTGCACAATTTGTAGGCTTTATTTTGTAACTGAGTTATTTTTGCACTTGTTATGGAGATTTTCATGAGGCCAGTCATTCAGGAACCACTGGAGACATGATTTAGGGAAATAGATCTTATTAAAACACAGCAGCCTTGCTTAGAAGAAATATACAATACAGCACATAAGGCTTCTGCAAGGTCATGCACAGTTCACTTGTACTGAGATGTAAATAGCCTCTTTTTATCCTTCGGAGATAACTGTCTCTGTGTCAACAGACTTTCTGGGTCAGAGACGGGAAACAAATAGCCTACACTTTTCTCAGGTTAGTTCAGGACAGCTTGCCTGACTAAAGAAAGTAGCTTTCTACCCACATTACAGACAACAAAATTGAAAAGTCTCCATCTGACCTCTGATGCCTTGTGTGAACCTCAGTTAACTTTATGACACATTGAAGTATCCTCCACACTAGTAATGATGTGGAGGCTTTCAGCCACTTCTGATTCAGTTGCTTTTACTGTCAACTTATTCTCCTTTCTTTAAATAAATACAGCTTATGAATGGCTACAAGCATGAGATTTTTTAAGTAAAATTATGATTTCAAGGGTCTGAAAAGTGTTGATTATTGTAGGCATAGCAGTTTCAGGTTACTTAGACAGGTGGAGGAAAGTTCAATGATTGAACCAATCCAATGAGTTAAATGCTCAAAATTTCAATTCATATGTCCGGGGGAGGGGGGGGGATTTGAGTTGGTTCTTGCTGTGTGGGGTTTACATGTTCTCCCTGTGTATGCATGGGTTCTCTCCTGTTACTCCAGCTTCCTCCTACAGTCCAGAGACATACTGTACATGTAAGGTTAATTGGTCACTCTTAAGTTCTACCAAGGTGTGAGTGCTGATTTGTCCCTCTGTGTTGGTCTTGTGATGGACCAGCGATCTGTCCAGGGTGTACTCTGCCTCCTGCCCAGTAGCTGCTAGGATAGGCTCCAGCCCCCTTCTACCCTGCATTGAAATAAGTGTGTATAGAAAAGAGATGGATGGATGGATGTCCAGACTGATAAAACTGGTCTAAATTAGCAACAAGTAGATGTTGTTTAACTTCAGTTAGATGTGCTACCAACCGGCGCTGCATTTCTGAATTGAAAAGATGGAGAGAAACAGAACATAGTGTGCGAAAAAGTTTATTGGAGAACATAAACTTCTTAACTAATGATGACATTTGCACACTTTTTGTAAAGTGATCAAATTTAATTTAATTGATTTTTTCCACCTAATAGATTAAAATGACATTTATTTGGTCATTCAATTACACGATTCATGAATTTTCCAGGCAGCTAGATTTTTAATAGCTAGATTTAGGGCCACTGTCCTGCAAGTTTTTAAATATTTTCCTGCTCCAACACACCTGATTCAAATTAAATGGATCCGACACCGTGTTGTCAAGTTCTGCACAATGACCCATTAATTTGAATCAGGTATGTTGAAACATGGAAACATCTAAAACCTGCAGACAGTGGCCCTCAAGCAACAGAGTAGCCCAACCCTGATCCAGCTACCATGTTTATGTCTTCGTCATGTGGACAACAGTTCATGCAGATTGCCCACAGCTCCCACTCAACAGCCCTTCTTCTGCTCTTCTGGGGGGACACACGATTTTTGTCCAACTATGTCAGCTTGGAGGTATCCAAGGGACATCCTAACTGACTCCTCTAGGGGAACAGCAGCTCCACTCTCAGCCTCTCACAATAAAAATGTTATAAAGTTCATATGACCAATCAATTATATTACAAGGAGGAAGATAATTTACTTTGAAGCAACATAGTCTAAAGTCAGAGTATGATAAGAAAAGTAAATATTATTTAATTCTTTGCCACTTTCACATGGAGTCCTTCTATGCTTACTTCTGTTAATTTAAGTAATCCTAGTGCCATTATGCTCAGGCACAAGAAAGGTGACAGAGTGGGCCTTGTGGACACAGAAAGAGCTGATGATGAGCCTTCCTGGGCATTGAAGAGACAGGAGCCGGTGTTCCCCACCCGATCCACTACCAGCAGCTCCACGTCAGGTGCGCAGCAGGACGCGGTGTAGGACACCAGGGTTATGTTCTCATTGCCAGGAGCCGGACTGGTGGTCAGAGTACCATTACCCTCTTTGAGGCTGACATTGTTGACACCTGTCCCTTCATCTCCATCAGTCACTCTAACAGAGAGCTGCCACATCAAAAGGCTGCAGTTTTCAGTGCACTTTGACTCCAGGCTGAGCAGCTGACAGTCTGGATGAGTGAAATCAGTCACCTGCAAGGTGAACAAAAAGCACAGAAATCCAGCTTTTACATAGCTGAGAGCCAGAAAGAAAGAAGTCATTCTTTACGAGAGCCATAACTACATTCCGTTCTTCTGAGTGGTTCTTCCCAAATAAATTTGAGAAAATAACAAAACAAAAAAAAACAAAACTGTGAAGAATCCTTGTTATTGTGTAATTTGTCTGTGGTGGTATTACCGGGTTAACAATGGAGAAGCGCAACACAATGTAGTTTGTGTCTACGCCTCCTGGTGCCTCAGCCTCGACCGTCAGGATGACGTCAGTACCAGATGGGGTGTTGAGAGGTGCTGACAGGGTCACTGTGCCATCAGTGCTGTTTCCACTTTCTAGGAATAAGCTATCTGGAGATGTTGAGTCAAAACCTCTGTTGTTGGTTGCTCGGATTGTTAACTTCCCACCTGTTCCACCAGTCGTCACAGAGAATGGCACCAAAAAAGGAGTGCCTGGAACCAGGATGCTGTCTGAATCAGCCTTCATAAAAAAGGAGCAAGTTAAGATCTTTGCTCTCATGTTTGTTGTACTGTTCCTACACATTGATGTCTGGGATGGCTAAACTCACAGTTATAGTCAGGTTTGAACCTCTGAAGCTGGTGGGCGACTGTCTTTGTAGGACATCTGAAGAGCTGGACAGTCTTCCTTTGACTCGGACCACAAATTCCACTGATGGTATCATGTTGACCTGGACTAAGAAGTTTCCGCTCCCCTGTGGAACCAAAACTCCTTGAATCTCGTTTGACCCTGACAATTCGACCAGAGCAGCTTCTGTCACTGTGGCAGAGTCGCTCCCCGTTAGAGACACCAGCAAGCTGCCATTGACACCTTTAAATGAAAAATGAATTAATCATGTCTGACTTGATTATGCTTCAATAGATCTCCAAATTAATATCTTAAAAGATGTCTTTACCAGCTCTGGGGCGTGTGTCGAGAGTATCAAATCCAGCAAATGGGCCCTGAGATGACTCCACAAAGTCAAATAAGAAGTCAATAGAACTCTGACCTGCCAATTAAAGTAGAAAAGGAAAGCTAGATGAACCTATATTCTTTATATTGGCTTCCAGCAAGTTTGAGGACTCATTTTAAAATTCATATAACATACAGAGCAGCTATTTACAAATTATACTTCTGCTCGCTGTCTTTGATCACATGACTCAGTCATTTACCGCTCTAAGGATGCAGAAGTCTACAACTACATTTAGTTGACTCTGTAGAATCTTTTAAAAAGCACTTAAAAACGTTCTTGTTCAAACAGGCTTTTAGTTATTAATTTCATTGATTAGATTTTTTTATCACCTTTTTATTCTATTGTCTCTTATTTTATCTTTTATTGACGATTTTGGCACTTAACCTCTGATCATCTGGATTTCTTTACAATGATATAAAATCTAAATAAATACATTAATAATATTAGGGGGAAAAATAACAAGAAAAAGATTTTAAGAAAATAACTGCAATTATATATTTAAAAAACAAACAAACAATGAATTAATATCAATAATTAAAAAATATGAAAATGAATACACAAATAAAAATAAACTAGTTGATTTACAATTAATTTATTTACCGTAAATTAATAACAATAAATTGCAACAAAATAATAGCTAAATAAATGAATAAATAAATAAAATTAAAATAACCAAAATAAATACAAAAAAAGGAAAAAAAATAACAGCAAGAAAAAGACTGGCATTAAATAAATTACAGCTAAACCACAGGAAGATAAACAAATAAATCACAGCTGTGGCAGTGGAAGTTTCAATCCAAAATTATTACAATATGGACACAAAGGGAGTAATATGCATATTATGGTGCCACATGATATGTATAATTTTATAATGCTTGTCTTCTTCAGACTTACAGTTTAAAGTCTCAGGTAGAAAACAGAAGAATCAATAAAATACCTTACCTATAACTCTCAGTGTGTAAGGGTTAGTCGACACCATTCGGATTTCCCATTGTCCAACTTGTTTTTGAAGCTGCAGAGTCATGAAATTTCCCACTGACTGAGACACAGTGATCAGTGTCCCTGCTGAGTCAGTGCTTTGCTGAGATACACCTGGAAACAAAATCATTAATAAAGATACCAGTAAAAAATATTAGTAAGTAAAAGGAAGTATTAGTTGACATGCTGATCGTGATGGTTTAAGATCCCAAAAATGGGGCAAAAACAACTCAGTATTTACCATCCTCAAATTTAAGTGGACTGTCAAACCAATTGGAAAAGAATAGAAGGACAGATGAAATTACCAATAATGCATTTTTTTTATTTTGACTAAAAATGTATCTAAAAACACACTGAGATGAAAAGGAAGCAGTATTACCTGCCGGGCTGACCAGCGTGAAAGTGACAGATTGTCCAGTGATGTAAACTGTAATGTTTGTTACTGTTTCATCAACTAGAAAAAGGAAATTATCAGCCTTTCCTGGGCTCCTGGCTGCCTGGAGAAGAGTCACCTGAAAGATCATAATAAACTTTTACTAAGCAGCTGAGATCTTCCAACTGAGAGATGCAGTTGTAGCGACATTACCAGAGAGGAGGTGGCAGTCTGTGTTATGATTCTTGTGGCTTCAGGAAGTTCCGCCTTTGTGACTTCAATAGCCTGACCTCCTGACACCTGAGCCAGGTCTCTGTACAGCTGAGCATCCGATGCGGATATCCTTCTGGTCCTTTTCAGATGGTTATAACTCCGTCTGCGACGATTCGTCATTATTGAGTCAGTGATCATAAAGTTCACCTGGAAAGAGAAAACGAGAGAATGAAAACAAACCATATAATCTATTCCTATTCCTTCTCCATGATCAACATTTCTAGAGGTTACAGGTGATGCTAACTTTTTTTGCATTAGTGATGAATTTATTATTTTTTCTAATCATATAAAATGTGAAAAAGTGGTGTTTTATTTATTCTTTTATCATTTTGTATGGGACTACAAATATTGATCTAACATTAAATGAAATTCAGGTATGCAGCAAAATTGCTTTTTTCACTTGCTCCAAGTTTCAGATGCACCTTTCTGGGTACAAACCAACATCTTTTGCTACACATTGAACTGAATTTAACTTTCTGAAGGAGTTTTATAATCCTGTCCAATTTTGCAAGCGACAGATCTCTTGTTAGGTCCATGATTCCTGTCAATTAGCCACGTGCATCCTATTAAACTTCAGACTGATTTGCATGTCAAAATTTGTTCAGGTATATGATTTAAAAATACTAATCACGTGGTGATTGAATAATTTCCCTTATGATGAGGTCTTTCCATCACTTGATCTGAAAGAAATTGCCAAAAATGAAAAACTAATTCATGAATCCTTTAAGGTATGTTTAACAAGCCAGAATGTTTGGCTGTCAAAATAAAATATCTTTCGTTTCATATCTGTTTTTCTTCTTTAAACAATTTAATGAACACCTACCAAGAGTAGTGACTCAATCATTTTTGTTGGTAGGTTTGTGGCATCTGTCGCTGTTTTAAAGAAAATTTCTGCACCAGCAAGGTGATTCAAAAAGCACTATTTGCTGAAAACTTAGCACATCTTAGCACGATGTGAAGTGTGCCTTAAAAACAAACAGACAAAAACAGAAGACAAACTGCAAGGAGAATAAAAAAAGAACTGTCAGGCTTTAGAAAAAATGTTTAAATCAGATAAATAATATCTGAAGGTGATTTCTTTTAGAAATAAATCCATCGAAGACCTGACACCTGACTTGAGAGATGCATCAGTTGATCCAGTTACTGAAGCCTCAACATAACTTTAAACGGAAACGTATACCTTACAGTTTTTTCATTTATGTTTGCACGTTTCACTAAAGCACCACGTTTGTTCTCCTGGAATATATAAAGAAATCAGGTGCAGCTCAAGTCTTTCAAACAATATTGTATTTTATTTTTTTCTGTCTTTCATTAAGCCTTGTCGCTCACTGAGGAGATCTTGATTTTAATGGGGCTTCTTTGTTAAATACAAGTGACCCCCCCCCCCTCCAGCAGCTAATTCAGTAACGTGAATAGCTCACCACTGATTGGGTCCGCTCTATCAGTGCGATCACTGTACTCTTCAAGTGTTTGTCTTTAGCTGGGGCATCCGTGAAGAGGAAAATCTCAGAATTGAAAGGTGCACTAGTTAAAGCCAGCTATATGAAAAAAACAGCAAGTATGGTTTTAGATAGAAGTTTTTATACACTAACTAGTACTGGAAATAGTCAAAAGTATATTGCATCACCTGTAGTCCTGAAAGACTCTGCTCCTCGTCATCATTTCCACCACTTGCTGTTAACGAGTTAATCATATTCATGAAAACTGTGGAGTCTGTGGTCTTTGTCACAGGCCCAAATCCTGAAGACCATGACAGAGGATTTTTTTTTAATTTTTCATTCTCCTCGGATCAATCATCAATAAAAAGCATATTTTACTTGACAAACTGTGTAAAGCTATAGAGTCTACCTGGATCACTGAAAGGTACAAGAATGAAAACTGAGGGCTCGTCCTGTGTTCCCTTATCACTGTTCATTATGGTAGAAGTGACGGTCTTCACCACTTCGATATCATCACTCATGCTCTTCGTGGTGTCAATGACAAAACAAAGAGCCCTGCTAGAACCTTGAGAGATCCCCACCATCCTGAGAAATGGAAAGAGAAGGTAAACATTCTTTTCAAAGAGAAAAACACAACTGTATATAGCTGATATGTGGCCTCCATACTGTAGGAACTGTCTGTCTCCAGCGGCTCCTCGGATGTCCTCCAGTAGCTGATTGGTTGCAGCTATTGCTATGTTTGCTGCTTGAGTGTGGAAATGTCCATGGCTGGAGCCTAAAGAGTCTTTGTTGATCCCACCTTTAGGCTCAATCTTACTTGTTTGATCGACTTTTCCTCCGTGACTGCACTTCCCTTTTCAGTAAACAATGAAAAGTAATCAGCATTTGAGTAAAACTGTTTCTTTTCAATGCTTTTTTAAGGAATTTTCTTCTGGTTACATATTATCTTTCATTGCTATGGAGTTTTGTGTGCAACTTTCTTTCATTCTAAGCAAAAGTTTTCATTGTAACCATTTCAGGATTGGTTTATGAGCCCTTTGTGAGCAGTGTGTTTGCTCAGAGAGACAGATTGAAGTAGTAACCTGAGCTAATGAATTCAATGTAAAGCAGCAAATGAAGGTAAGGTCAACTAATATCCTGATGTGTGTCATAGCAGGAGGTGGAAAATGTGTCATAAGGAGAAAACACAACAAGAAGTTTAACACTAAGAAGAGAAAATCTAACGTTCAGTTTCAGGAAAGTTTGCGATGAAATGAAGAACACAATAATGTAAATAAACAGCAGACATATGATCTTAAAGAAACCAAATTTCAGGAAGGGGGACAGTCTAAAAAAAGAAACAACCCTTTCTTTCAATCTTAAGATATTATATTGGAACGTAATAGTGAAAGTGAATATTTTGAATAATTTGTTCCTCACAAGGCCTTAAAATTAGATTCAATACGGCTTCATATGAGCAACGCATGTCATGTTACAGCATGTAATTAAACAAAAACTTTGCCAAAAAGCAGTGTTTGAAAAACAGTATGTCCATACTAATTCCATATGAATTAAGCCTATGGAGTCTATCCCAGCTGCTGCTGCTAGTGAATCATCAGGTGTAATTACTGCTTCAAATTAAACTTATATGGCTTTCTGTTTATTTATCTGAGGCTGTATTTACCTTCTTTTAGGCCCATGTCATCTATTATTATGTTCCAATACATAAAATCTTAGTCTGTATTTTAAAAAAAAATCTTTTACAGAACTGTATTGAATTTGTTATTAAAGAATTGTATCTTATCAAAACTAGCTATCAGAAGAATGAGGTTAAATGCAATGCTCTATACTCAAAATAAGTGTAGTACTATATACACTTTATTAATGTCTACTTCTGGACCAACAGATTCAAATCTCACAGTAAACCAGAGGCAAGTCTTTATCATGCTGATCTAAGGTTTCAAGGATCATGTGAATATAAATGGTGCTCTCTGTGAATCAACAAATAATTTACCTTCTGGTTTGGTTGAAATGAAAGGAAAGATACCAAAGTACCCAGAGGTCAGGATTTTCTCTGATATGATGTCCTCCAGAATGTTATTCCTGCAGTCGTCTCCATCACAGCTGCGACATGTGGCTCTGCTTTTATCTGAGAGAAAATAAGTCAACATTTAATCTTTTAAAGAATTCTCCAGTGTATTCAAAACGGCATTCCTCATCAGTGATCTGTTTGCGAAGCATCCCATCATACCATCTCCTTACCTGCTATGTTACCTATGCTGCTATCTGCTCTGATCAGGTTGGAATTTGGGAGTGTGTTTTCCAGCTCCACCCAGTTGCTGTGACTGTAGAAATCCTGCACACAGCAATACAGGAAGAACTTAGTTTGTATGTCCATGATTTTTTCTATCTGAAGGTTTTTGGAACGAGGTTAAATACCTGTAAAGGATGTAGAATCTCTCCTAGTGTCTGCCTTGCTGCCTCATAATTTTCTTGCCCATTGCTGGCTTTGACAACTATTATCCCCTCTGTGATGATTCTCTTTCCTTGAACAAACATCTCCTCATCAAAGTGGAAGCTTGCATTAAGAGCGCGGCGGAGGTCTACGCGTTTGTTTCTCCACTGGATGTACCTAATGACCTGCTGGAAAGTCTTGGATGACTGTGGTACATTGCAGGCTGCAGCCACAGCCTCTGCAGTGAAAGGCTGTGGCTGTGTAAAAAAAAAAGTTAAACTTTGTTAACATCACTAAACAGGTGTACTTATTTCTTGTAAAATGTTTTTAATAAAGTCAATTCATACAGGAAAATTGAAGTTTGTCCCCTCAGCTTGGGCCAGAGTGCGGCATGTCTGCACAGTAGCATTTAAAATTGCTCGCTTTGTTATTTCCAGATGATTCAGAGTATCATCATTTGAAGAAACTGGTAATATCCCAAAACCATGAGCTCCAGTTTGCAGAAGCAAGAGGCACAATGCAGACAATCCTGTAGACATTGTCACTGGAGTCTGAGGAGGATGAAACACCTGTATTTAAGTTCATTTTCCCTTATCACAAAGATTGTATATTATGTATATCCTCCTTTAGATGTAAAGTCAGATCTGACTTTGAGGAAATTAGTGTAAATGTTTTTACTTTGTCATTTTCTTGTTGCTGTTGCCAAGAAATCTACAATTAAAAGGAACAAGAGAAACAAAGCAGAGGATGACTAGTAGTTAATGATTTGTTCACTCACTTGTCAGAAATGGATGATATATGATAATACCAGCGGAGTTGCACATCACAGACTGTGAAAACACAAAACATTATAATACAGTGAAGTATTTATCTCTGTATAAAAAGAGTGAGAATCAGCTTTACAAACTACTTTATGTTGCAAATTTCTTACGGGCACAAACCTTAGCTCCTCATTTTCTGTGAACAATTTTAACAAGCCATTATTAGTGTTCCATTTAATCTACTTCTCTTATCTTTAATTACAGTGAAAGTTTTACAGATGTCACAAAGTATTTCACTTGAAAAATGCAGAAATGCTTTTGGAGAGGCATTCTACTTCATGCTAATGTTTCTTCTTGATCAGAAGTTTGTATTTCAGATATTTCTAAAGAGATTAAAGAGAGAGCTACAAACCTGAGTGCTGTCCAGCTGACTGGGGATATTATGACAACACCTGCCTATATGGTTCCACTCTGGGTGGTCTTGCTTGGCTTGTTCTACCTGTTGTTTTGTAACGATGCTAAACCACAGTTTCTCTTTTCTTTTCATTTTTATATTTTCAGTTCACTTTTATATTTCAAGTTTTTGCATCTAATTGCTTAATTAAAATGTGCATGTGTTTTGATCAACATAAACATTTGTAGACAATATTGAATTTATATTGAACACCTACATAGATATATAAACTACCAATTTATTTACAAAAGAATGTTTTTGAAGAGTAAATGAACATTTTTGTACAGTATTTTCAGCTCTTCTAAAGGCTTGTGCTCACAGAAAGAAATGTCAGAGCAAAGACCAAAGCGAGGACACGACTGGGTCGTTTTTCTAGTTTAATTTCTTCTAATCTTAACTTCAAATCAAAAGTGTAAAAACATCCCGATTTTAGTTTTTTGTTTTGGATTTATAAAAGAATAATGAAAAACAAGCGGATTATTTTCATTTTGAATTTCAATTTTGAATTGAATATTGAAAGAACGAATGATACACGGACCTGACTGCCATGACTATTTTATGTTCACTTCTTTGTTTCTTGTTTTCTAACCTCTTTTGAGGACAAAGGTCAGCTCACAGGATGTTTGTAATACCTACGTTTAAACCATGACTGATAGGCTTTTTTGTGTTTGCACTGAATGTTTAAATGATGCGGAACACTTTTTGTCTGCAGCAACTCAGCTGTGTTAAAATAAAACACTGATAGTTCTCATGTAATTCCTACAGGTTTTCAGCAACCATCACTTCAGTTTGTAAGCTGCAATATGTAAATACCTCAAGGAAGGATACTTATCTGGGATTGTGGGAGAAATAAGAGTTCACTTTTTGGTCACATGGATTTCACAACTCTTACAGAGCTGCTTATCAAACTTAAGTTTGTTTTAAATCACGTAGAGAAAAGTTATTTCAAAGGATTTTTTAGATGAAGTTCAGCTTACTCATTATAAAGATTATTATTCATCCTGTAACAAACAGCTAGTCTTAACATTTCCAAATGATGAAAATTGAGATTGAAAAAGTAATCTAACAAAAAGACAATGGATGAGCTGGATCTCTCCATTGTCCTCTCCTGGACTACTGTGCTCTGCTACTCACGGGTACCTGTCTGCATTGATTCGGGGGAGCGATATCCGGCTGGTGGGTCGCAGTGTTGGATGAAAAAATCCAGGTCAAGGTCAGACAGAAACTGGAATATACAACAACATACTTTATCAGAGCTTCTTCAAAAAAATAATCAGATTTTAAAATGCCCAAATTTCCTCAAAGTACGTGTGGGAGTCAGAAAACGCAGTCAAAGAGATCAGAGCTCCAATGCAGAAGAGTTTATTCCATAGTACTCTGTAGAGAATGACTGAAAAAAAAAAACACTTTCAAGCTGATCCTCTTATACAATTCGGCTCCTATTTTTTGTGAAAGGATGTCCTAATTCTTTTCAACAATGATATCTCAAGGTGGCTGTCTTGCCATCCCTAGCCCACACCCTGACCTCATCCCATCCCCCCTGGCTCTGGTGGTGTACCGCTGGATGACAACTGATCTCTACTCCCTACAATATCGCCTGACACATGCTTAAGGAAGTCTAACCACACCTTCTCTGTGTCCTCTCCAGACTCTGCTTCAACTCTCTTTCTCTCTCTCTCTCTCTCTCTCAGTATTCTCTTCCTTCTGGAAAATATAACCACAATTTTTTTTAACTCATATTAAACACACAAAATCAACTATATGTATCATATCCTCATAAGCCCCGTTAGCAGCCAACAAGGCTTGCTACTCTTAATGAGAATACAGTGACAACATGAAGTGTGGAACTTAATATGGTGTGAGTGGTGTTTGTCAAGGGCCAACCCTTTCCAGTACACCAACAGCACACCATGAAGCCAGAAGCAGAGGCCAGTAAGGGCAAAGGAAGGGGTGTATGCATTAAAGTGAACAATGTCTGCCAACTCTATGCATCTCTCTTTTATAGTTTTATGTCTTTATCATGCATTTGCTCTTGTTGTGCACCTTACCTGTACACTATTGTATAGTTTGTTAACCTCATTTATATTTTTGTCTTATAAATATACATGTTTATTTCATTAGTTTATTGTAGCCTATAGGCTACAGTTAAAGACGTCAAGCAAAAGTTTACACTATAAAGTCCAAGTAACAGGGCGGCCAAAAACCACAGGAGACGGGGGTTGGGAGGACGGCCCGGAGGCCGAGACGGCAGGAGGCAGGGCTCCGGAGAGTCCTGCACGAGCTGCCCAGAAATGTACCCAGCGTGGTGCGAAAAGCTCTCCCCCCAAGAACAGGAACAAGAGGTGGAGAAGAGGGGCCCCACTCGGGAACCCTCCCGGGATCAGGAGCCATAGACGGAGGAGAGGCGTCCCGCTCGGAGACTCTCGGAACCAGGAGGCGGAGACCAAAGCTGTAGCTCTGCAGGCTGAAGTGCTGAACCTGGGAGGTGGTGTGGGAGGTTGAAGTGCTGGACGGGACCTGGGAGACGTGGCTAGAGACGACACTGGAGATGTGGCTGGAGACTGAGAGATCTTGAGCATGGCATTAAGGTTCTTCTTGGCGTGACCAAACACAAACACAAACACCAAACACACACCCTTTTAGCCGTTATTAATTTAATCGCAATAGGGCATGAACTGGACATGCAATTATAGTAAGTCTTAGTGGCCTAAGACTTATAGGTGAATTTCATCGATGGTCTGCTCCTCCAGGTTAAATCCGCTGGGTCCATGATGGTCAGTTCATTCTGTCATGTTTTTAAAAAGAGACTCAAAACCCACCTTTTTAGCTTTTAATTGAATTTTTATTCTTATTTTATTTAATCTATTTAGTTATTGTTATATCTTTGTTCTTAACTGATTTTATGATGTAGCCTACTATTTATGTATTTACATATTACATATGTTTGATTTTATTGTTCTTATTACTGCTCTTAGGTTTATTCTTACTCATTTATTTATTTTATCCTGTTTTATTTTTTTAAAATCTTTTTTCCAGTGTTTTCCTCATCCTCCACATCGGGAGCTGTACATGATTGGTCTACGGGGTCGTCGCTGCGGGGGTCGCCTTGATCGGGGTGGTTGGCGGGGTTCTGCGCAGCTGGGGACCCTGGCCTGCCCTGATCTGGCGGTTCCTGGCGATGCCCTCTGTGGTCGATGGTGGGCGGCTCCTGGTGTGGACGGGTCCTTAAGATATCGTTTCCTCGCAGCGGTGTCAAGCCACTTGTCTTTTAGCTCAAATTATATTTTTACATAATCTTTTCAGTTAAAGACACAGAAATTAGAAGGAAGATTTTTAATTTTATGCAAGGGGGGGGGCGGGGGGGGGGCATCATGCTTGCATTGGGTGTGGGATGATGAATATGTGAAAAGTGAAAAAGAGAGTATGATCAGGTGTGTGCTATTGATTTTGAGGTTTTATACTTATTCTTTAAAGAGTTTTTATGATGTAAAGCACTTTGTGATGCATCATGTTTGAAAGGTGCTAAATAAATAAAGTTTGATTTGATTTGAAGGTGTGCGTATGGTGTGCGTATGGAGAAATGGACCCAAATGCAAGATGAAGCAACAGGAGGCAGATGGAATGCTGTGATGACGGTTTAATCCAGAAACCAGGAAAAACAACAGGGAAACTAGCAAGTACATGACAGGGGAAACCAACAGGATGAACTGACGAGGGAATTCTGAAAACCAAGGGAGAATAAATACAGAGGGACAAATGAGGAACAGGTGAAGTAAATGAACAAACAAGACCCGGTGAACTAAATGACAGAACTGAACCAAAACCACAGGGATGGGAAACTACAAAATAAAAACAGGAAACCAAAAATACATGACACAAAACCAAAAACCCTCATATCAAAAAGTGCTGTCACATGTCTACTCATCTGCATCATCACCAAGGTCAGACTAATACATTATGTTACAGTATCATTGCAAAAGTAATTAACATGTATTTGCAGCTGCTTCTTTTTCCTGCTCCAGAAGGAACGAAGCCCATCAACCAGTCATTGAGACAACCTTCTTCCTTAGGGGGCCCCCTAGTGGTGCGGGGCCCTAAGCGGTCGCTTCGTCTGCTTTAAGTGGCAAAACCGCCTCTGTGGAGAAGCAACTGATTATAGTACCTTCATTTGTACGAGAAGACATCAGAGGAAATTTCAGACACACAGACACAACCTCTCCTAAATAGTAGGATAATTTCAAATGAACCAATTACAGGAAAGTGTGTGAGGGGACAAGACTTGGTCTTCTATCAGAATTAAATGGTTATTTGTTTATTGCAACACAGACAAAACATATGTACATGCTGGGAAAAGGGTTATACCAGACTACTGTTTCTGTAAACCTGTAACTTTAAATCTAATCTGTGCTCCTTTTATTGGCCACATTATGTGAAAATCCCTCCTACAAAATGTTTTGTTTCACTATAGAGCTGTATTATTCTTCTCTTCTCTGTTAAAATGTTTCTTTCATTGTAACATAGTTTTAACTACAATCATTTGTAAAAGTTACTAGCCAGAATAACAAATCATGCACGGTGAAAATGTAAAATTTTATAACAGATCATTCTGTGAAAATAATTTTCTTCAACTTAATCAACTCTCAAAATATGAATAGTCAATTTCTTATTCATAACTACTATTTGACCCCATTAAGGTTTTCCATCAAGTTTATCGTGGCATTAAGGGCACTGCAATTTGTCAGCCATGTAATTTCTGTAGCTGATTTTGTACAGCTTATATTGTATAGATTAAGTTTCACCGTAGTTTTCATTACAGTTGGACGGACACTAAATTTCCAAGAAGATCTTTTCATAATTTGATACTATCAAAGGGATCAGATCAAATCAGAAGAACAACAGCCTCAAAAATGACCATAAAGCAGAATCATATATTATGTCTCCAAAAGAGGTCCAAACTTTATTGTAGTGCTGTGAAACTGGACTGCTGTACATGTGAACGGACTAAAATCCTAATAACATTTTGAAATGTATACATTCAATTGATCTCCATCCAAGAGGATAAACTGAGCCTGAGGACTGTGATGCCAAGGCAAAGAAGAACAGACTGCAGAGCTCTGGTAGAGAAAGATGCAGCGGCTGCTGTTAGGTTCACAGTTTGTGGAATGGCTGTGGGGACAGAGAAACTACAGGACATCACGTTACCCACCCCATCCACAACCACCAGCTGAACATCAGGCGAGCAGCAGGAAGCAGTGTAGGTCACCAGAGTAACGTTACTGCTGCT
>JAOXYM010000016.1:13065887-13076692 GCA_028567055.1 Leptatherina wallacei | reverse complement strand
ATGATTCTGGTCAAGTTTCAGTCCTGGTTCTGCTGGATCTCAGCGCTGCGTTTGATACTGTAGATCACAGAATCCTGCTGCACAGGCTGGAAAACTGGGTGGGACTTTCTGGAGCGGTCCTTAATTGGTTCAGGTCTTATTTAGAAGGTCGGAGTTACTTTGTCACTATCAGTTATTAAATGTGACCCATCTTAAATATGAGCTCATAATCAACAATGTGTCTTTGAATAACTGGATCAAGATCTAGTACTGAAGACCCAGGATGCTGCATCTCTTTAAAGCAGCAGTTTGCTTTACAGGACCGTGTGACACACTACAACTTGAAATAAATACGCTGGCCCTTTTGAATAAGCAATGTGACTGATTTGTCATAGAAACGCAAGAGAACTTTATTGGAGGAAGCAAGGAAGGAAAAGAAAGATAAAAAGCGACAAATAAGGTAAACAAGACAAGAGTCAACATTGGATAGACTTTTACTGGTTGGAGAGAGGTCAGAGAAAAAAGATACAAGATACTAACTCAGTTAATGTTAGGGGACACCTCACTGAAAAAATCTGCCAAAGTTCAGTAGTTCCTCTTTAATAACCAGTGGACATATTTTTGCTACTTCCTGTTTTATCTGAAATTATATCGAAACATTTTACCATAAGAAAAGCAAGCCCCAGATTACTATTAATTTACAACCATATAAAATCAATGATTTACATGCTACATATTAGCTTAAGTAAAAGAAAAAGGAAAATTAATGACTGATCCTCGATCAAGATACTTAAACCCACAGTAAAGGTCTAAATAATATTTAAAATCCCATTAATCGTTTAGATAGGCACCGTCAATATATTGATCACATGTGGTTATCACTCATGGTTCATGATTGGTTCTACAGGAAGTATTAATAACATAGCGATTCAGCTCACTCAGTTAAATCCCCTAATATCAGCAAATATTCTCAATCAAAACTACAACAGTTTATATTGTAATTCAACTGCCTCAGATATAAACATGAAGTCGAAATCTTATTCAAAACTCAAAGTTTTCCTTTAGAAAAAAAAGATCTCCTCGATCGTTAATTATCCAACAGAAGCACTCTTCTCTTTGAATTTCATACAACTGAGATATCTATATATCCAAGAAAATGTAATATAGAGCTGTTGGTCTGATTTCATTAGTGTGGCGTATACCATGTAAAATGATATTTCTTTACCACAGAACAATTTTCAAAAAGTTCATATTCAGTTTATCCCCATCTCGGTGGATAAACTGAGTCCCAGGACTGTGATGCTGATACAGAGAACAACAGAGTGAACAGCTCTGGTAGAGAAGGATGTAACAGCTGCTGTCTGGTTCTGTGGGCTACTGGTGGTCACGGCTTGTGTCGTGTTTGCACGGACAGAAAAACTACAGGTTTCCTCGTTGCCCACTCCATCCACAACCACCAGCTGAACATCAGGCGAGCAGCAGGAAGCAGTGTAGGTCACCAGAGTAACGTTACTGCTGCTGGCTGCCACGCTGGTGTTCAAGGTGCCGTTGCCTTCTCTGAGGGCGATGCGTTCCACACCTGTCCCTTCAGCCCCGTCAGTTACCTGGACAGAGAGCTCCCACATTGACTGGCTGCAGCTGTCAGAACAGTTGGACTGCAGGCTGAGCAGCTGACACACTGGCTTAGTGAAATCAGTCACCTATGAGAAGATGCAAGATGTAAAACAATCATGTGTAAACTCACTACTATAATGCTTTAAAATTCATTGAAATGTATTTGTCTCTTACAGGTGTAAGGACAGTGAGACGCAGCACAGCATAGTTGGTGTCTGTGCTTCCTGGAGCCACTGCTTGAATGGTCAGGGTGACACCAGTACCAGATAAGGTGTTCGAAGATGCTGTGAGGTTGACTGTACCATTTGCACTGCCACCAGTTTCCAGGGATAAGGTGGATGGAGAAGTTGAATCAAAGCCTTGGTCATTTGTTGCTTGGATGGAGAAGGTTCCCCCTGCGCCGCTTGTACTTACAGAAAAGGGAACCGAAAGAGTTGTTCCTGGCTCTAAAACATCGCCTGAATCATCCTGAAACAAAATGAAAAGGGCCATTTAAAATTCAGCTTATCTTTGAAACTGTAGATTTTACACAGTTGCATTTGCTTACAGCAGTAACAGTGAGCTCAGAAGCTCTCAGGTTGGTGGATGATTGTCGTTGGAAGACGGATGAGGATGACCTGGAGGTACTGTTGTTGTTCTGCCCCTTGATGAGTACAACAAACTCAGCTGATGGTATCCTGTCAAATCTGGCAAAGAATTTTCCTCCACCCTGAGCTTCCACACGACCGTCAACCTGCCCCGATCCTGATGATTCAACCAGAGTGACCTCCGTCACTGTGGCAGTGTCGCTCTCAGTTAGAGTCACCATCAGGGTACCATTGCCACCTACAACAGAAAGGGAATCCACTAGTGTGCTGGCATTGGTTAAATGTAAAAAAGAATTAAATAGATGAATAAATAGATCAAATTTAAGACGAATAAAAAACCCTGCAATTTTGCACTCTTTTTTTTTACCAGCTGGAGGACGATTGTCTACAAGATCAAATCCTTCCAATGGACCCTGCAGCTCCTTCAAAAAGTCAAACAGGAAGTCAATCGGACTCTCACCTACGAGAAGAAAAGTGGCAAAAACAATAATAATAATAATGTGAGCAAGTGCTTTAAAATGTACGACTGCCATCCAATTTCTTTGAACATATTTAAATATCATATAGCTACATAGCCATCATTATATTGTTTTGATAAAATGAAACAAACATTGCAAATCCAGAACTATTTCTGAAACATATTCCTGCAAAAACCATATAAAACAGGGCTTCTGTATTATTATGTGTGCCTGGAATATTTTACACATAAATAAAAATGTTAGTTTTAAATTGTTGGTATGAAATTTATCAATAGGCATATTGTAAAAAAACAAAAACAAATTAAAACATGTATGTCTTTCACTACATGTCGGTTCATTTTGTGATTTTGGTGGCCAAGATATTTGAGATAAAGAATATCTGATAATAGGGATTTTTTTCCTTATTTTTTTTTTAACCATGTAACACTGAGGTCTCACCTACAACCTTCAGACTGTAAGGATTTGTTGACACCATTCTCATTTCCCACACTCCCACTTGTGTTTGCAGCCGTAGAGTCTGAAAGTTTCCCACTGACTCAGATGAAATGATTGACGATCCAGTAATGTTGGCAAGATTCTGTGGCACACCTAAGATTAAAGCCAAAAAATAATCTAAAATTTATACAAACAAGAATCAAAGTTTTTAAAACTAATACAGAAAAGTCCCAGTTCAAATAAAAATCAGTAAATCGCTGCTTATTAACCATTCGGTGTCGGAGACGCTAAGTAATTACCTGTGGGACTGATGAGGGTAAAATCCACAGAACTTCCGGTGATGTAAATAGTCAGATTACTTACTGACTCATCAACTGTGAAAGTGAAATTTTCAGCTTTTCCAGGGCTCCTGGTTGCTTGCAAAAGGGTCACCTACAAAATCCAAAAATAACTGAGAAGGTGAAATGATTTAATCCTAAAAAGGAATAAATAATTTCCAGTAAAAGTTGTTAATACCAGGGAGGAGCTGGTGGACTCTGTTATGATGCTGATGGCCTTGAGCAGCTGACCTTTTGTTACTTCAATAGCCTGACCTCCTGACGCCTGAGCCAGGTCTCTGTACAGCTGCACATCTGATCTCAACATATTGCGGCTTTGTTGTTGTTGTTGATTGTTGTCAGCCTGTCTTCGACGACGAAACCCTAGCAAGTTAGTAATCATGAAGTTCACCTGAAATAAAAATGGAGGTGAAAAAGATTCTCAGCCATGAAGCCACAGCAAAAAGCTTCTAGTTAAACCTATCAGCAATGTATCTTAAATAGGCTACAGAAAAACATAAAACAAGACTATTACTATTATTGATTCTCTATAACAAACAGACTTTTAAGGTAATTTGCTAGCTTTAAAAAATGAGGTTGAGTCTGTTTGTTCAGAAATTTTGAATTCTTTCTTCTTTTTCTGAATCTATATAGTGAGTCGTGTGTATAATGAGCTAATTTCTTTTCATTTCTTTTTCATTTCTCCTTTATTCAACCATATAAAACTTAATTGAGATGAGAATTTTTTTTTTCCTAGAGTGATGTGGCCAAAAAGGCAGCACACCCAAAAGTCTAGAAAAAGGAAAAAACCCACAAAAAAAGACATCAAATATCAAATAAGTAAAACAGATATAGCAGCCAACATTAGATACATGAAATACATAATAGCATGAATAATGCAAAGATGTTTAAAAGCAGTCATTTTGACCAGGAGAGTTTTCCTCTTAAGCCATTATAATCCACTTCCCCATCAAATCAGTTTTGTTCATTTCAAATCAGTTTGTGTGTTATTTTAAGTTGAAGGAGCAGAACATTTAAAAGCTTTTTCCAAGTTTTGTTGTCACTCTCTGGACCACCATCTGTAAAACTGAATGAATGTGAGCGTCAAATTGATTCAGAGTTTTAGACATGTCGAGTATAGAGAGATATAGAGATTAGCTTTATATATACACAAATCAACCAATGGGAAAGTACAAAGAGGGACAGCTATTGATAGAAGCATATAAAGTGTAGTGATGTGGTAATTTCCACTACCAGTAATGAAGCGTAAAGCTCAATGATGGACAATATCTAGTTTATAGGGTTAGGGGTTATAGTGATCTGGAGCATTCAAAAGAGATCTTCATAATCCAGCAGAGGAAAGAAAGTAGCTGATATCAAATATTCTCTTATTTTTAAGGAGAAGCTGGATTTGTTCCTTAAAAAAGGTCCTGGTTCTATTGTTGCTTTGAAACCAACACCAACAGTGGACTTTTTAAAAAAAAAAAAACTTGTTTAAAGACCCATTTTGAGTTTTGGCATTTTCAGTTGATCTTTATTTGTCTTTTAATTTTTACTTTTCTGTCTGTTTTATTGTCATTTTGTCCCATTTTAATTTAGCTATTTGTATTACCATTTACTTCTTTCAAAGTTGAACAGCATTTGGTCAGCACTTATTTCAAACACTTAAATGTGCTTAGAATAAAGTTAACTTGACTTGGCTTTATAGCAGCGGTTATTGTGCTGTACTGTTTTCTAAATCCAGACTGATGTGAAGACAAAATACTGTTTGTGTCCAAAAGCTCTTTGAACTGTTCGCAGACCAGCTTCACAAGGACTTTGGCTTAGATAGATCATTTAAAGGAAGGAAGAACAAAAGCAGACTTCCAAACAGTATGACATCCTGAGAAAGTATAGTGGTTCTGCTATACGGTCTGCAGTGATCTTACTAAAATAATGATCAAGCATATTGAGACCAACTGTTTTGTTAAGATCTCTTAGCTTTAAAGCTCTGTGAACATCTATGACATCCAAAGGAGTAAAGCTAAATGGAAGGACTGTAGAGTTGATTTGGGTTGATTGAGAGTGAACCCCCTGTTGGGTCTACATGTAAAAATTCAAAGAGAGAGCCTGATGAAATAAAAAGGTTATTAAAACAATTCAAAATATCAGTTTGCAGTTGTTCTGATACGATGGAAGACATATTTAGCCTTTCTAATAGAAGAAGGAAACAATTTTGGAGTTCAGCGTATTTCATTAAACAGTAGTTTAGTGGAACTTCAAGCAGTCTTTGGTGACAAAAGTATTTATATAAACAGAGCAGTCCAAGTTAACAATGTAAGTAATTCCAGCCTTTGTCCCAAACTGAGTCAGCTGTCTTATTTCTAACATGGACTGACACACATGCTTGAGAATGTCAATGAGTGTTTTTACATAAGAGAATCTGCATTCAGGCAAATCATCACATACACATTTGTCTTCTACATGTAGTTTTCAGAAAGAGATTGTCTGATATGAGAGCAAAGTTTTGTGTTTTGAGACACAAAGTGAGTTCTGCAGAGACTCACAGCGCCTCCTTCTGCTCTTTTACAGGACTGCATCCACAATCTTATCTTGCTCTAAACCAGCGGTTCTCAAACCTTCTGAGCCACATTGGTGTTTGAGAGCTCAAGGTGTACGATCCCGTTGGAATTGTGTAAAGTTAATTGCTCATTTCAACTCTGTTTCTGGGCTTGGCTCTGCCAAAGAAACTGGATTAAGCAATGCATTGTGTCCCCTGGTGAGACAAGAACCCATCGACTGCACACCTTGAGACATGTTTGCAGAAAGAATGGAGGAAAAAGCACTTGAAATGTTTCATTGCTTGGTACCTCAGTGACAGAACATGTTTTGATTGTCGTGTTAATGTCGACATTAAAAAGTGATTTAAAAAAAAACTTGACAGTCCAAACTAAGTTGGAGGCCTGAAATGTAGGACTGGATATACTGTATATTTAAATCATAATTGTCAATAAAAGACAGAATATCTAGAATCAATGTTTTAATTAATGTGAGAAATATTGCATTTATTATTATTATATCAGGATTTTCCATAATAGCCTAGTTTTCTCTGATTTGGGGCTGTACTCACCACTGATTTGGTCTGTTCTATAAGTGCGATCACTGTGTCTCTCAGGTATGCATCTTTAGCAGTTGCGTCCGTGAAGAGGAAGATCTCAGAATCAGGAGGAGCGCCAGTTAAAGCCAGCTATATGAAATCAGAAATATCAATTATGTTTCAGCTTATTTCCCAGTACAAACTCAAAGCCATTACAGCACCTGAAGTCCTGAAAGGCTCAGTTCTGGAAAATCTCCACCACCGGCTGGAATCAGTGAGTTAATATAACCCTTGAAGACTTCAGGGTTTGTTGTCTGTTTCAGTGGCCCAAAATCTATGATCCAGATGGGGGAGAAAGATATTGTGTGTTTCTTTTTTTTTTCTTTGATGAATATTTAGTGATATAAAGGTATAATTTTGTATTTGATCAATCACACCAACAGGTACTATAGCACATTAAAATGAGTTTCCATTGTAGTTTGACAAGTTCATAAATTCATGATATTGAGAACAAAAATAAGAACAAAAGCCAACTTTACAGAATTATGAAGTTCAGTCTGGAACATTAATAGCTTAAAAAGTACCTGGATCACTGAAAGGTACAAGAATATAAACTGAAGGCTCATCCTCTGTTCCCAATTTCCTGTCAATTATAGAGGATGTGACAGTCTTCACAGCTTCAATGTCGTCCCCCATGCTTCCTGTTGTGTCGACCACAAAACAGAGGGGTTTACCTCTTCTGATTCCCATCATCCTGAGGGATGAGGAGAGAAATGCAGAACATTTTTATTTGATCTGTCTCATTTCACTGTTGTAAATGTACCTCAAACATGATCAATATTTTTCATACTGAAGGAATTGGTTGTCCCCAGCAGCCCGTCGAATTTCCTCCAGCAGCTCACTGGTTGCAGCAACAGCCACATCTGCTGCTTCCTGGTGAAGGTGTCCATGGCTGGAGATGAAAGTGTCCTTGTTAATCCCACCTATTGGCTCAGTGTCACGTGTTTGATCAGGGAAGTCTCCATGGCTGCATTTTCCTGTTCATGGTTAGAATAAAAGCAAAAGGTCCAATAGAGTTTTTTTTGTCCTTTTAACAAAATGTTAAAAGAAAAAAAATCATTTGTATAAATGTACTGTTAATTACTGTGCAAAATGTATTTGGTCATAATGACAGCATTAGAGATTAAAGATAATTATTACACTTTGTAATGAGTATGTTTACCTGGTAGTTTTTTGGAGGAAAGAAGAGAAAAATATCCTGATGTAAGTATCTTTTCTCGGATGATATCCTCCAAAATGTTGTTCCTGCAGTTGTCTCCATCACAGTTGCGGCATGTTTCTCTGGTTTTGGCTGAAGATTCAACAATGGATTTAAACTTTAGCGTTATTGGACAGTGACAGTCAATGCATGCACTGGAGGTTAGCAGACAATAGCAATATCTAAAACAAAGAAACAAACAGAGTTATGTTTATTTAGCTCGGTAAGCCAAAGACCCCCATCTTTTACCTGCTATTTTTCCAATGCTTTTGTCTGCAATGATCAAATTGGAGTTCGGAAGTGTGTTTCCCAATTCCACCCAGTTACTGTGACTGTAGAAATCCTTCAGGTTCAGAATTGGAAAAAAAGGAAGATATGAGATCCTCTACTATTATAGCTCAACTGACTCAATGAACAACTTGATTTACATATATGATCTGAACATTTAACAAAAATGTACATTAAGTGTGAAATACAGTTTTAAATCCAGTGCACTTTTTTTACTGATTACTTTGCAGCAAAATTTCAGTATTTTTGAAGGATGACTAATTAAGTTACTTTGAAGTGCATTTCAAACTGTTGTAGTGACACTGGTGATATATGTGTGTCTGGAAGGAGGTTTTTTCTCTGTCCTCCCCCAGTAACCTGTCAGTCACCTGAGGTGGCACCTAGCATGTTTAATCAGATTTCAGAGATGGCCAGTACCACCCTGGCCACTCCTTTCCCTGACAGTGGTCATCAGCCTGATGCACATTTTCTCTTTCTGTGATTAATGACAAGGTTACATGGAACTGGAGAACCAGGTTTTAACTTGGTAAATATAATAAGATCATAATCAACAGTGTGTATTTGACCTATTGGACTGAGATGTAGGACAGTTTAAAAACAGAAATTCAGAGTTGTAATGTGTCTTTAGATTAAAATAAACTGTGACAGAAAATACCTGTAAGGGGTGAAGTATTACTCCCAGCTTCTTCGTTGCCCATAATGCCAATATTGGCCCAAGAAAGCTGTCTTTCTTGTCTATAGAGTATCTGATAGATTTTAAGCCATCTGTGATGATCTCCTTTCCCTCTGCAAACGTCTCGTCATCAAAGTGGTATCTTGAGTCATAAAAACGACGGAAGTCTGTTTTCCAGTTTTCATTTATGATATCGATGATGGTGTAGAGGAAAGTCCTGACTGACTTTGGCGCTCCACATGCAGCAGCAACAGACTTAATAGTGAAAGGCTCTGGCTGCACACAAACACATATACTGTTTACACACACTTAAATCACCACTGATATTAGACTGATTTAAATAACAAAATAGTAAAAATATATTCATTCAGTAAATGTAATACTTACGGGAAAAGTGAAGTCCCTTCCCTCAGCCAGGGCCAGCGAACGGCACGCCTGTGCTGTTACGTTTAAGATTGCTCTCACAGTGATCGCTTCATGAGTAATAGATTTTGTTGTTAAAACTTTAAAACCATGAACTTGAGTCTGCAGAAGCAGCAGACACAACACAGCCAACCCACACATGACTGCCCAACCTGTAACAGACAGAATTGATAAAAGCTTTACTGAGTTATGTTTAATTCACTGCAGAGGGTAAATCTTCTTATCATTCTTCTTCTTCCAACAACTTGTCGGAAGATCTGGAAAATATTGGAAAACACAATAGAAAAAGTAAAGTGCTACACAGTGTGGTAAATGTTTATTTCAGCTGCTTTACACTGTAGAATTTGCAGTTGAGTTGTGATTTTATTTTTTCTAAATTTGCATTGGGTATAGTTATGCATCAAAGACGGTGACAGATTAACATTTACTTGAATTATGTGTGCACAGTTTGATTGACATGCAACACATCTCATTGATGAGAGATTCATGCTTTCTTCACAGCCATTGGATACAAGCCAAATCTTTAAAGAAAACAAAAAAACTTCCGTCCTACTGTGTGGACTTTTGAAAAATATATGCTATCAATACGTGAAACCTCATCTCTGTTTGTGGGACAAGGAACATGAAGAGAAAATGGTGCTCACAAGACAAATGTTCACAAGTAAATCCTCACAACACTAATAGAAAAAGAGACAAATGCTCACAAATTGTTTTACAATTTTTATTAAAAAAAAAAATCAAATGAACCTTCTCTTGTATGTCACATAATTAAGATATATCTATCTACTATACATGACAATGCGGGAAGTATGGTGGGCAGGGGGTTAAATAGGTTAAATGTATGTTTACTTTTATAACTACTATTACTAATGGGTTATTTTGTATTTTCCCTATCATTTAGTTATATTTTATTATGGAACGTACTGATTACTTTTTTCTGCGTATGTACTTTGCATTTTCTATGTGTAATGTATTTCTGTGTTTTAGGGACTGCAGATGGAAATTGGCTCAGAGCTAATGTACATGGTCCCAGTTAAATAAACTAAACATCTCCCTGAAAAATGAAATAGTGATCTTAAAGATAACCATGATAATGAAACTATCAACATACAGGTGGACCATCGGGTGAGCTCAGAGAAACTTAGGTAATTTTGAAAGTGGTCCTCTGGTCACAGATGTACAAAACATCACTTAAAGCATGAATTCTCAAATTATGTTTTGAGTTGAGGGAGAATTTTTCCACTCAGACAGATACTTACCTTATTTACTGTATTGCGCCAGCATATGATTAAATATGATATGAGAGTCAGATGTTTGCTGACTGCTGGACCTGTTGGACCTGCAAAACAAGAACAGTAACTTCTATTTCTGTCCATCTCTGAGAGAATTATGTGAACTCATGCAAACGAAACTTACTGATCATTTTGGATAAACTTTTTTTTTTTAAACACTAATAATAAATATGAAAATTATGTCAACAAGCAAACACTTGGGACTGACTTTTTTTAAGCAGACTTGCCCATCTTCTTTTGCAGTGTTTAATCTTTTGTCTTTATATGGTTTTTTGATCTTTCTTTATTTCTTGTTGCATGTTTTGATTTTTCCTTTGTGTGAAGATGGGCAGTCAGCTAATTGATTCAGCACAGCTGGACTAAATCCTCCTTGAGTGGTAGCCA
>JAOXYM010000016.1:13038701-13057829 GCA_028567055.1 Leptatherina wallacei | reverse complement strand
TCAAGAGCCAAGTACACTTCTACAGAACCTCTGAGTAAATGTATTGACTAAGTGAGTAACATAGGATCTCCAATTCTCACAGAAACATGAATATTTTTCCATACAGTAGTTTTCATTTTCCATACGTTTCCAGACATGGAGATTTACTAAATCAAATTCCATACTTTTTCATACTTTCCATACTTGTGTAGGAAGCCTGTTTCCATATAATTTCTTTAAAAATGGACAGGTGGTGTCCATAACTTCCAAATAGAAACTAAATTATTCTTTATCTGATAACTGCTCAGTTATCTACCTCAGTCCATCTTTAAAGAGCTTGGACCTCGAGACGGAAGTCATTTCTGGATCTTGTTAATATATTTTTCCTGGCCCAGAGCAACCATTCCCACCATGAATCTAGTCTGTTTTTAACATAAACACCCGAAGTTACAATTTAACGCTTTCAGTTCCTTCTGTACAGATTTCTTATTCACTGAATCTTTCAATAAAGTCATAAAAAGACATTTTTGGCAGATTTATATTGCTGGAAATAACCAAGTACAGATATTTGCTCTTACACTCTTTCACAAAGACTTTTATCAAAGAAAGATCCATCATCTCCAACATATCTGAGAACTCTTAGACAGAAAACAGATGTTCCAGATGTGTTTAAAGGCTGATTGTCAGTGTATGAGGGCCTTTACAGGCATGTTATCAGTTGAATGGAGCAAGTTGATTCATTCAGTTTTTAATGTGCAGCGAGGAATATAAAAACCTAATGGCACCCTTGTTCAGATGTTCACAGTTCTTTCTGCATTTTATAAAGAAGCATGCTTTACATGTTTTATTCTCACATCATACAGCTGGCTGCTTAACAACTCAGGCAAGAAACGGTATAAAGAATTCGCACATTTCAGGTGACGCTCAAAAGTTTTGTAAAGTCTAAATAACTCAACTTTGTTACAGAGCTTGCAGGCCTCACACAGAAAACACACCACGGGACAGGGAAATATTAAAATTACTTTATTACAGATGATTCTTTATCCAGTAGCCCTCTTCCAACAAAAAATAGTAATTACAAACAAAATATTACATTTATCCCCTAAACTTCCGACCTCCGAGTTTCCTTTATACATTTTAAACCACTTATTCCTCTGAAGGAATATCTTTTCTCTTCTGCTATGCGACATTCAGCGTTTTGCACAATCTATACAATTTAATACAGTTTAATACAGATCTCTGAAACAGGGAGAATAAAACAGCAAGATCCACCGATTGACAGGAGAGATAAAAGGAATACTGATAAACAGACTGTACAGAGACGTTACCCTGCCTCCCGCCTACTTTCAGCCACTGGCAGACGCCCCCGTTAGCACACTGAGGGGGCATCACAGTAGACTCTTTAATCTGGTCAGCTACTTGTGCAATCAGTGCAACCGATCCAGTTTAGAGTGACCAAGGTCTCAAGCTAGACTCTGCCCCCACTGCCTCACAAACACCTGGGAGTTCTAGTAAACGTTGGGAGAATAATGACCCTTCTGGGCAAAAAAAAATCACTAAGGAGCTGGAGAGGATGTTGATAAAAATGAGTTTGGTAGGATGACATACGGGAATTTTGTTTCTGAAAACAGGAAACCAACATGTTTTGAGTGCAGTGTGGTAAGCTTTTAGTTTTGATCTGTTCTTTTTAAAAAAAGGCAAGCAAGTGCAGCGGGAAACTGCCTTAAATGAAACAGGCCACATGTTTCACAAATCAGGAATAAAAGCCCAAATAAGCTCAGAGGATCTTGCAAGGACTAGAGTAAGCCTCACTATAAACAGACAAACTGATTCTTAAGTCTTGTACAAGAATCTGAAACCAGCTTCAGGTCGTAGAGTGCACCAAATATTTTTGAATTCAGCAGTTAATCCGATTCTTAAAGAGCTTTAAAAGACATTTATTTCTCTGTTACTTAAACATTTACCTTCGGCCTGAGTCTTCTAAAAAAAAAGATCCTGAATAACCAGGGTCTATACGGGGTATAATATCATGTCAGTATAATATAGCCAGTGCTAAAGCAAAGGCTACACCTAACTAAATTTCAAATTATGTGCAGAATTATCCTCATATCCTATAAAACAAAATGTTACCATTTACTCGAAGCAATCTGAACTAAAGTCGTTTTATCATTCGCAACAGAACATCCGGAACAAGTCTCAGAACTCGCAGCTGCAAGTAGGACAGTGAAAACTCAGTGAACGCTCGTTAGACTACAGCTGGTCTAAAGCCACACCCACACCTGCCCTCATCGCAAGTTAATTTGTCTTTGATTTGTCGTTTAAATTTCCATATGTTCAACTTCATACTATACAATATTAACAGGTTACCTGTACATTCCACCTCTGAGAGGAAAGAAAGAAAAAAAAATTACAATTAAAATCACAGAATGCATAAGCTCTGCATTTCACAATGACTTCCATCTTCTCTATAATCTTTTTTTTTTTTTTTAAGATTCATTTAACAACACATATCCATTACTTCTGTTCTTTCACTTGAAGAGCTCTTCCGCAGTAGATCAGGGAAGGAGGTGGGGGCGACGACCACCGAAAAAGGCTCAGGTGGGGAGGAAAAAAATGGTGGCGGGAGGGCAGGGAGATCGGTGGTCAGATCGTGACATTGTGGTCATCAGGGGTGAGACAGAGCGGGGTGTCAGACCGGGGGAAGGTTGCAGGGGCATGGCAGCGGAGATCACAGCATCACCGCCCATCCATCCACCCACCCATCAATCCACTGAGACATTCAGCAGTCACCAACCAACAGAAGGATGGATAAAGCTCCTTTCTCTTACAGTGTTCGTTCATTTAAACTCTTGGACCTTCTTTCTCTGTGTGCTCTTTTTTTTTTTTACAAAACTCTTAATATTTACCTTCTATCTGCACATGCATCCATCAGCCCAGTTTACATACAGTGTGACTGTGGCATAAAAATGACTATCTGTATGCATGTCTTTGTAAATCTGATGAACATTTAGTGTGGTTGAAGGCCTGTATCAAAGTGCAAGTCACTGCCACAACACCATGTGACTAAGCTCTACTTGAATGCTCTTGAGGTAGGCCAACAGGCTCCATTCAGTTTTTTTACTGCATTATTTAGACACTGCCAAATTACATCAGTTATTTACTGCAAATAAGTGAAGAGTGAGCACCCAATTCCAAACTATTCAAGTTGAGGTGAGGTGATGATGAAGCCCATCCCTGTCGCGAGGACTGTGGACTAAATATGGCTACAGTTAACCTCAGGGTGGCTGTCTACTGGGCAGCTGAGAGAAGGGGGGGGGGGGGCAGACGTCTGTGGAAACCAAAGAGCCGAGCCGATAGAGCTGAGCGTGCGGGAGAAATGACTATTTTTACACGTGGCGTCAACTGACTGAACACTGCAGTGAACCTCTCTGGCACAATATCTGCAAGTACAAAAACACACTGGCATTAGTAGTTCTCCGACTCTGTACCTCTCACCATTGGCATCTTAGCAGCCTTCTTCACATGCCCCACATAACTATTTACTCCAGGGACTGAAAACTTGTGTGGCACCGGTACCTGAAAGCATGCAGCTTTTATACGTATTTTCATGGGATGAAAGACTGTTTGCTTTAAGCTATCCATAACATCCCCAAAGTCCTGACTAATCCTCTAGCTAACATACAACTTTCATTTTCCTTCCTTTTTCTTTCCGTTCCACGCTCTCCGTCCTTCTACCATCTTATTTACCAGTAACTGCGCATTAACAACACACTAACATAATGGGTTTATCTTGACATTTGAATGATCTGATGGCATCTTACATGAATACATTTGTAAATGTTATTCTGAAAACATCAACATTCCCTATAAAACATGTTTATCTTCATCTACAACATCTTCAAATATCTAATAAAGCCAATGTGTGCATAAATCAAACCTACTGCAAGCTAACGACTCCATGGTTAATATACCACATCTATGGCAACAGAGACATGACAAAAACAAGCACATAAAACAGCCCTGCAGGCTTGGGTAAAAAAAAAATGACACAGTTGCACCGTGGCACACTGTAAATGGCCCTCAGCCATCTTGGATTGGTCTCAGCTCTTTGGGGTTTCCACAGACGGCTGCAAGCAGAACACTAATACAAGAGTGCAGTGGTGATGGACATAAGCCCAGTCTTTGTCCTCTGCAGTGGGACGTGAATTGTATTCTGGGAAATGACAGCAGGTGTGTAAACGTGTGTGTGGTATGTGTGTTAAGACAGTTATTGTGTTGCTTTCTGTGTGCGCTCTAAGTGTACGACAGGTGGGATCCGTTGGAGATCTGAGAGGTGATGCTGGCGCTCCTGCTCATGCCCTGTTCACTCCTCCCCCCTGATGACGTCCTCCTCATAGCCTGTGGGCTGTTCCTCACCCCTCCCGCGCCTCCCTGGCCGCCCCTCTGACTCCCTCCTCCGGGGTGGTGGAGGCTCCAGGGTGGCGGGCCCCCAGCTAGCATGGGGTGACCCCAGGGCTGCTGCGAGCTGGAGCCTCCCTGGTGGTGATGACTATGGTGACCGCCTCCTCCACCTCCTCCGGGCCAGTGACCTCCCCCCTGACCCCCCTGGCCTCCTCCGCCTCCTCCACCCCAGCCTCCCTGGGAATCGGGAGCCAGGTTAGTGAGCACCATGTTGCTGAAGCCCAGCCTCAAGGACTCCGAGTCGAAAGCTTCGATCTCTCGGGCCTGGCGCTCCAGCAGCGAGCGAATCCGCTCCAAGCGCTCGTTTTGCAGGGAAAGCATTTCCTCCTCAATCTGAGGGAGTAAAACAGTAAAAACAAAACATTACAGGCAGAACAATAACACACGTGCAACTTCCAAACTGAACTGCAAAGTACAGATATACAAATAAACGTGCAGCCCCATCACAGGAAAATGCCTCTGGATGTCAGAAACCATCTGAATGAACACACATGAAGTTTACCTTCACTCTCTAATTTATGCACACATGTTCTGACATGGATTAAGACAACATGAACCCATATACCGCCTTACTTTCTGCTCCAGCAGAGCCCTTCGCAGAGACACCCTCTGCTCCAACTCCCTCCTCTCCTTGTCGTGCTGTGCATCGGTTTGCATCTTGATCTTGCTCTGGTAGGCGTTGAGCAGCTCCAGCTCCTGCTGAAGCTGCATCCTCAGGACCTGACACTCCCCCTCCTGAGCCTCGTCTAACCGCAGCTGAGGGCAGGCGAGTCAAAGACAGGAAAAAATAAACACATAAGCACTGTGATGTTTATTTTTGGTCAAACGTCGGTATGTACTGTATATTTCTAAAAAAAAAAAAAAAAAAAAAGGACTTTTTTCATTCTTAAGGGGGTTCTAGAATAAACTCATGGTGACATTTGACTAAATTATCCAGGATCTGAATCAGAAAAGTTTTATACTACTAATAATAATAATAATAATAGAACAAACTTAAATAACATTAAAATGTAACATTTAAAAAAAAATTCTGCTTACATACTTCCTCCTGCCTGCATTAAGAAACTTTAAAGGTTTCATCTGTACATTTACACACAATATGCCCCCCCCCACCTCTTCACTTATAAATGTTCAACCAACTGGTTTGAGCTAATTCATGGTAGCATTTTAGTTTGTTTTTTTTCCCTTCAGGCACTCACAGCTTGTGTGGAGAGCATTTCATTGATGGAGTGGTCATACTGCTCAGCCAGGATGGCCAACTTCCTGGTCTGCTCCTCCTTCAGCCTCTTGAGCACGGCCTTGTGGTCAGACTTGGGTGTTGTCTCCAGCAGATGGTTCCTGAGAGCCTTGTACTGCCTGGTCTGGGTTTTACAAGTCTCCTGGAACTGTTTCTTTATCTGGAGCTCCTTAGACTAAAGCAAAGAGACAAGAAAAAAAAAAGGTAGTTAAAGGTGCTGAAGTACAGTACATTTAGGTTTTGTGTTTATACTTTGTCATTTCGGAGAAAAAAGATCAAACTCTCAGTCTGCGCACCTTGAGGCTCTTGGGCTGCTGTCGGACCTCCATGACATGCTTGCGCCTCAGCTCCCTCTCCCTCCTCTTATTGTATTCCAACTGGTTGGTGAGCTCTGTTTGGTGCTGGGTTCGGATCAGCTCTGCGCGGGCCTTCTGGATCGTCCCCAGGTGCCTGAACTCCAGCTCTTGCATCGATTCGTGATGCCTGAGAAGCATGGCGTGCTCCAGGTCCTTCTGCGTTTGCCGCTTGTTCAGCTCCTGAAAAGTCACAAAACAAAAGTGAGAAGGGTCAGATAAATAAGAAAAAATGGAGTGTGCGGCATCTGGTTCTTGTGTCTCCGTCTACCTCTCTGGCCAGATCCTGCTCCACATTGTGCCTGGCAATGAGGATCCTGCGTTTGAACCGCCGACACTCCAGCTCCAGGTACTGCCTCTGTCTCCTCAGCAGGTTGGCCTCCTCCTCGGCCTGAAATGTGAAACATTAACAATAACTTACAAACTCAAAATTCAGAAGTGCAAGTTAAGCTGCACCAAGGCCTTACCGGCCGAAAGACATGTTTTACTTCATGATTGTTTTCACAGAGACAAATCATCATCAGTTTAAAGCGTGCATTGTGTCGGGAAAATACTGACCTGGAAATGCTGAATGTTCTCTTTCTGCTTGGACAGCCACTCCTGCTTCTCTTTTTTGGGAGTCGACTGGTTCTCACTCAGTTCCTGCAACAAAAGCAGAAACCATTCCAGCTCATTATGACATCATTGTGCCGTCATCATTACAGGCTCCAGGAAGATTATAGTGTTTGACAGCCATGAACATCTTCATATTTATAAAACCCAACTGATAGACCGGTAGACCAAACCGGTAGACTGATCACTCAAACACTTGTTTCTGGCTATTTTTTCTGTTAATACACCAAAGGCAAGTTGATCCACAATAATTTACTAGGTTAAAGATCATTGACTTGGTTTTGATTAGTTCTATCAATGTTAGTTAGCTGAAACAATTAAATTAGCCCTTATTGATTATTCTGACCAAAACCCAAACAAAATAAACTGAAAACTTCTGTATTTCTTTGTGTGTGGACAACTAAATCTAAAAGTGGCAACATTTACAACATGGCATTTAGATGATTTATGTAATTAAAGATGGCAAACCATTCTCAAAATGATCAAAGTTTATGCATGCGTTAAGGAGGGATGTGCGTTACCTCTTTGAGCTGCTCCTTGCGTAGTTTATACTCTCGCTTCTGTGACTCCAAGAAGCTGCTGAGCTCCTTCTTCTGCTGAACCTGGATGTGCTGCTGGAACTTCTTCTCATCGTTGGCAAAGGTCTTTAACTAAAACAAAAAAAACATTTGTTTGAGTTGCAGAAACATGCTGTGAAAATGCAGTAACTTCATTATCAGCGTGGTGAATGGTTTATTTGTCTGCATACATCTTTCTCCAGCGCTGCCTGGTGTTTTTTGAGCAGTTTCTCCATCTCTTGGGTGAAGTTGTTCCTTTGACTCTCCAGCTCTTTGTCCAGTCTCAGCCTGTGCTCATCCATCTCCCCTTTCAACTTGTTCTCCAGGGCCATCAGGTGCTTCTGGTGTTGCCGCCTCATGCGTTTGTACCCTGACATCTGCTCCCTCAGCTCTGAGTCCTGCTCATGTTCTTGCATCTCACGGGTCACCTACAAGATGTGGACACATGACAACTTTGGAACAATCATCTTGGATTGTCTAGAAAAATGAATTAGTGAGTTCAGCACAAGCGAGTTAACAAGTAAGGAGTCGTATCCTCACAAGTGATGCTGTTCGTATGGTTGCAAAGTGCTCTCTGTTGCGGTAGTGCTTCTTTGGGGCCTGAGCTGGCGCTGCCTGAGGCTCTGTAGGCGGACTGGTAGCCTCCTGCTCCCCAGAGAGACTCTCCTCTTCCTCCTGGACATAAAAGACAACAGAGTACATACCTTGTTAGAAGTTTGTAGCAGTGCACAAAGAAACAACCTTCATACGCTTCAAACCTTCACAAACGGCAGAATATTGAATATATTAGGAAGTATTTAGACTTTTGGAACACCTGAATCACACAATGAAGACTGGTGCGCCATTAGCTGTCTCTCTAAAGCCAGCACTAGCAGCTCTTTGAAGTTACTTTAAAGGTGAAACAGTTTCCTTGGAGACACCTGCATGCGTGAGCTTTGCTGGTCAACAAGCTAACAGGGAGGTAGTTGTAAATATTGAGTATAGTGAAATAAAACCAAAGGAAGGTAGTCATGTCAACGCAGCAGTAAATGGTTACAACCAGGGGCGGGTGTAGAACTTTTTTTTTGATGGGGGGCCAGGTAGGGGCACAAATTAGAAAAAAAAAGGCAGTACATGCAAATGAGACCTTTAAAAAAAAAAACTCTAGATTTCAGGATATAATGAACTGATTGTTACAACTAAAGTGGTCATCTAATGCAAAAAGTTAAACTGTAAACACAAACAATGATATATTTTTTTCCATGACATTTGTTTACCTGAGATGTGCCGTTTGGCTTTAATCACAGCCACACAAACATTTATACTTAATAATAAGATGAAAAACATTCTTTGTGCAAAGCTAAACAGCCAAAAATGCTGAAGAAACACGGATAAAACGTGTGATCTGGCTCAGTCATCACATCTAGTAGTGTCATGACTTTTACATCCTCTTCATGAAATATTAACAGTTTGGAATCCCACGGCCACAGAAACGTTAACGCAATTAAGTCATTTGAGTGAGACTGTTGTGATTGCCGAGTACAATGTGTGCGACCTTAAATCTGTCCAAATGTTTCTAACTTCCAGCTACAGCATCACTGGTTTCATTTCACCCACCGGTTTGAGGTGTATGACGGAGCTGTTGGACATGACAGTGTGGTCTCCCTCCATCAGGTCCAACTCACTGCGACTGTCCTGGGCCGCCTCGTTCAGACTGTTGACGGAGCTGCTCTGGGAGCTGGCGCTGATGGACATGCTGGGGATGGACTGATTACTGCCAACACTGTTCACCGTGCCAGTCCGACCCCCTCCTGGTTCCAGGTCCTGGAGCAGAGCGGAGAGCGCAGGGAAACAGCGAGGGAGACAGAGAGAGAGGGAAAGAGGGAACACCAGAAAGACACAGAACACAGACGGACAGACAGACATGCACAAAACCAATGTATGCTTCATTATTTTCACTAAATGAAAATGGAAAATTCATTTCTGTGCTGATGCTAATCTAATTCTTGCATTGCTGCTTTAGTCCACATACCTCATCTCCATCCTGGGCTTCTGTGGTGGGCCCGTTGTGAGCCTCCTGAAGGAGGATCTTCTTCATCTTGCGGTACTGCAAGTTGTCCAGCTCTCGCACGGCATCCTTGGTTCTTTGAATAAGGTCCATCAGCACAGAATCTGGGCGTTCGCGTTGCAGAAAAGCATGCTGGACAGAGGAAAATTCATCATGCAGACATAAGTCACAGAAGTAAGAGCGAACAAAAAGGAGACAAATACAAATAAAACCACATTTCAATGCTGAAGTGTTCCTGAAATGTTTAGATTCAGCTGACAGGTTTCTGAGCAATGTCATTTTTAGACTAACATGCAGGGGGGGGACAAAGCAACAAAGAATGACAGAGTTTATGGGGACGTCGGTAGCTGAAGCTGCTACAAAATGCAAATGTAATGGTGGGAAAATGTCCAGTATTCAGAAGAGAAAAACCTCCAAATCAGCATTAAAAAAAAATCTACTTTTAGCTTCAGTAGTGGGATCAGGTTGTGGAATTTAATGACGGGTAGATGGGATGTGACAGTGTGTTGATGGCTCTTTAATATTGCCATCATCTCTCTGACTCAAATATCGATACTTTGCTTTCTTGAGGGGAAAAACAAAAGAAATAGCTGATCAATAAGACAAATTAAACCCTCTGGCATTCATAACTAAAGCTCAAATGTTCACACTGCAGTCGGAATTTGCAAGTCAAATAGAACACATCTGTATTATTTGTGGAATCACAACTGCAAAGCTTGTATGAGGCACTTAAAACAACACCAAAATAATTACTGTATTACATATAGTCCAATGGTGTGCTGGACAATGAAATTTAAGAAAGAAGGTCTGCGCTGATTTCATACCCCAAGGACAACTTCCATTAGCAACAGTGAGTCCATTAGTGGCCTAAGTGACAGCTGCACAGTTACTTAACGGCAGATGCACAAGTCACATCTGTGTAATTACATCTGTGTTCTTTATACCAGAACAATCCGTATGTGTGTCTGGACATGATTTGGTTGTGTGAGTATGTGTCTGTGTGTGTGTGTGAGCCTGAAAGTAAAGGATTAGTGAATCAAAATAGAAGCTTGTAGGGGTCAGAAAAACAGATCACAAACATGAAAGAGATTAAGATTCATCACCAACGGGTTTGTCCATCTCCCATCTTAACCCACTGACCCTGCCCTCTGTTTTCCTGTGCAGCAGTGTACAGAATGAGTGTGCACTTACACCCAGCATGTCGTCAGAGTGTGGTCTGTCCTGGGGGATTTTCTGAAGGCAAGAATCGATAAAGTTCCTAAAGTAATCCGTCCTGGAACAAAGATGGTAAGAAATAAAGTCAAAACTAAACAAACACCTGTGCAAAGGGCGTGTACTAAAAGAAAGCATCGCTTTATTAGGTGCAAAATATACACTCACCGGTCACTTTATTAGGTACACCTGTTCAATTGCTTGTTCACGCAAACAACTAATCAGCCAATCACATGGCAGCAACTCAATGCCCTTAGTTGAGTAGACATGGTCAAGATGACTTGCTGAAATTCAAACTGAGCATCAGAATAAGGAAGAAAGGGGATTTAAGTGACTTTGAATGTGGGTTGTTGGTGCTAGATGGGTCTGGTCTGACTATTTCGGAAACGGCTCATCTACCGGAAGATGACAGAAAAGCAACAGTAGCTCAAATAACCATTAGCGGTGTTTTCCCCTAGGTTTCTGGGGTGGCGGTGATATATGGCCGAGCACCAGTGTTGCCAATTGGGCTTCTTTTGATTACACCAGGCGGGGAAAAAAATGCATTGGGCGGATGGATGAACTTTGGGCAGCTTTTGCCCACATTTGGTGGGTTTTTGATATTGTGAAAACAGCACAACACACTCGTTTTGTAGTAGAAAAATAAAACCATAATAAATAAATGAATAAAACGACAACAGTATCGATACAAAATTCACTGAAATATTTGTTTGACATGAGTTGTATTCAAACACTGTCATTCCATTTGACAACTTACTGTGACGTCAGTACAACCGACTAGCTTCATCTCTTCAGTTGCCCTTATTAATGCAATAGAGCACAAACGTGTAGCAAAACATACATTTTCTGTAAATTTGTCGCCTGTATTTTCGTATCACATCAGTTTTGTGCTGAAAGGAAGAGCAGCCGACCCGAGACGCAGAGAAACTGAGCGTCCTGCGGCCGCTTAATCAGTTTCTGCGAGACAATCACTTTTTTGGCACAACCTGCCTGTAGGAAGCTCTGGATACTTACGAGTGTTTTCTATTGCCCGTGTAATCATTTTATGAGTTTGCATAGGTGTCTGGCAACTTTGTGGTTTGGGCTGGTTTTTATTGGATTGGGTGGGTTTTAAGCTGTGATTGGGCTGGAAACTGTCAATCTCATCTGGCAACACTGCCGGGCACTCCCCTAATGTAATGGTAGGGGAAACACTAGTTACGACCAAGGTATGCAAAATACTATCTCTGAATGCACAGTACATTAAACCTTGAAGCGAATGGGATACAGCAGCACAAGACCAAACCAGATGCCACTCCTGTCAGCTAAGAAGAGGAAACTGAAGCTGCAACTCACACAGATGGACTAAAACTGGACAATGGATGATTGGAAAAGTGTTGCCTGGTCTAACGAGTCTCCATTTCTGCCACATTCAGACTGTAAGGTCAGAATTAGGTGGAAACGACATGAAAGCATGGATCCATCCTTGTATCAATGGTCCAGGCTGGTGGGGTATAATGGTGTAAGGAATGCTTCCTTGGCACACTTTGGGCCCCTTAGTATCAACCGAGCTCAACCGAGAAGATTTTAAACACCTTGTTGAATCTATGCCACAAGAAATCCAGACATTGTTGAAGGCAAAATGGGGTCCAACCCAGGTACTAGCAAGGTGGACCTAATAAAGTGGCCAGTGAACATATGTCCCATTAATGCAGAATACAAAATGAGAATTTCAACACAAGCTTCTTCAGTAACAAGCAATGTCATCTTTACATTTCTCATGTCTACAATTACATGAAGAAAGTTGCAGACAAATGTGTGTGTGTGTGCGAGATACACCTCACCATTCACTGGATTGCAGTGTGGGGCTCTCATTCTGCGCTATGTGGTATAAGGCACTCATTGCATTCATATTAAACAATGGAGGCTTCCTCTCAGCTGGAACAGAAATGACAGGAGTTGATATCCATTTACTTATTAAATCATAGGGTAATCAATAGGATTAAAGCTGCAGCTGAAAACTGTTTCTGTCAATTAATCTGAGGTGAAAATACAGGACTGTTTCGCTGTCGAGCCCTTTAACTTGGAAGAGTGAAGAGAAGAAATCTTGCTCGGACAGCAAACAAATCCTGTATGTTTATTCTAAGTATACTTAGCGCTAAGTTTACACTATAGACAGGTTGTCACCTACCTAATTCTATACAAGTAATCCCTAAGGACCAGACGTCCACCTTCCCGTCATACTGGCCCTCATCCATAGCTAGAATCACCTCTGGGGCCATCCTGAAAAGAGCGGGAAGATGGAGTAAGAAAGAGAGAAAGAGTGTGTAAAAATCTGACTTCCAGCAACAGGAAAGGATTTAACCAGCTCATTTGACCAAATGTTTAAAAACCTATGTTTTGCTGGCTTAGTTTTACACTCCAGACTAAATATAAATGTCACTATAAATAATAGTGTTATGACTAAGTGAAGCATATTTTGTACAGATTCAGTTTCACTAGCATTACTTCACAAAACAAACCATGATTAATTATGTAGTATTAGATCTGATCTGAATGCATACAAAATAAAAGCACCATCATGTTCCATTTTCTCTGAATGAGCATGTTGAATACAGCTTCAAGTCATAATAAACTCAACAAATAATCACAGCAGGAAAGACATTTGAATATGTCGCTGGGCAGTTTGTACCAGTGTGTGAATATGCAAAAAAAAAAGGTAAATTCTATTTATAGTCAAATTCAACTCACAAATCAAAGGTTCTTTAAGCAGATGCTCAATTGGTGATTAGACAGACAAAATTTGACAAATGAAGTACTTTACTTTTCACTTACCAATATGGCGTTCCCACAAAGGAGTTGGCAGGTGAGGCAATGGAGGCAGAGCCAAAGTCTGCCAGCTTGACTTGGCCAGGCTCAGTCAGCAGGATGTTGCCTGCCTTTACATCCCTGAAAGAAAAAAGGCAAGTTAATGAGAGCAGGAATACACTGGATAATGCTGGAGGTGGCGTTTACACATGCCATTTAAAGCAACAATTCATCTGAAGTGAAATCCCTCACCGATGGATCATGTTGTGGGAATGAAGGTAGGCCAGCCCCTGCAGGGCACCATGTGTAATGGCAGCAATCTCAACTTCTTGCAAGGGTTTTTTATGAACTGTGGGAGAGAAAAACAGTTGCGGCAGCAATCGACATCAGCTGATGAAGGCACACAAATGTCCGTGTGTCTTTGTATGAGCCAAGATAGTATCACATGTCTTGTGGATAAGTGTATTTTTTCCACTCACCTTCAAGCAGGTCAGAGGCTGAGCCAAGACAGTACTCCATTACCAGCTGGAAACATGGAAAAAATGTCAACAACAACCCTGGAAAGAGTACAGATACTGCAGGCCTTCATAGATTGTATAATAACGATTTACCCATGCTGTGTGCTCTCGGAGGTAACAACCTTTGTACTCTATACTGTTGGGGTGACGGATCCTTTGGAGAAACTTCACCTCCTTTATAATGTCCTGCCATTTCTGTTGGGGATAGAAAGAAATTAAATCTGGCCGTGCTTTGCTGGACTTTTTGCCCTAGAGGTGACCATGTGTGTGTGTGCAATCTTGTCTTTAAGTGCAAACACGAGTAAGGTGGTTCAGTTCACAGATTATGTTTAATCTGATTATAGCTAATCTGAAATCATCATCAGAGTGAACCTTAACTGGGACAACAACAGTGAAAGTGAGCACACATGGCTAACCTTGTTGAGACTGTGAGGTTTAGTTGTTTTCAAGAGGAAATCCAAACTTAATACTGTAGTCTAACGGCTCTCTTTTCCCCTCAGTAGCTTTTAAACTACTTACATAATCGTCTCTTTCTTCATCTGTTCATCAAGTTTCCATTGTGACCATCAGTTCTCCTATAGATCTCCTATATGTTATGTTCCAGTTCTGATCCATAATGCAAACATAATTAATCTCGTCTTACCTCATTAGACTGTTTGCCATTGTAGGACATCTTTTTAATTGCCACCACCTCGTTTGTGCGCACATCCCGTGCCTGGGAAACACAGAGTGCGTTGGTATACATTTCAACAATCACATGCAGAGAAACCTTTAAATCTCTGTACATTATTCTCGTCAAAGACGTGTTGTTTTCATAACCAAAGTCAAATCTGAAAGCCTGGGTGAGTCAGAGTGCTACACCGACATTTATGGTCTAGTGTGTAAAAAAAATAAATAAATAAAAAATAATAATAATAATAATATTATAGTGGCAAATTTTCCTTAATCTTTACTAAATAAGAAAGAAATAAACTTTGATGCACTACAAGCCCACTGATGTGCTGAAACAGTGTAAGCTGCATCAAATTCAGCCATTAGCTTTAACTGGAAATTCAAGTAAGTCAGCTCAGTTACAGATCAGACAGTCTGACGGTTTTCCTCTACAAAACTGATCAGCTCCCTGTTCAGCATCTACACTTTTGTCCATAGATAAACTGATGTGCATTTTGAGTCAGCGTAGAGATATAGTTGCCATACAAAGTAGACGGCGCCAAAGCTGCCATGGCCAATCTCCCGGAGGTCAGAGAAAAGCTTCTCCGGATCTTCCTTGAAGAAAAGCTCAGCCACCTCCGGATCCTTCAGGCTCCCTGCCCTTACAGAGGAGGGCATCCTGGTTTATGTAGTCCCTTATCACCCACACAAAGGGGATGGGACTATCTGGGTGCTGAGCTCCACCAAAACAGCCGAAGATTCATTTGCAGTAATGGATGAGCCTAAGAAACCAGCGCATGGGCACCTAGATGGACAGAGAAAAAAACAGAAACAGAAAGATTGGGGTGTGAGCAACAGTGTGATGAAACACAGTCATCCTGCATCGCAGAAAAAAAAATACAAGTGAGATGAGTCAACAGGCCAGAACTGAGGCAAAAAATGTAAATCCTGTGATGCATAGCCCATTTCCTCAAATGGCACGATGATCCAGAATACCCAGATGTTTCACTAGACTGGCTGTGGCCAGTTTGCTACACATCTAGCTTGTATTGTGTATGAAAGGGTTGAGCTTGGAATGTGGAAAAATAATGACAAAAGATGTAGTAGAGTGGTACCAGTCCAGCAATAATATCCTCTTTCCTTGCTTAATGCTATCTGCTGAATAACGTTCACATAAATATTCCTAAGCCAGTGTTTTACAATCGCTAAGATACGAGTGCTGAAAGCATCCTTCAAATATACCACAGCTGGTCTCCAGACAGCTAAACTCAACGCCAGAGGCTACAGAGAGCGCAGAACTGTAGAGCTTAAGTTTCTTCAGAAAGGTCAAGAGCTCCTTACATTTTCTCAAAATTGTGATTCTTGCCCCCGGTCACACCTTCAGGTGCTGACACCAACTGCAGAGTCATCACTAACACTTCTGTTCAGACTGCTTCAGCAGTTACTGCAGATCTGTAAGCCACTGGAATAACTGGACAATGCAAATACCCCAGCTCAAGGATTGATTTCATGTCTACTCCTATGAGTTGGTCCACAATAACAAGGGCTGAGCTGTATAGGATGATCAATTAGGATAAAGAGTGTTCTCCAAGCTAGATTTATCAGTTTTTGCTCTAATAAATACTTGTGACATGCAAGCTTTTATTGCAGCTTTTATCATGTTGAGCATTTAAAGATGCAGAACTGTACTTAAGTGTTAAGCGGCTCCTTACGGTCTTGAGCGATAGTCCTCCGGGCTTTCTGGAGACTTTTTAAAAGTTTTTCATTGGACATTTACTTATTTTCAGCCCTTCAACTGGTCCATCTATTGTTTATGAAACCTTATCAGAAATGGGTTCCATGGAAGAGTGTCATGAAACTATTCTTAAGGGAAACAAAGAAAAAGCTGAGGAATGAAAAAGGACACAAGAACTGGGCTGAAAACTGGTGTCAACAGGTCTTATGGAGAGAATAATCCTCCCCAGGCCCTTGAACTCAACATTACAGAAGCAGTGTGGGAACATCTAGACAGAAAACAGAACAAAATGCAGCAAACATCCAAAGAAGAGCTTTGAAGTGTCCTTCAAGAAGCCTGGACAACCATTCCTAAAGACTGGTTACAGAATTAACAAGAAAGATTTCAGAAATGGTCAGATTATGTTACTGATTATGATGTCTTGTTTGACAATAAAGACACCTTGAACTCATCTAAATCAAGCAGGGAACTTTGGGGGGACAGGGCCTTCTCTGTCGTAGCCCCCACCCTCTGGAAATCCCTCCCACAATTCATCTGTGACTCCGGAGACCCTGCCACGTTTAAATCCCATCTAAAAACCCACCTGTTTCCATCTGCTTTTATCACATAAATCATATTTGTACTCTGTGTTTTATTTAAACTTTTTTTTTGTTGTTTTACCCGTTTTCTGTATTTTGCTCTGTTTTTAACTGTTGTTTTATCCTAAAGCAGCTTTGAGTTTCTTTTGAAAAGCGCTTTATAAATAAAATGTATTATTATTATCATTATTATTATTATTATTATTATCATCTGTTTGACTCCCTGACGAAGGCGAGTGGGCTGAAACGCATTAGTGTTTTTAAAAGTTCACTAAGACTATGCCAAAGATATAAAAGGCATTTCAGTTATTTTTTTCTGCTATTCAGTCTACTCTACCCTATCCAAAGCACCTTGTACAAAAACAGAGGAATCCAGGAAGTGCTTCTACAGAAACAATCTTTTGAAATCACTGCACCTACTTCTTTTTGTCAAATCAACATAAGAAACTTAAAGAGTGCAGACCACCACCAAGCCATAACGTCACCACTTTTATTATTGAGCTCTCCACATGCAATACAATAAATCAGTATCAGCTGACATCCAGCGCTCTGTTAAAAAAGATTGAAAAGGTGGAAAAATTTGCCTTCTGTAAACGCCACCTTTATCTTTTTTTTTTTTTTTAAATGCTGCGTCTGCAGGGTGCCAAAGATCCCATCTGGTGGTTGTTGGGGGGTATTGGAATGTTGGCGGTTCTAGTGTTTAAAAGGCTCATGGATCCTGCAGGTGATCCAGATCACCCCCCCCAAATCTAATCAGTTGTTCCTTGTATCATTTTGGAGATTTCCTAAAAATTTGATCAAAATCCACCCATTACTCTTTTTTTGGTTTTTGGTTATGTTGCTAACAGACAACCAACACCACCAGATACATGACCTCTGCCTTGGTGGAAGAAATGATCAGTGGCTCAATACTTTTCTGTAAGGATTGTTTCACCTTCTAAGGAGTTTATGTGTGGTACATTACAAAATCCCAAAAACAAGACTATGTACATTATGGGCCCCCTGTTTTTCACAAGAGGCTTAAAAACCTTAAAATCATTTGTCAACCACAGCATTCAACAATTTGAAAAAAAATTGTTGTATCTGGTTTACAATCTAATATGGCTAATATTAATTACATGCTTTATTATTGTGCACACAAACACAAATTTGCCTCTACCACAGATCATTTATGCAACCAATCCAATCTACTGAAAACAGATAGACTGCTCTTTAGGAGCTCAAACAAAACCACTCATGATGTTATTCAGCTGCAAACACATTGTGGTTTATTGTATTCGTACTTTGGGTCTGCATATTGTCAAACAGGCAATATTTTACTTGTACATGAATCTGTTATTACAACACAAAGGAAACTGAACATCCAGAAAGGGTCATATTGACTTACAACCCATCGCCATCTTCCAGGGATCAAACCGATAACCACAAACACTCTTTTTGTAACTTCTGAGATGCTCTGACAACCAAGTCCCCCAGTGAGATTGGATTTCACAACGCAACACTATCAATACCAAAACAATAAAGCAATATAATTAAATAAATGATCAGTCAGTTTAACCTTGGACAAGCAGCAGCCAGTAATGGACATGAGTGCATCCTAGTGTATTAAAGTCATGCTACTATCTCAATGTCACAAGGTTTGTCCTGCTCTAAGTTGCCCAGCTGACTGTGGGGTTGGGGTGGGGTGGAGTAAAACTCTTACACCAAGATATAACCCTCAAGGACAGCAAATGTCTCACTTGAAAAGAAATTGACAAGGTTACTAGGAACCAACTTCAACACAAACTGTCTTCCTGTCTTTCATTGTGGAATTCAAGTGATCAGAGCATCGCATGCTTTTTAAATTTGGATATAATACTTAACGAATTATAAAATGAGTTATCATGTGCAGATTACTAGGGAGCCTTTAAAGAAAAGCCTTTAAAATCTGGATTTTTATGGTCCTTTCAAGAAGAATAAGATAAATTCAACAGTGCCCCAAGCTCACACAATACTGTACACTACAGATGTAAGAATGCACCTCCTTTTGTATCGTTCTGAGCTGCTGATGTACCAAGGGGCAACCTCCGGCTTAGAAACGTGAAGCTTATGCGGAAGTGCCAAAAATTGCAGTTCCCCCTTCACCCGCTAGGTGCTGGCTGCAAAACAGAGCAGATTCCATTGACTCCCATGTTAAAAAATCCAACTTCACAGGAGACTTAAACATGTTTACAGCCTGGTTCAAAAAACTATTTTAGGTTTAATAGGTCAAGTTTACCTTCGTGACAACTGTGGCGGGAGTGAAAAAAATTCTACCTTATCTGTTTAGATGTGATTTAATCTTTAAATTCTTCATAATTAGGGGCGTGTCCTTTTGATTGACAGGCGGCAGATATCCGGCAAAACGAGGCACAGAGTAGCA